>CM051235.1:239077412-239484912 GCA_027917425.1 Gastrophryne carolinensis | reverse complement strand
TTGTAAAATTGACCACAGCAGGAGTTACAAAAAGTCAAATGAATTGTTATGTGCAGCAATCTGACTTACCCTGAGGAGGGATGTATATGAGCACTGTTTCTTGTAAGGGTGTTGGTCGGGTTTAAGCTATTATTAGTTAGGGCTTGAAATTCTACAACCTTTGGAAAGATCTTCATGGATTTTTACAATCATATTGTAATGTGTATCATATAGCTCGACACATAAAATTTTACTTTGAATTCCTCCTAATCAAAACAGCATTTGATCACCTTTTCCTAAACATCTGTATAAATTTAATTTGAAAGGACTAAAATCCAGGATTAGTACCATTGAAGCATAGAGAGAAATACCAATTTGGGATGCGCATGCATGTGCATGAGACCCCACCTTGTACTCCTTGCAATCCTGTGATCCCACATTGCATGTGTGTGCCTCCTTCAATCTAAATTAATTGCTGTGCATATTCATTCCCAGCATTAAATCATTAATGAATGAACTGCCAGGTGCCTCCTGCAGCCACTTCCTTCAGCTGAGTGTAGATATGCTTGGCCAGGGTGCACAGAGGAGATCACGGGGTGCCGCTGGAGTCCCGCACATGTGCCATTGAACATTTGGGAATTTCATGTTAAAGATTTCACAAAAGTGCAGTAGGTCCATAATGTGCTAAAAACATTTAAGATTGCCTAATTTTGCTCTGTAATAACATTTCAATGTCACAGATAAAATTAGATTTAACATGTACAGCAAAATATTTATTCCAATCTATATTGTACATCCAACCTGAGAGGAGGACACATGAGGACAAAGAGGGACAAAGGTTCTGACAGTTGGAAGGTACCGTTTGCGTTGAAATCTAATATAGGAAGATGGACTCACGGGTGTTTGCCAGGACAGTCACGGCTTCACTCTCCCGGTTGTCAGACAAGGCGGTCACGCGGAACTGATAGCGAGCTCCGGAGACCAGGTTGTCAATGTCATAGTATCGCACGTCCCCAGAGACCACCCGGCTAGTTTCCGGACCACCTATAAAAATGATGGAAGGATTAGAAAGGAAAAGGTAGGGATAGAACCATTCAAAGTGCGCCAGGAAGAAATAAGGCCAGAAGCGTGGACACCTGAAAGATTAACATACATGTCCAGTCACATCATCAGAGTGTGAGGTAACAAAAGGGTAATTCACTAAAATTTGACAAGCACCCCTTTTCATCACTAAATGCAAAAAACGCCTCATCTCACTTGGATATCACATATTTGTGTAAATGTCTAGCTCAAATAAAAATAAAAGTTTACACCTGACCATAAGGTTAATGCTAACTCAAATTAAGCACAAGGCATTCACAGTGCTACTAAGATGGCAAACATCAGCTAAGCTTCCATGCCCCTTCCAGATAAAGCCTTAAAGGTAAAATGTGTGGGAAGACAAACCAGAATTGTACTGACCATATAAGTACACTATACAGTGTGTCTATTGAACAGGGTAAAGTCCTCACCATCTACACGTCTCCAGTAAATCCGGTAGCCGGTGCTGCCAGATACCAGCGACCATATCAGCCGCACTCGTTGGCGGTATATGTCAGTCACCCGGAGATCTCTTACAGGATTTAAATCAGTGAAGTCCGCTAAGGAGACAGAAGGAACACTTTTAGATGTGAAACCTTTTTATTGCTCTTTGATAAGCAATGTGGATTACTTACGTGTCTTGACGCTGGTGCTGACTGGATCTCCCTGGCTATTGCCCACCAGAGCGGTCACTTTTACAGTGTAACGTGCACCCGGCTCCAGGTTCTCCAGGTCAAAGGAGTTGGTGTTTCCCGGCACCTCTTGGGATTGCTCTGGACCACCTGCAAAGAAAAGAGACAGCACTGGCTTAAGATGTTTCAGGGTGGGGTTCAGATCATTGAACACCCCTGGTTCCTTCTTCAACTTTCCCCAACACCTCTCAGGCTATCTTCTGAACCCACTTTAAGTATGAATAACTATGTAACATGGAGTGGATATGACACCCCCACATGGTAGCTTTAAGTTTTTTTTATTATAACTGATAATAATATTGATTTATTTTGTACCATCGATGCTCCAGGAGACCTTATAGGCAGTGGCACCCTGCACACCAACCCATGTCACCCGTATGACATTGGCGCTCTCGAAGATCCTCAGACTGGTGACGGCACCAACCTCCTGCTGATCTGTAAAGAGACAGAAAACATGGAAGCAATGGGCAATGACTGATACGTGACATCATGAGATCAGACGTGGATGCTTAATCTAATTTTTGGGGCATATGTCGAAAAGAGACCTGAGATTTTTAAGGTGCAACGCCACAAAAAAAAAACATATCTCTGCTCAGAAACTGCAGAATTGTCTATAATAATATAATTAAACACACCTTTTTGCACAAAAGGAATGCCCACATATCTGGCAGTGGCTGCTAAGTTTTGCCAGGTGGGCCTGCACATTTCTATGCATGGCACTATGCACATCCACCTTGCAAACCCTACTGGCTGCTGGCATTTCCTGGCTTTTAAGTGGGCAGGCATCCCAAATTAGGATGTCTAGGTGGCGGAGAATCCAGCAGGCTTAAGGCCACGGCAGCATTCTTTGGATTTATCACTGCTTTAAAAGTCTCCTGTGGCTAAAAAACAAAAAACACATATACTCAGCCAACCTTTTACTGCCACGATCCTCACTGCCACATTAATTTCGTAGGCTCTTCTCCAATCAGAAGAATGCTTAATAAATATATTGGTGGGCACCTCTCCAGGCCACTTTCTCCAGCTGGGCACACCCACCACTAACAATCAGATATGCCTTGCCAGGGTATGCGCAGAGGATGGAGAGGTGCATGTGCTGTTGGATTTCTGCAATGGCAAGCTGTAACTCAGCCCTGGAATCTTTTAGCCTCCAAAAGGGGATTACATGGGGTTTGGTTCATTTTAATGTCATTTTAAGTTGGGAAACACTGTTTTAGATTGCAAGCATTCCATTGGTGTTCCAATCTCATGGTAATGAAACTGGACAATCCCAAAGGAGGAGCCTTAGTCTAAACCCACAGACTGGTGTCATCAGACTTACCAGTTTGTGCAGTGATAGATATTGGTTCACTCTCTCTGGAGCCAATGAGAGCCGAGACGAAGATAGTGTAGGTCGTTCCCGGAA
This sequence comes from Gastrophryne carolinensis, assembly GCA_027917425.1. Taxonomy (NCBI): domain Eukaryota; kingdom Metazoa; phylum Chordata; class Amphibia; order Anura; family Microhylidae; genus Gastrophryne; species Gastrophryne carolinensis. Next base: position 239,481,756 of record CM051235.1, on the reverse strand, counting down.
CTAAATCCGTTATGTCCACAGATGTAATGTCCCGAGTGACTAAACGCGAAACCTCCACTCCTGCAAAAACAAAAGGCCCTTCTTATTGCTATTGCATATATATATATATATATATATATATATATATATATATAATTAGAGCGGCGTGACACGACATATTCAGATAAAACAAAAGTGCCTACATATCCCAAAACGGATCAAGAAGCAGTTGATATGTATGAACAGGAGAACAGTTATGTTAAAGTACAAGTCCCGCGTTGGCCCCCAATTTTGGACAGAAATGGTTTAAACTGATGTAAAAACAATTTGCTATCAATAACTGCATTGAGGTCCTCTAGCCTTACTTCATGTTTGGTCACCATAGTGACATTTAGTACATTTTATGGGAATTTTAAAGGAATCATTTGGATAAGGGGTTTCTATGCCAACAGCATCCCATTTTTTGCTTTGGTTGCAGAGAGTATTTATTAGCAGAAGGGGGGAAAAATGGGTAACAGGGCAAACACGCATACAAAACTGAGGGAGTCATTAACATTGGGAAAGTATGCTGGCCACCCTTAAGTGTCCACAAAGAGTAGATTCGGCAACATACCATCTCTTCTTCTCCAGATGATTCGGTAACTTGTGGCTCTTGGCACCGGGTTCCATTGAACACGTAAGGCAGTTTCACTAAGACTTGAGCTTCTCAGATTAGCTACTTGATCCACCCTGTCATCACCTACAGTACAGTGGAGAAGCAAAGAAGAAATAAAGCATACCAATGGGTATATGTAGTCAAAGATGGACCATACATGTATTGACGGGTCAGAAGATTCCCAAGGCCAGTACCACCAATACTGGTCATTTAAACTTATATCATACAAGGCAGGTTACCTGTACGAGCGCTGATTGTTGTCGGACTGCTTTCAGTGTTACCAATGAGTGTTGTCACCCCAATGACATATACGGCATTTGCCTGCAGCCCCTCAATGTCATATGATGTGGTTCCCGCAGGTAAAGATCTGGTGATTTCACGTCCTTTAGATAAGAAAACAAACAGATAATAGTACCTCTCAGAGCCAAAAGGGACACAGCGGGCTATACTGTACTTTAATATAAATACATAATACTATAGTTTGGATTATCATAGCGGCTGTGAAGAAGAGTAGAAAAAAACTACCTGAAAGCTAGACTAACCTGAAACACATTTAAATCCCTCCATGAACTGGAAAAGAGATGTTATAACCAAGTACAAGTTCTATTGTCCTATCTTGGCCAAATGGAATACATGGTTCTACATCCTTTGGTGTCCTCACCAATTTTTGATGAAATTACAGTCTAGATGGGAGAAGAAGCTCATGTATTGGGACTCTAAACCTAACTTAAAGTGGAATTCCAGTCATAACCCCCCCCCCTTCCAACAGCCACCTCGTTTTCTTTCTCTCTCTACTCCTCCTAACCTCAGGGGACACTTAATGTAGGCCCCATGTCTCTGCCTGCATCCTCCCCTCAACCGTATCTCCAAAAGCACTACTAACTCTCTCGACTGCACTACACCTCGCATCTGAAACCCTACTAATCTCATACACATAACAGCTAAACTTCCCAACCGCTGTTACCTGTGCTCTATGGAACGCTAGGTCAATAGGTCAACAAGTAATAACTTACATCTGTCCATGATTTGTTCATCGCCAAATCCTTTACAGAGATATGTCTAACCACCTCAGACACAGTCTCCCCAGCTGCCCTTTCATATGGTGGGCTACAATTCAGCCACAACCCTAGGCCTACAGATAAGGTGGAGGTGTTGGGGTTCTACCTCTTATCAGTTCCACATAACTCCATTGAGCCTAGAAAGGGATCTAACAATCTAACCTGTCACCAAGTTGGGCAAGATCACTGCTGGGGTGGGCAGAAGAAATTAGTATCTTAAATTAACGAGGTGATAGTTTCAATGGGATACAGATGACCCACACTCTGGAGGGTGCTGTCAGCACCCATAAGAATATTTTCCCTAGGCTTTACTAGATTCTTATTCACTGTATTCAATATCAGTTGGTCCAGGCAATTACGGATCATTACCAAGACTTATGTCCATTTTGGACAGAATTGTGAATGAGTGGAACTATTTTAATAATATATCTGAGGATTTTGACTTCATACTTCCTGTATAGGGGTTATCAGGCCCAAATAGGACAACTATCCATTAAACATAGCTTTAGTCCCACTGATTTGGAAGAGATCCAACAGAACACCAATGGCTGGATGTATAGGTTTACCATCGCTTAGACTCCAGGTGACTCTGTATCCAGTAGCTCTTGATATCCCAGTCCAGGCAATGCGAATTCTGCTGCCTGTGGTCTCCACCACTCGAAGGTTTGACACTGCAGCTACTGTTTCCGCTGTAATCAAAATGAAATAGAAATATTAATAATAATGCTATTAACATACCAACTGTGATTTATATAACCAGTATATACATACAGTAGAATAATAATAATTTTGATGATTGCAATATATATATATATATATATATATATATATATATATATATCAGTATTATAATATGTATATTATATGTATATAGTCATTTAGGTAGCTTAAACTTCTTGTTTAGCAGTAACATGTCTTGTAATCTAACCTTTCCTGGGCTGATTGAACAGATAGCACAACTCCCTACCTGTTTTGACATTGAGCGTGGCAGCACTTCCTTCTCTTGTTCCAATTAGTGGGGTTACTCTCACCACATAGGTTACACCTTCCTGGATATCCGTCAGTTCATATGTTGTCTGATCCCCCGAAATCGTCTGACTCCGCTCTGTTCCGTCTAATCATAAACACACAGACAGTAATTTCAAATTTACAGCTTCACAGACAGACAGATAATTAGAAAGAACTGGATTAAATCAGCGATGAATGATTAGTGCAGGTTGAATGTAGCAAATGTTTGGAGTCTGCTTAAAGTGGACCAACACCCAGGATTTTGACTATCCTGGGTCTTGGTCCACTTCGGTGGGGCACCCCCGATCGGGGTGCCCCGCTGTGTGAAACCCCCCCGATCACCCTAAAAACTCACCTCTCCCCGCTCCCAGCGCCGACGGACAAGGGATTTGACAGCCGATTGTCCGTGGCTCCTCCGCCACCGCCTCCCGCACGTCCCTCTTGACGCGCGCGCCCCCGCGCCGGCCATTCACAGACGGCCGGCGCGCACGCCTAGAGGGGCGCGAGGGAGGCGGCGGCAGCCGGCCGCCGCCGAAACTAAGGTAAGGGGGTTTGGGGGTTTTGGGGGGGTTTCACCCCGCGGGACATCCCGATCTCGGATGTCCCGCGGGGAGGGAGGTGATCGGCCCGGGAATCTTATAGCTTCCCGGGCCGATCACCCGAGGGTGATGGTCCACTTTAAAGAGGACCATCACCCTCCCGTGATCGGCCCGGGAATCTTATAGATTCCCGGGCCGATCACGGGAGGGTGATGGTCTTCTTTAAGGGATCACCTCCCTCCCCGCGGGACATCCGAGATCGGGATGTCCCGCGGGGTGAAACCCCCCCAAACACCCCAAATCCTCCTACCTTGTCTTCCCTCGCGCCCCTCTAGATGTGCGCGCGCCCACGCCGGCCGTCTGTGTCAAGAGTGACGCGTGGGAGGCGGCGGCGGAGGAGCCGCTTGTCTGCGGCTGTCAAATCTCTTGTCCGTCGGCGCTGGGAGCGGGGAGAGGTGAGTTTTTCGGGTGATCGGGGGGGGTTTCACACAGCCGATCGGGGGTGCCCCACCGAAGTGGACCAAGACCCAGGATAGTCAAAATCCTGGGTGTTGGTCCACTTTAAGAGCTTTTGGCTTCATTGAGAATTATATGCTGGGATCATTTAAAGTGATATCACGTGAATTAATTTGATGTGGAGATACTTACCCATACCACTGAGGTCTGCTTAAAGCTATTGGATCCATGGTGGAAATGCATATTTGGATTAATTGAAGCGCTATTAACTGAATCAATCCGGTAAGAAGATTCACACTGTGGTGGAGGATTGTGATTAGCACTTTGTTCCTGGTGTGTTGGTGGTTTAACAAAAACATTGTGTACGGAGGGTGCATGCACTTTGGGACAGCTAAGAACTGTTGGAAAATAAGGGAGTTCTGTGTTGCTGTTTATCTATGTAACTGAACTCTTGGGACAGAGGAATTTTCTTACACGTCGAGCACCTGTCATCTTAAGAATATTTTAAGAACCTGTTAGCGCGGTATCTGATCTGTATCTTTAATGATTAGTGGGAGTTCTAATGGATCCTTCTTCAAGGACAACTGTAGGCAAAAAAGCACATCCAATGCTCCTTTATAGCTCAATAATAAAATGCATTTTCAATTCTTTACCTATTCCTTAACATGTGTATTAAAATATAAACTCTCATTAAAGTGTGGCACTATTCCTGTGTCCAGGCTTATATTCGATTTAGCGATTCACACTAATGAGCCAGATGAGAAGCGCTTGATTTCCACATAGGAATGTAGCATTATGTCAGCAGAATTGTTGGTTTAATATATGGCACCCATTGGCAGGTGGTAATTATTTAAAAAATCTTCTATTCTGCATACATCATACTGTAATATACTTTAGGCAGTAAATTTAAGGAGATTATAGTCAATGCTTTATTGTACTTGTAAATAATGTTATTGGCATGGGCTATTATGAACTTGTTAATGAACTCATAACTATATATACTATGAAACAAACAGCAGGAAGGAATACTTTAAATAAAAATATAAAAAATGTAAGTATGAAGAGGAGAAGTAAACTCGATCTGGCGACCCCGCAGTGCATGCGCAGTCTTCCTCCAGCAGGCTGCAGGAGGCACCTTAAATTTCATTCATAATTAATCTCCAGGCATTAATATGCACAGCTATATATGATGATTGTAGGAGAGGCTGCACATGCTGTGGGATTGCCAGAGCAAGGTTAGTACAGGTTTAAACTGTGGGGTTTCACACACAGGGATGCCCCTGTAAGGTGGACCAAAGCCCAGGGGTGAAACAAGTATGTAATTTAAGGTTATTATTTATCTATGTATGTTTACATAGCTATAAAGGTGATTCAGAAAATGTACCCTCTGCATTGCGGATCAGTATCCTGTACTCGGTAACTCTAGGCACTGCGTTCCAGGCCAGTCGAATCCGTCCCCGCCTTGCGTCCAGAACACGAAAGTCGGTAACAGGTCCGATGGACAGCGATTCTGGGATAAAAAATACAAAGATGATAACGCAGAGATGTTATGTCTGTAGTAATTTAGCATTGCGTCTATGCGAGCTATGCTTACCTCATATTAAAATACCGTAATAGGAATAGTATCCTTCAGACTTTGACAGTGCTGACCCTGGGGCAGCATTGTTCAGTCGTGTTTGATTATAGGATTTGTTTAGTTATGGGGCAATAACTTTAGGGGTAACTTCAACTACAGCAGACCTTGTAGCTACTATAAGAGCCCTATTTTATACTTTATATTATATAATTAAAGGAATTCAAGTAATTGATTATGAACGCACAAAAGCAACTTTAGGTTGATAGATTGTAAGCTCTTCTAAACATTGTATACTCCCATATGCCCTAATAGATTGTAAGACCTTTCTCCTCTGTATCCTCCCTTATACCCTAATAGATTGTAAGCTCTTCTCCTTCTGTATCCTGGTATCCTCCCTTATACCCTAAAAGATTGTAAGCTCTTTCCCTTCTGTATCCTCCATTATACCCTAATAGATTGTAAGCTCCTCTCCTTCTGTATCCTCCCTTATACCCTAAAAGATCATAAACTCTTACTTCTTCTGTATCCTTCTTTATAACAACAAGAAAGCCCTTCCCCCTCGTGACTGGAAGTCAGGTATGCATGGGGGACAATTGGGGAGTGTGCTGTTAGCACTATACTCCCCTTTTCCCCTCTGCAGGTGTTAGCTCCAGGTCTTTTATTTTTATATTCACCAGTTGATGGGATTTAGCCCCATGATCTGGGGATGCCCCAGCCAATCTTCTGGCAGCCATTCACAGTTTGTAACAACGGGTGGACCAAGCCCCCCCCCCTCATCTGCATAGACATCACAGCAAATGGATAGCGTATCTCCATTAACTTTTAAAGATGGGTTGTGCCCTGCACTACTGCCTCTATACAAGATGTTGGGGATGGGCACATGAATTCGGGGCCTGGCTCGTCAGTGGATTCTGACTGAGAGCCATAATTTATAGACAGCCTAAAAGAAGATCACCTGTCCGGACAGTGATGGAGACAGGGGAGCCCTCCCTTCGGCCCGCCAGCGCTGAGATATACACATAATACGCTGTGTCTTCTTGTAGACCATCAAATTCGACTGTGTTTTGATTGCCTGAGATCCTCCTCGTTCTTTCATACGAGCCTGTGAGAGATTTGTTTTAGAATCAGGAAATGTGGACATTTCATGTCATTTAACAACATAATCTAAAGAGACAGGACAGGATATTAGAGCTACAGTCCATGTTGCAGGAATCCCAAATATTGTTGCTTTAATGTTATTAAAGTCAAAATTGTTGATAAATAAAATAGTGAATGAAGGGTGTTTCGCCCATAATCCAAGGCTTCATCAACTGAATGAAAAATAGGCATAACACTGGCAAAAATGATAGCAAATGATCCACTTAGAAGTGTCAGAATGGCTGCACAGTCAAGTTCTGAAGGTTCCCTTGATTGGTAGTAGGTAAACTGGAGTAATAATTAAACAAGAGAGCAATTTTTACCAATGTATCCTTTTGGCTATTGGCCCTTTCTCTGTTTAACTGTGGCTTTCTTTTAAGCCCCTTTTACACCTATGCGCTGCAGTTCAAACGTGATAGGTGAGGCTTTTTCCCGTGGAGATATATACATAGTATTTTTGTGTGTCTGCCATTAATCTTTAAAAGCTACTGTGACAAGCTTTTTTATTTCTCCTTGCGCTATGGACAATTGCAATGAAAAGTAACATAATATATATATATATATATATATTAAATATATAAGCGCGGATTCACAAAAATTGTTTTCTTCATTTGTAAAATAAAGTTATCTTGTTTAATACAGAATATTTTTTTAATATATTCCACCACCAAACCCCCATATCGGTGACTGCTCTTACCATCGGCGCTGCGGATGACCACCTTATATTCAGTAGCACCAGACAATCCGCTCCATGACAAACGCGCCCTCTGTCCAGTGACTTCAAGAATCCGCAAGTTGGTAACGATGCCAATAGTAGATCCTGCATCCAAAATAAATGGAAATAAGAAATTCTACAATATAATGGTTTAACGCTGTCCCAATGTTCCTGCTTGCTGAATCTCACCAGTTTCAGATGTGGTTGCCGGAGTAGCCACTTCTCTGCCATCATAAAGGGTAAAGAGGGTAATGCGGTATTCTGTCCCGGGCCGCAGGCCAGTGATTTGATACTTATTAGTGGTTGTAGATAGGTTCACAATTTGGGGAGCCTTAGAACCTTGAAAACAATTTTGTTATAAATCATGTGCACCAATCGTCCTGCTCTTGTACCCTAATGCTGGACCAACAACATATTAAATTCTTCTAACTACATAATCTAGTGATTGCTCAGCCAGGTTGCTGTGTATGGTTAGCAAAATCCATTACTGACTTAAGCCCTAATGACCATAATACAATATTTCCCAATGTGGCCACCACTTGTATGTAAAGTTCAGGAGGTCTACTGTCTACACCATTTTAGTCACTGGTGGTTGGGTTTCTCATTTAGCACCTAAAGGAACCAATGTCTCCGATATTTTAGGACCCCCAAAGAGAAAGAACGCCACAAGATCCTTTATGTTTAATCTTATTTTTATTGAGTTTTCAAGCACATTACAACATATTGAGAAAGTACAAGATACATAACAAACACAGTAAACCTGTCGCGTCCCGCCTCCGGAGATTTACCACAGCCACCTGTATTATCGGGAAGCCCGCAATTCACTCATCTTCATGTGGACCCCCCCATCCTCCCTCCCGTCTCCAAAGAGGCATGAGAGGTCATCCACCCAGAACAACATATTCCGTGGGGAGGACCATAACAAAGAGCCAAGCCCCGAGGCGGACCCAGCACTTAATCCCACAAGTTAGCTCCCCGATAATCGCTTGCCTGAAGCCCAAGCCTACGATTCTCCCAGAGCTCGACCGAAGCGACAGACCAATTTACTACCGGTGAAACACTGACAAACTCACAAAACACACACACCACACATTGAACACTAGGACTGGGGGGGCAGGGGAGGGGGGGGCGGGGAAAACCACAAGATCCTTTAAAAACACTGTGAAGATATTCTTCCAGGCTGGCCATAAGGAGAATTTCTCGTGGGCTACACTCCTTTGGGCCTAGATGGGCTGTGCGTAACATCAAGCAAGTAGTCCAATCCACCCAGGGCCTGTGTCAGAATTCACTCATTCCTCTTCTTATACCCATCCTCTACTTACTGGGTCTCAAATTTACCCAACCCCTCTCCCACCTAGCCAAGACAACCCAGCCACTGTTCTGCTCCGCACCACCACAGTTTCTGTAAATCATAAGGCAGACTTTGGAATAGAAGTGGTCATGTATTAGAATACACTTATACACTGTTGTGGGGCAGCGGGGCAGAAAGATGGCATATGACCGCCATTCTGGTAGCCTGTGATTTTAATGCTTTTTAAGTGTTGCTATAGATCCAACCTTTGCTATAAGGCCAGACATTGCTATTGGAACAGCCGTTGATCTATGGCAGACCATTGCTATATGGTTAACTTTTGCTATTTGGCAAATATTTGCTATAGGGTTATCCTTTGCTATAGGGCTATGCTTGCTATAGGGCTATCCTTTGCTATATGATCAACCTTTGTAAGATGGGTTTGCTATAGGAACAACCTTTACTGTAGGACTAACTTATGTTCCATGGCTAGGCCATGAATAGACCCCTATCAGAGCTTGCTAGGAGAGTTCTGTAATTTGTAGGTACATTACCCGATGGCACAGTTGATGACTACTACAAGTATAGGTAGTACAGGAAGTTGCAAACAACTTGTCAAATATTAAAAAACTCTTCCAGAATTTCAGCAGCATCTCCCATTTTCCAGTAGCTTTCAACAATTTCATATTAAGCTGCATTTTAATGAATAATTTAAATTGGGTTACCTTGTGATCGTCTCCACTCTAGCCTATAGCCGGTGGCTTCTGGGATGAGGTTCCAGGTCACCTGGATTGAGGTGGGACTGTCTGCAAATGTTCTTAGGACTTGAACGATCCCTGATTCTAAGGAGAGAAAGGTAGTTAAAGATTTGTATTCCTTTTAAAACTGTGTAGAAAAAGTAGGGTTTCTGGTATCTCCAGTCGCTATCCAATAATCTCCATTCCTGGAGGTAAGATTTGGATTAGCCAAGTGGAAAAGTCTTCACAGAGGAGATAAAAGATGTGAAGAAAAACATTTGTTCTTGGTCATTAAACTTTGGTCCCAGGATGCAGCTGACCAAGCGTGAATCATGAAACTTTAAAGGAGGACTTTTGACAATGAACATTGGTCAGCTAGAGGTCAAATACCTTTGAAAGGGACCTCTAGTAAAAAATCACAAAGAAGAGACAAACCATGAGAAAAAAAGTTAGTCTGTATTCAGGTGGTAACAATAAATTGAACACATAATGGTCCACATTTAGGTCCTTTTGTTTTATTGTTTAACTTAGAGTACATTTAAGGGTCTTGACTTTCAAGAATATCCTTTAGGAAAGCCCCCCCCCCCCCCCCTACTGCAGAAATGCATTAAATACAGATAACTCACTCTTTGTGCTTCCACAGCAATCCTGCTTCCAATCGAGTTAGCCAGACACAGAGTGGTGTTTTCCAGGTGGTTAACAGTGGATGGTGGCCATGACTGGGGATACTTTTGTGCTTAGGTCTGCTTTAAATTTTTTGATTAGATTCAAGTGGGTCCACACTACTGCTCAGAGTTTGATCTTCTTTCAGAGTTATTTTAACTTTAAGGGTTACACTTAATGTGGACCAAATATGGCCATGGGGTCTATACGACTTATTCCCTCCACCCAGGACATCCAGATTTGGGATGTGCCACTGTGTAAAATCACCTTCCTTCTCAATCCAATGGCACCAGGCATTTGTAAATGTTTAACCCCATTTGTAAATGGCCGAAGCGGGCATGCACTCTATTACAGAGTAGCAGGGATGTGGCCACCAGGGCACTCGCCTCTTCTCGGTTAGACATGATTTGACATGAGCGCAGCTGAGCACGAGAAGCCGCACATGTGCCGTAGGAACAGGGTAAATGTGAGTTTCCTGGGCAACCTGGGGGGGGTTCACATAGCAGGGCATATAGAATCGGGGTGCCCTGGGGGCAAGGACTAAAACCCAGGATAGTCATAATCCCAGGTTTTGTTCCACTCTAACCAAGGGCAGGTATAGGGGTTAGGTCAAGATTTAGAATTATGTTTTAGGTATAGTTTAGAGCTTTAAAGTATAAGATGTGTGCGTAAGCCCTAAATTAAAGTAGAATTACCCCCTATACCCTATAAACAGGAAGTGGTTCTTGGCCTGTTGGCACAGGCTTTCCCTCCCACAGAAGAAACTCAAAGGCAAAAGATACCTGTTTTCACCCTAGTAGACGCTGCTGGCCCTTCTGCAGCCCCAAACAGGGGACTGACAGATATGGTGTACTCAGTGTTGGCCTGGAGGTTCTGGATGAGGTAGGAGTTTACTCTTGGACCCACATCAAAGTCTTTTGTATCTTCCCCTGTTAAATAAAAGAACATTACTAAGCAACAAAACTTAACAACATCAAAGGAAAATCCTGAATAGTCTGGCTGGCTGATTGGATCTTTCATCTCCTTCCTTAGGATCAATTTTATAGATTTTTTCAAGCAATAAAGGGAATTGAATGCAGTCTGTTTATCATACCTACCAGAGCTGCCAAATGGGCAGTGCAGACATGTTTTGTATGGGGACCCGCCATCCCCTATGCACTGATCTATTCATCCTAAATACAACATGAAGGAGTGAAGTGGTATAAATGTATGTTGATCGCATTCCCAGTCTGACATGATCTGCCTTTATTAAAACCATGCTATTTGTGGTCCAACACGTGTTTTAGATGGGCAATTATTCTTCTGTTTCAAAAGAGTTTCCATTAGTTTTGCCACTACAGCTGATAAGCTGGCTGACCCATAGTTACTGACTGATAAATTGTTACGGTATGAGCAACAATAGGGGCCCCTATTTTAATATCTGCACCATGCCCAGTCACATTTAGTTACACATTTAAAGGGTTGTCCAAGCAAAAAACCTACTGTGAGCAAAGAATGAGCGCCCCATCTTCTCTGGTCCAAGATGACGTCTGTGGTCGAGTCTAGTTTCTGCCCCGCAGCACACCCACTCCATTTATTGCAATTGTGGTGCAGAGGAAGTTTTATCAATTATAAGCAATTTGGGTGTGTAGCCATGTGGTTAAAAGTCCTTACATAGTGTCCATGTGTTCACTGTAAAATCTATTCCCACTTTATTAGTATTATTGGTCTTGGCTACAGTACAGACAAGTCTTCTGATCCACCAGTTCCTCAAGGTATGAATTCTTTTTGTAATCAATTTGATCCTCCTCTGCTTCTTATTGAACCTGTGCATAATCACACACTATGCTACAACTAAAAATGCTAATATGCTACTACACCACCCCAAATCTCTTGAGTTTCAGCGGGAACTGACCATGTGATTCGATTGAATAAGTATTTTAGCAATAAATGGAGTCTGCATTCTCCCTAGATTACTTTAAGATATATTGGTCAAAACAAGGAGTTTCACTGTTAAAAATAAAACTTTTCAAAACTCACTTGCCCCATCTGTATGCAGGATACTGGCTCATTGTCAGCACTTACATTTGCTCCTGAATACACTGATTTTCTAGTGGTAGGGGTGCTTCCTCTCCTTGCATCTAAGCCTTGCCGCTGCTGCCTGAATTCAACTGACATAACTGACAATGCACAGTAACAGGAAACCTGTTTGTAGGTGGCCTGCAGATCCATAAGCTGCCATCTTGTTTTCTAAACTGACTACCACAGGAATTCGAAAGGGGTAAATTAATTCTTATGTGCAGCAATCTGAATTAGCAGCTGTCGGGGGCCCCGGCATTCAGGGGGGCCCACTGACAGGGCCGGCCTTTGGAGTGTGCTACGGCGCTTGACCGGCAGACTGGAAGGGCACCGCCACAGCTGGTGCTCACATCTCCTCGCGGCACACCAGCAATGACCAAAGTGGCACCGCCACAGGGGGCATTCAGATTTGGGACGTCCCTCGGTGATGTGACGCAACTCTTCACCACAAAGAGGCCCATTGAGACCATGCCGCCCAAGGGCCCACATAAGCCTGGAGCTGGCCCTGTATATTTATATATATATACAGGTATAAATACATTTTTTTTCAAAAATATTAACTGGAAAACCAACAGAAAAGTATACATTTGTGGTTTATTAAGCAATGAGAAAAATGTTTTTGGTTGTGTTAAAATGGCCTTAGTGCCCTGAACTTGGTAGAATAAACCAAAAAATTAGCCCTAGAAGTTTAGTCAAGTTGTACGCAATGCAATGGTTTTTATTGGTTAAATAAGCCTGTTAATTTGCAGCATATACCTCTGTGGTTCAATAATATTTACACTTCTAGAGCTGTTTGGTCTATGCTACCAGTTCCAGGGCACTAAGGCCATTTTAACACAACCAAAAATACTTTACGTCCTTAAACAGTGAATGTTCCCTGGACCTCCCACACCTGTTCCAACCAACAAAGCAGGGGCCTTTCCCACCCTGCTGGGTATACACTGAGGTACTCACTTTTTTTTCAAGTTCATTAAGTGACACATAGGCCTCAACCACTAGTTCCCTGTATTCTAATCCAACACCTCATCCTTGTCAATCTCAGTGGCTTTTCAGTTTTTTCCTCAGAAACACATGATTTTATGTTTGTGGGATCCCTTCTCTTCATCTCCAGTATGGTTTCCCAACCAGTGGTAAGTGAGCTTCCCCTTAGTGGTATCCCCAGCCACAGTCAGGTAAGAAGCTGGGGACATAAATAACCATGGGCCAGCTAATGTTGATCAATAAGAAATGCAATAGATGACCAAGTCAGCAATCTGCCAGCATGCAGCGTCGTGGGATGCTGGTATTGCTATCAAGGAACTGCTAGCATAGCACTTTTTAGGTAGACACACCCTGTAGTGGGTGGTATTTGAGATAAATTATTAATTAAATTATTTGAGATATATTATAAAATGGTAAGTGGTACCACTGGGCCTGATGTGCAAAGGAAGTTGTTTGAACTGTACCTCCACATTGGTCTTCTGAGCAGACATGGCTGCCTGACTATATTTTGCCATACATCTTGACCTTTATTGCTTGGACAGGTTCAAATAATACTTGTTGTGGACCTTGTTGTCTGCTTTTTAGCAATGTTCTCCAATATCTGGCAATAATTGCTTTAGAAATTATATCTTGGTAGTAGTAAGTTGTTGTACCGTGTTAGCCATCGATGTAAGCAGGAAATCCAAGGTTAAGGTAATACCATTTATTGGCTAACTCATTTAGATTGAAAATGCAAGCTTTCGAAGCTGTTCAAGCTTCTTCTTCAGGCATAATACAGATCTGTGACTTAGACACACATTTATACAAAAAAACTACAAAGGAGTGACAATTGTTTTTACACTGACACACATGAAAAATAGCTAAGTCGTAAAATCGTATACTGTGAGATAAGAATCAGAGGGATTATAACAATTAATGGTGGGCTGATAAGAATGAGAGGGGGAGAGAAAGTGTGTGGAATTTTTATTGCTCTCACACCAGGCCAGACAGTCTGTTTAATATCAGACCTTGTGATGAGTCTTGTCTATTCAATCCATGTCATAGTGACACATAAAATTATTGTCCCTGTTTAGCCCACAGTCCATCGATTTAAAGATTTTGATGCATTTGCACTCCCATTCCAATCTCTCCTTTTGTGAGCGGAAACCCCCCTTGAGCACTGTGAGTTTGAGGTCACATAGGCCATGGCCTGGTCTGCAGAAATGGGCTGCAACTGGCACATCAGTTTTATTATTTTTGATTGTGAACCTGTGCAGATCATGTGTCTGTGCAGATCATGTGATTGTGAACCTGTGCAGATCATACCTGATCATGTGTGTGCAGTGCCCCTCAGCATGTTACATCGGGCAGACAGGACAAGCGCTAAGAAAGCGACTGAATCTGCACAGGTTCACAATCAAAAATAATAAAACTGATGTGCCAGTTGCAGCCCATTTCTGCAGACCAGGCCGTGGCCTATGTGACCTCAAACTCACAGTGCTCAAGGGGGGTTTCCGCTCACAAAAGGAGAGATTGGAATGGGAGTGCAAATGCATCAAAATCTTTAAATCGATGGACTGTGGGCTAAACAGGGACAATAATTTTATGTGTCACTATGACATGGATTGAATAGACAAGACTCATCACAAGGTCTGATATTAAACAGACTGTCTGGCCTGGTGTGAGAGCAATAAAAATTCCACACACTTTCTCTCCCCCTCTCATTCTTATCAGCCCACCATTAATTGTTATAATCCCTCTGATTCTTATCTCACAGTATACGATTTTACGACTTAGCTATTTTTCATGTGTGTCAGTGTAAAAACAATTGTCACTCCTTTGTAGTTTTTTTGTATAAATGTGTGTCTAAGTCACAGATCTGTATTATGCCTGAAGAAGAAGCTTGAACAGCTTCGAAAGCTTGCATTTTCAATCTAAATGAGTTAGCCAATAAATGGTATTACCTTAACCTTGGATTTCCAAATTATATCTTGCAAACATGGGAACACCCTAGTGAAGGGAGGGTGTATGGTGCTGCCCATGGGGGGGGGGTAATGGTTTAATCCAGTGGGTGGTGGGTGAAGACTGGAATCAAACTTGTCATGCTTAGTGTTAGGGCGAGCGCTGCACGCCCGTCTCACAGCAAGTCACTTACCTCCATGGCTGCATGCAGCCGTCATCCATCTTGCAGCACATCCCTCATGACTGCATCCAGCTGCCCTTCCCCCCATGCTTCCTCCTCACATGCTCAGGTGCGCGCACGTCTCCGTCCACTAGAGGGCGAGCGCACTGGATTCCTGAGATTTAAAGGGCCTGTACAGCACTGATTGGTGTTTGGTCATCCAATCCTGCATCCTCTTCCCCTATTTAAAGAGGCACTTCCTTCCTTCAGTGCCGGATCTTGGTCTCTGCATGCTTGTTGAAAGTCAGACATTCTTGGATTGCTCACCCGTGTACCAATCTCTGCCTGTCCCCGATTCTGAACCTTTGCTGCCTGCCCCGACCTCGGCTACTCACCTTTACTGCGAACCTGTGCTGCCAGCCCTGATCTCTGCCTGTACTTACTACGCCTTTTGCCTGCCACTTGTGTACCTCGCTGAACCTCGGCTGACTGTGGGACTGGGCCGCTGTTGGGGGGTAGCGACCTGGGGGTCACTCGCCGCACAAGACCAACCTGCCTTGCGGTGGGCTCTGGTGAATACCGGTGGCCTCTTAGACTCCGCTCCCCTGACACGGTACCCGCCATCGGCCCCACGGTTAAAGCGGATCCACACCTGAGTCCGCTCCACCTGGTCCGTGACACTTACTTGGGCATTACACCAACTAAAGCTGAAAAGAGCTGTCATCCCAAACCTGGTATATACAAATTATCCAGTTAACAACAGAAAAGTCTTAAATTTCCTTCCAAGAAAATATAATTTATCACAACATAAATGTATAGGCGGTGGTGATGCATCACAAGGTAATCTGAGGACGAGCTTTTGTGTGTTACTTCATGTTGAACTCTAAGTGTGTTATTAGCTGCCTTAGAAATCTGTGTTTGAATGGCTTCCAGAAATTCCTTCCAGCTAGGTACCTCCCTGTGTATTGGCCCAAGCAAACAATAGCTGGCATAGGCACGCTACAAGTCTTTGCATTACCTGTGATTAGCTTGTGGTGAGAGTGAGAACCACATTGAAGTAATACATGTTAATTAAAAGTGCTGCCAACCTGAACATTGAAAGCTCTGACTGGTCACAGGGGTGACATGGGCTGATATCTCCTCAAGGTCTTTTTGAAGTGTATGTCTAGGGTGGGGAGAGACAGAAGAGTGCTTCTTATATGACTAACAAAGAGGGATTGTGTCCAATAAAAATGGTTATGCTGTGTGTCTTGAATGTGAGATCTTATTCTTCACTTGCCCTTGTGGCTCCATGCCAAAGGAGGATCCTGGTTCACAAGAACACTAAACTAACCTACAGCCCTCACACCATCATTGAGTCCTGCATTTGAGAGATGGTGGTCACCTTTTCCCTGCATAGCTTCTACTGACCAGACAATGGTCCTCCATGATATTAAGGAAAATCTAAGTATAGCCCAGATTTGTGTTTTACAAGCAGCAGGAGTTGATGGCTTAGGGTCTTTGTAGACTTGTACCTTTCCTGGCACAGAGTTGTCAGGGAGAGTTTAGATCCCCTTTATCACCAGACTGTTGTACCATAGTATCTAAACCCTCAGGTCATCATGGATGGAGACTTCTTTTAAGCCCATTAGTTTACAGACCCATTTTTTAAATTGATATATAGGCCCAGGAAACTTAGTCTAGACACTTGACTAGGTTGCCTTGAGAACTAGCCAGCCCCATATGGACTTAGAGAGAGGCATTAAAGGGATCTTTGGTGGGGTATTATACCAATAATACCTATATAGGGTACTAGGAGTTTGTGACCAATCCCTAGGAAACAGGGGTCTAGACCAGGGGTTCCCAACAGGTGGTGAGGTGCTCACAGGTGGTGCATCAGTACCCCAGCCTGATGTGCTGCCATCTGCAACTCAAGCATGATTTGCATGTTAAATAAAACTGTACAATATTTTGTGTGATTCATTCACTTTAAAAATGTGTTTTTATGTTTTATTAAGTGTTTAGGTGACACCACCCAGGTGGTACTTTATTTAATTAGAAAATGAAAAGTGCTAAAAGGTTGGGAACCCCCTGGCACTTAGACACTTGACTAGGTTATCTTTAGAACTATCCAGGTTCACATGAATTAGGTTAGTGAGTGGCAGTTTGGGTAGGGCATGATTCAAATGGTTTCCCAACAGTGTCCTAGGTGGACTGTGAAGTAAAATTTGAAAAAATAAAAGATATACCATGCATAAACAAAATATTTGTAAAACATATAATGTATGTATGTAATGTAAATATATGTAAAATAAATTATATATATATATATATATTTATATATATCCAACAAACACGTGATCAAATATATTCTTGTGGCTTCTAAAACAGTTTTGTGCTCATTATACGGACATTAAACACATAAAAAACACAAAAAGCCACATACCGGACTGCGATCCCCAAGAGATGCGATAACCCGTGGCACCACTGACCACTCTCCATGTGGCCCTCACGCTTTGGGAGGTCACATCCTGGATGATGACCTCGGACACGCCTTCTAATCGCTCTGTGGATCAAAAGATACAATAAGTTCATTGATATGTTTAGGAAATTATTATTATTATTTATATGGAACTATTAAAGTTATACTAAAGGCAAGCCTGATTGTTGTCCCATTGCCTCTGCATGTTGCACTGTCCCAAACTTCAATCTGTTTTCAAAAAGACCCTGTAGTTCCTAAGTTATTTGTAAAAGTATTGGAGAAAGTATAACAAGCTTTATCTGGGATGGGAAAACCACCCAATATCTCTGGGCACCAGGTCCATGGTAGAAAGCACAGGGCACCATGATCCAAGCCACTTTGTTTTTTTGGGGCGTCTGTAGGATAGCAACAGCACCATAAGTTTGGTGTGAAGGGGGGTCATTTTCTTCCTACCCTGACAGCTAGTTTGCTTAGAACTGCTCTGGGAACCCCATTTTTTTACATGCCTACCACCTACCACCCTGCAGACCTAGGCCGTGACTATATTAGAATGCCATACACTCTATATACTGCATTTGCCCACCACTAGCCACCTTCACTAAGGTGGGATTAGTCACAAATACCCATTCTACATGGAAGGCCTCCTAGCATGCATCCTCGTAGTTGCTGCCACTGTGGATGTGATGTATGGGACACAGGCAAGTAAAAAATGGTTCATTGTTTGTATAAAGAAGATTAAAGAGTTGGTACTGTCTTTGTACAGGCAACTTTAAAATGCTGTATTGTTTGGATACAAGCAAGTCAAAGGGCAAAGTTGTCTTTGTACAGGCAAACATTAAGAAGCATGGAAGGAGTAAAGCTGTGGCAAAGATGGGATGACCTTGACATGGTTGCACAGCTTATTTGCGTATGACAATATATGTTAAAGTCATTGTCCAGGCACACTTAAAATTATTCTGATTGTGTAGAGGTATACATTTATATGTTCTATTTTTTCCTTTTATTTTGCTAGAGTAATTATAAAATAAAGTTTCAGCTCATGTTCTTCATGCTCTTTGTGATGTGGGAGTGTCATGGCTGAGTGGTACAAGAACACATTGCATTGCATTGTAGTGAGCTGGGCTTGAGTGACAGTGTGGTGGGCTCCATTCTAGTCTATCACTAAGAGAGGGTGTGTCAACCTGACACAAGCCACAGGCTTAGAATTGTGGACATGATCGGGGGGAGGTGCTGGAGGAGGCAAAAAGGAAGAAGAAATTTTCCTTACTTCTCGTCCCAGCATGTAAGCGTCTTCGGCTGAATGATTTGATTCAGACGGTACTTTGCATGTGTTTGAGAAGCCCAAGGGGTCCTATAACAGTTTGATACATCTCTATACTCATTAAATCCATGTGGGTGGACCTTATAAAGCTTTCCATACTTCAAGGACAAGGACTTCACACACATGGTGTAAAGGAAGCCCTCATAGTGTAAGAGGTCATTATATTCAACCCTCTTTTGTTCATAATTGGAAGGATGTGGTCCTCTTTGGTTTTGCCACTCCATTCTGCATGAAGGCCACGTGAAGGGCAACACAAAGGGCCCTAAAAGGTTTCGTTTTTTTTAGAAAGAAGGGAAAAAGGGAGAGAGGGGAAGAAACTGGGGAGGGGGTTTGGGGAAGGGGCTCAGTTAGTAAAGACTTCTGTCTTGTGGGCAGGTTTGCCCAGGTTATATAGAAAACAAAGAAAAGTCAACATATTGTTCATGATTTTAATAAAGTTTAATCAACAGACTTACGTGTACGCCCAGTAATTGTTACAGGTGAGCCGGTTTGTCTCTGGTACTGAGGATAGAGTACAAGGACATATTCTGTGTCAGGTCTCAGGTCACTCAAAGTCTCGGACACTGCACTTCCACTCAGGGATTTCTCGCCGGTCCTGCTATCTCCTGTACATCAAATACCAAAAATTAGAAGACCATATTAAGCATCTCCTATCAGTCATAAAGCTGAGTGTTCTAACAAGCATTGGGAGTCATGTCTGTTAGTAGTGTTGGCTGGTGAGTCACAAGCTTCAGTTTTTGCTACCTCCAGGGCTTAGAATTCATAAACTGATACACTTCCCCGGCAGGGCGTAGGAACAAGCAGGACACATAATGGCTGCAGACATGTAAGGATCAGAAAAAGACATGAACAGGTGTGTCCCAAACTGATGCTGGAGCCCTTCCAGGTGCGCTAATATTTTATTTTTAGAAGGTGTTGACCCAAATACATTTAATTTTTTTTTCTTTTTTTCTTTTTTTTTTTTTTTTAACGAGGAGCTGTCTGGCTTGTTGAGCAAATTAGACATGGTTAGGTGCATCCTGACTGATCTTATCAGACAGCCATAGGAGGTATTGGCAGAAAGATAGACGCAATATGGATGATTCAGCAGATGTGCATTTAATAACCAGTCTGGTCCTTTTAGAATTGAATGATCTAACAGTCTGTATGTGGAGCTGAAATGTAAAGCACTGCAGAAGGACTTGTTTTAGTGAATGCTCTATTGACAAGTGATTCTTAAAACTGTTGAAATAGCATATACTAACTGTCACGCTCCGGGTACTACAGCAATCCACTTAGATAACTCCAGCCCTCTCAGTAAGACCCCAACCCCCAATCTCCGCAGCCAGCTTCACCTATAGGAGCCCCCGCTTGCCGGGACGCAGAGCACGCCTGCCCGGGATCGGTTGCCCCCAGGACTTCAATGGCTCAAAGATTGGAGTCTTACTGTTCAGAGGCCTGGAGAACCCGTGGCTGGAAGTGGTGCCGAGCAGCCCAATAGCTGAGCGTATAACGGAAGTCCAACAGGCTTAGGGTCAGCAACAGAAGTTCCGAGATGGCAGCGGTACAAAGGATTGGACAAGACGTGGTCGAGGATCAAGCAGAGGTCGGCAACAGGAGATCAGATCGGGGGTGGTCAAAACACAGGCGAAGGTCGGCAACAGGAAAACAGATCGGGGATCGTCAAGACAGGCGGTGGTCGGCAACAGGAAAACAGATCGGGGATCGTCAAGACAGGCGGTGGTCGGCAACAGGAAAACAGATCGGGGATCGTCAAGACGGGCGGTGGTCGGCAACGGGAGATCAAAATATTCTTTAGAGACAAGCTACTAACTGGGTATAAGGCACTATCACAGGCAATTCCCAACTGAGGGGGAATTGCCTTTATAGAGAGAGACAGAGAGGAGGGTGAGGGTGATTGGTGCACTAAGATCACTGGTCTGATTGGGAGAGCAGGAGTGTTAAATCACACCTATGGGGCTCATTGGCCCAGACAAGGAGGGGGGCGTAAGCCCCACAGAACCTAGGGCTCATTGGCCCTACATCCGAACCAGGGGGCGTGCCAGTGCCCCCTGGCTAATTCTACAACCTCCGGCGGGCGCGCTGAGCACAGCGCCGCCGGAGGGAAAACAAGTCTCGGGCTCGCGCGCGCGCACGTGAGCTGATGACGCGCGCGCGAGGAGGGAGAGCGGCCGTGCTTGGCGCCGCCTGAGGAGATGCCGCACGGCGCGGCGGCCGGGCAGGAGCTGCTGGGACCGGCCGGCCGCTGACAACGCTGGACCGGGGCCCAGGTAAGTGCCGATTTGTGACACTAACCAAAAATAACTATTAGAATTACACATCAGTCTGTGTAAGTTGGTGGAGTCAGGCAAATCATCTCTATATGTCCCATTGCTGCACCAAGAGCTCAGAGCCATAGAGCAAGCAATGCTTGGCTATTGATGATAATGATGATGATTATTATTATTTATGTATATTACGCCACCTTCTTCCATAGCACTGTACTAGAAAGAGTAAAGCATTCTGTACAGAGACCATTACAAACTAGATGCTACAAAGTTCAAACCAAATGTTGTCCAAACAGGAGACAATAGGAAAGAGAGCCCAGCCCTTGCAAGCTATAGTCCATAGAATCTAATATTTATGCAGCCATTGTCTTTCACCTGTGGACACCTGTTTTGTGCTTATTGCCCTCATCAGTTCAAGGCTGGAGGTTGCTGGCCATGTGCAGATTAGCCATTGAGAGCACAGGAAGAATTAAGCAGTGGGCTGCACTTTGGGGTCAATTTATACCTAGAAGCCTTACTGGAATACACTCATTCATCTTCTAACATCCCCTCCACTCTCTGCCTCCAAGGTCTTCCCTTACCCTTTCTCTGTATCCTGCCCCACTTATCCCCCTTGCCAAAGCACCCCAGTCTATGTTTTGCCCCTGCAACGCTATAGCCGAGTGGTGGCAAACCTATGGCACAAATGCCAGAGGCGGCACTCAGAGCCCTCACTGTGGACAAGCACATTCGGCCCAGTAAGTGCCGTTTGCCAGAGTTCTATTTTTTCTATTTTTTATTTTATTTTAATTAAGTAACATAGTAACATAGTATGTAAGACTAAATAAAGATATACATCCATCCAGTTCAGCCTGATTAGAAAAGACCTCCTTCCAGTAGACTTGTAGCCATAGCTGGTAATATGCAAGGAAGGCATTCAAGCCACTTTTGAACTCTTTTAGTGTATTAGTCATGACTACCTCCTCTGGCAGAGAGTTTCATAGTCTCACCGCTCTTACAGAGAAGAATCCTCTCTTCACTGGAGGAATTGCCTTTCCTCTAACCTTAGTGGATGTCAGGGTATAAATAGATTGTGGGACAGCGCTTTGTACTGACCACGGATATGTTTATACATAGTTATTAGATCACCCCTTAGACATCTCATTTCGAAACTAAATAATCCAAATTTTGACAATCTTTTAGGGTACTGTAGTCCCAGCATTCTGTTTATTAATTTAGTTGCCCGCCTTTGAACTTGCTCCAGTTCTGATATGTCTTTCTGGTGCCCAGAATAGTACACACTATTTCATATGGGGTTTGACCAGTGACCTATAGAGGGGTAAAATGATGCTCTGGTCATGGACACCAATGCCCCTCTTGATGCACCTCGTAAGCCTGTTTGCTTTGTCAGCTGCTGCCTGGTAATGTGCAGTTTATCTAAAACCCTGTTGCAGTTTTACCAATAATTTCCTTATTTAGTGTGTAATCATATCACAAATAGACCCTTCCCATGTGCATAACCTTTTTATCTATATTAAACTTCTTTTGCCATTTTACTGCCCATGCTTCCAGTTTATCTAAATCTGTTTGTAGCTGGTTGCTGTCCTTTTTGTGTTAATTAATTTACAAAGCTTAGTATCATCTGCAAAGATTGATATATTACTGTTTAATCCATTTCCAATGTCATTAATGTATTTATCAAAGAGGACTGGAACCAAAACTGACCCTTGCAGTACTCCAGTAGTAATAGTGTTTCAATCCCAGTATGTACTGTTGAGAGCCACCCTCTGTGTCCTATCATTCAGCCATTTACTCACCCATGTACACAAGTTTTCCCCCAGTCCAAGCATTCTCATCTTTTGTACCAATCTGTTATGTGGCACAACATCAAATGCTTTAGAAAAGTCAAGATATATACATCCAATGACTCCAGTTGTTAAATTACTTCCTCATAAAAGCTAATCAGGTTTGTCTGGCAGGGCCGATTTCTTATAAATCCCTGCTGATAAGGAGTAATAAGGTAATTTTTACTGAGATTGTATCTCTTAGAAAACATAGAAAAACATCTTGCCCACCACAGATGTTAAGCTTACCTGTTTGTAGTTCCCAGGTTCTCCTTTAGAACCCTTTTTAAAATATTGGCACCACAATGCCACAATGCCAATCCTGTGGAACCCCCGTCATTATTGAATCTACAAATATTAAAGATAGTAGAATGTCTATTACTCTATATATTTCCCTCAAAACATGGGGATGAATACCATCTGGTCCAGAGGATTTGTCTATTTTATATTGTTTAGGGCGGTGCTTCACTTCGTCCTTGGTTAGACAAGTGATATTTAATGGAGAGTTTGCTATAGTTCTCTACACTTGCTCTAACACTTTAATTGTTGGTCCAGTCCTATGGAAGTTCTTATGCTCTGACTAGCAAAGGCTGGTTTAGTCTTGTCAAATAATTGATCTGGTCCTTGTTTGTCCTTTGATTCATCTGACCTTCCTAAGGTTAAATATTGGTTAGTCGGTGTGGATGTGGGGGGTGGCTTGTGGCAAATGTTTGGCCTGGAAGGTCTGCCTAGCTACCAGGATGGGGCTGCAATAAGATGGTCGCCCCCCATGCGTGGGGACACTGGCTGCAGCCCCAGCGGTCATCGTAATAAGTGTATGCTTTCTAATGTGCTGCACACCATGCATTAGGTTAAAGGGCACCCCTCACTTGCTGCCACCACCAACCCGACACAATTTTTGATTCTTTTTTGTAACAGTCCCTTTCCGATTCTGCCCACCTGTCAGGCCCCCCCTGCTTCCCACCCCCACTTCTCATCCACCTGCTGGTCACCCCTTTAATGTCATTTTGTGACATTTTTAGGCCCCCACTGATTTCAATGGATCTCAGGTTCAGTGCCCTAACCAAACTTTTGTTCAAAGTTATAAAAAGTTCAAAGTAATACATTAAGAAAAAACGTAATAAAACTCATCGTGTCTTCCTCCACCTGCCGCCTGCGTCCTCTCTACAGGTTAACTAGGTCTGATGTGGATCGGGAAGATGAGGTGATGATGAGTTTTATGTTATTTTATTTTGGTTAATGTATTTTTTTTACTTCATAAAGGGACCCCTAAACCAGTTCATAGGGTAGTGGGGGTTGGAGTCATTATATTTGGCATTTGGGAATACTGGGGACTATCTGGATGGAGGGTTTCCGAACTGGATAAACCCTGCTTCAGTTCATCACTAGTCCTCACCACCCTACATTCCTCGCCACCTTCTTTCTTACCCCAGCAGGGGCTCCGACAGTTGCCCAGTACTGGTGTCAATCCTGCCAGCTACAAGGTAGTCTAATCCTGCCAGTCCTCTAATGATCCAGTTGACCATACCTCCCAAGTGCCCCTGACATGTTCTGGAAAAGTTGTGAATATGTTGATAAGCTATATGGTCCAACATTTAGCCTGTGAATTAAAAGTCGCATTGTTCCCATTAGCTACAGCTTAGCTTTTTTTGCTTAATCCCAATTGATCCCAGCTGCTTGCCCTTAACCACTACCCCATTTATGTGACACTAAAAAGAATGGCCCTGTAAATTACCAAGTAATCTAGTCATTTTGTCCCTGGAAACTTCTATTAGTTGTCTGTGATTTATTCATACAGGTCATGGTCTGTCTGTAGTAATTACATCAAGGCAAGTGGACTTGTCCTGACTTATTACTACAGATAGAGCATGACCTATTGTGAACTGCTGTTCTGATCTGATTTGAGAAAGCCAGTCAAGCCAGTCAAAGGGTTAAATTATTCTGCATTATGCTTGCTTCATGCTGGCTGACAGCGGTGGCATCTTTTATTCACCAGCATTTTGCATTCTCAGATAAACCCTATAGTATTTTTCCCTTCCACCAACATATTTTTCAGGGTCCCCCAAATGAATTAAATTCTTCAACATTAAAACATACTTGGATGAGTCATCATCTGCTGCTGGCGAGGGGAGTTACTGAGAAATATAAAGCAGACTGAATGATGGCTGGATGAAAGATGCAGTCCCTAACTACCAGTAAAGGGAGAGCAGAAATTAGGCAAATTCAACCCTTTGCTTGGAATATCCCTTTTAAACAGAACAAAAAAATTGAACAGACTGCTCTGGATTCTAAAAGATCCCAGGGCCGGCCGCTGCCTTCCTCTGGGGTATCCGAAATTGGGATTCCCCGCTGTGTAGAGTCCCCCAGAGGAAAGGTGAGTTTGTATAGACAATCTGGGGGGGGGTTCACACAGCTGGGCATCCTAATTTGGAGGCAAGGAGCAGAACCCAGGAAAGTCAAAATCCCAGGTTATGTTCTGCTTTAAAAACATGATAGTTGATTTGCCTTCACTTATTATAACCGTTAGATCGGAACTGTTATAATACATGTGCACTTCAGGGAAGCATGTTTACTACTGCAGAATTTGCATGTGTGCTTGTCTATACTCTGGCCCCATCAGATACTATATAATGAAGGGCGCACGAATGATGTGAGGAGGTGGGAGTTTAGTGTACATATAAACCAGAATCTTCCCCAGTCCTGGTGTTCTACAGTACAAGTCACTTTCGTCCTGTTTATATTCTAGGCTTTGGAGGTCTACAGACTGGTCTGGTCTCAACAACATTTACATAGATGTCCACCTGACTCATTCCATCAGTGCGGTCAGATTCTTCATGTGACCATTGACAGTTTTTCTCTACCCATCCGAGCTCAGAAAATTAAAGCAGACCTAAAGTTTATGGATTCATACCTCCCAAATATTTGGACATAATGTCCCTCTTTTGAGTCCATGTCTCCCAGTCCCTTGTTCTCATGTGCCCCCATTTGAGGTGGAACATGGAGATCTGCATCAACAAATTATTCATCTGCCGATTCAAAGTGTGTATATTGTTGTAACTGTTACACCCTCCTATCCATCCCTCAATGAGGGGGCGTGGCTTGGTTTAAAATTGTCCCTCTTTCCCACGCCATAATTTTCTACTCCTCAAGATGCTGCATTCAGCTCTCATCCTCCCCTGAGCAGCTCATCCAAGTGATGTCAGTGACCACTGGTGAGGGAGTCATACCACTGGAGCAAAACCGGGAGCTATAAAACCTGTGTATGCTCCTGGTGGGCAGACATCCCAAATCAGTTTGCCCAGGGGTGGGGGATACGGTAACCCAAAGGAACTGAAAGAGAACAAAAATTCCTTATTCAAGGGGTATCCTGATTTGGTATGCCCCTCAGTGTAAAACACCTGGTTTCTCTATAATCTCACCTTGAGCCTTGCAGTGGAGAGGCTGCTGGGTGTAGCCACAGCCAACCCTAAAATAGGCCCAACCCAATTTTTGAGTTTTGGAGTGAAACTGGGTGAAACAATGATGCTATAGATGAGGTTGACATCTAGGCATCTGAAGTGCACCAGTGGTGATGATGATGTTGGAGACCTCCTGCCAAGTTGCATTTAGAAATCAAGTAAATAAACTTTTTCATAGGAAATAAAAAGTTCACCTCTAGCAGAATAGGTCAGTCGGTATCCAGTCGGTGGCTCTGCTCCAGCAATCGACCACGCCATTCGCAGGAAGGTCGGGCCAAATTCCATGATCCTGAAGTTGGATATGCCAAGCGCGCTTGCTGTAAGGTAAGTAGTGAGCAGTTTAGACCAGCACACATAAAAGTAGCTTCGGCATTCTGTTTCTATCATTGATCTAGAAAGAAATGGCCCTATATGTATATGCGTGCATAAGATCCTGGGCATCCCTGCAGCTGTGTATGCTTCTGTGCCCAGCCATTCAGATAGGCCAGGAGCGTGCACTCCACTGGGAAGCTGGGGATGCAGAGGTCCCTGCTCCCTGCATGCGTGACAGAGCAGCGAGTAACCCAAACTTACTGCAGTTAACACCAGTGAACACAGACTTTGCAATGCATTTTGCTGTGTCTTCGCCACAGTTCACCGGTCAAAATGTGAGATATTTACTAGTGAACAGGGTGCTCTTAACAGCAGGCGAACTGAGGCAACGCAATTTGCTGTAACGGAACCAGAAATTGTGCTGGAAATCCACTTAATAGCTTAGGCAGCATGGAATTTCTCTCAGAATGTATGCGTTGTGCCTCTAGAGAGTCTGGGGTCTTTTTGAACCTCCAAAAAATAGTTAAAAAAAAAATTATTCCTATAGGTAACAAGTTTAAGAGAAATGGCTGACACTAGCAGTTAAACGGGCAATCAAAAAGAAGAAAGGGGCATTTAAAAATTACAAATTTGATCTCTCAGCAGTAACCTTTGAAAAGTCTAAAGCAGTAAATAAATAATGTAAACAAGTAATAAAGCTGGCAAAAGCACACAATGAAAGAGATGTGGCCAAGAAAGCAAAACCAACCCTAAACGTTTCTTTAAATACTTAAATTCAAAGAAACCAAAATCAGAACAGGTAGGTACCCTAATTAATGGTAATGGGAAGTTGGTCACTGGGGACCAAGAAAAGGAGGAGCTGCTAAATGGGTTCTTTAGCTCTGTGTACACAATAAGGCACAAAGCACCAATTTAGGTGTTGCAACTGCAAACAATACCCCAAGCATAATTCTTAACTGGCTAAACATGGATATCACCCAAGAAGGCTAAATAATATAAATGTCAATAAGACTCCAGGACTGGATGGACTTCACCCAAGAGTTCTTAAAGAACTCAGCTCAGAATTTTCATTACCCCTCCTCTTGATCGTTAAAGACTCACTAACAACTGGTATAGTACCAAAGGATTGGTGCAAGGCAAATGTGGTGCCCATTTTCTAAAAGGGTTCTAGGTCTTCTCCTGCCAATTACAGACCTGTTAACTTAAAATCCATTGTGGTAAAATCGCTTGAGGGTCTCATAAGAGACTACAGGATTACAAAACTATGCATAATATTCTAAGTGACAGCCAGCATGGTCTTACTAATGGCAGAAGCTGCCAGACTAACCTGAATGGCTTCTATAAGGAGGTGAGTAAAAGCCTGGGCAGAGGGGCGGCTGTAGATATGTCTTTACAGTGTTTTTTAAATGAAGGCAAAATGATTACTGACTAATGACTAGTTATTGACTAATAATCACACTAAAAACATACCTGTCCTCCCCCTGCCAGAGACAGAACCCCCGATGCTTTCAGCATACAGTGCAGTGACGGTGACTGAGTACTCTGTTCCGGCTCTGAGACCTTGTAAGTCGCTGGAGGTCTGCGCTGCTGTCACTGTCAGCTGTGGATAGAAATCAAGATGTGACCAATCCTGACCTTTCATAGCAAAAATAATAATAATTCATAAGAAAACATCCCCGCCCACAACCCATTTAGCCCCACCCCCACGCATGACAATAAATAATTGAAGCAGCCACAGGAAATGCTATCATCTTACATTAGGTTTGTGTTACTTGAAGTGGACCAAAACCCGTGATTTTTCCTATCCAGGGTTTGGGACCTTTTCCTTGGGCCAGATCCGCCAGTCCCATGGCGCATGTGTGGACTTTTGTGCCCACGCTGTTTGCAATGCATATTAATGCACAGCATTGAGCTCTGTTTGGAAAAGACCAATGGCATAAAGAAATGGGAGTGGCTGCATCTCTGTACTCCCTGTGGTTCGAGGCATGCTCCTGCCCCCCATGTGACTGGTAGAGCGCGAGGCACAGCCTGTAATCGTGGAGTGGGAGTGCTTGAAAGGTGAGTGATTTGGGGTGATCATGGTGGGGTTCAGACAGCGGGGAATGCTTATTTGGCAGGCCCAAGACTCCAGGATTGGCACAACATTTTTTAAAACAGGCACTGAGTAGATGAGAGAAGAAATAACCACCTTATTTTTGCAACCAGGCCTGCACAGCGCAGGAAACATATGAGGCACAGAAGCGAGGAGTGAATTCATCTGTTGCGGAAAGGAAAGCATTCCCAATGTTGGTCTCTCTTTTGGTTTGTAACTGGTGGGGCATCTGATGCCCCAGGCAGCGAGGTAAGCAGGGCCTAAATCTCATCAAAACCATATTAAATATCTGATGATCATAAAAGCCTCTAGCTTAATGCTGGCCATACACCATATGCATTTACCACATCTTTTGCCTCTCCTTACAATCTGATTGGGGAGCAGTGGGGACTTGATCAATTTTAGCCATACCTCTCTCAGCTCCAGAGGGATCTGCTGTCCTTGTCCAGTCAGAGGACCATAGGCGATCTTGTAGCCAGTCACGGGTCCTGTGGCCGCCGTCCAACGAATCCTCATGGAATCAGATGTCTGGTCGGAGAAAACCAGGCTGGAAGGTCCTGTGTAAGAAGCTGGGAAATGTACATAAAAGTAGTCAGATGGATTGATTTTTGCTGCATGACTACTCATGGGTTGGGGCAATCACATAAAATCTACTACCCAGGATCCTCTTCCTATGCCCCTCTAAGGCCAAACCTATCAACCTCCCTCTCTCACTGATTTGCTGTTTGAGGGGAGACACTAAGGCTAGCTACACAGGTAACTATTTTAGTTTGATCAAACACCTGAGTCAATCTTTAATGGTAAATCAAATACTGATTTGATCTTTTGACCTGCTTCAGTATTACATACTCTTCAGTTCACAGTTTATTGACTTCAGCAATTATTGCTGCTGGAGGGTGTGTGCGGAAGGATCCATAAAGCCAACAAGACCATCAAGGTGTTCCCACAGATGCTCAATAAGACTCAAGTCTGGGGAATTAGGAGGCCAGGGGAGTACTTGGAAATCTTGATCATCCTCTTCCAAACAATGTCAGACATTTCTAGCCATGTGACATGTTGCATTGTCTTGCTGAAAGATCCCAACAGCCCCAGGTAAGAAAATCATTTATATAGGCGTGAAAGCCAATGATCATCTTTGCAACTCTGATATGTGTGCAGACAGCCTATAACACCCCTTATATACCCACCAAGCCAGCTCACAACACATCACTTCCTTCATGGTCTGCAGTACATGGTGCCAATAATAATGTCACTGGAGTGTGTATACTTATGTCTGGGTCATGTGCTTATCTTTAGATTGTGCTGGGTATACATTCCATTTGACCAAACCTTTGTAGTGTATGAGTCCTAGGTTGTTCCGCCAGTCCTCTTCTTATACTACAAAGGTTCGGTAAGATTGTTCAGAGAGTATCCAAATCAGACTGTACAATGTGGGCACTCCACAACATCCCCCCCCCCTTCTTTTTTAAGTAGACTTACATTCATATTAAAGCCAAAGGGAAGACTTGTGAAAAAGGTTTCCCTTTGACACTTTGTTCCCACCACCTCCTTAGCCCTTAGAATGACAAAGCATGGGAACATTGAAAATAGACAGGGCCATTAATACAGGTTAGATGTTTCCAGGAACTTACTTGTTTCTGGTCGGTAGGTTCCTCCAGTGGTGGTACAAACTTTCCGTGACACCAGAGGCAGCAGGTTGCTGAGAATTCTAAAGTCGTTGACATAGGAAAAGAAGTCATCTGTGGGGGAGGAGGCCACCCGCGTCAGCTCCCGACTGTCAGCATTTTTGATTCCTATTGGACAGATAAACCACATGGTTTTTAAATTAATTTACATTTAATAATAGGCCATCACTTTGGCAAGATGACATAGAACGCTTTCATTAAGATTGTTGTGTGTGACCAATAGAAGATCAGGTCACATTTCCATTTCTCATGTGAATCATAAGTCATCCAAAGGACTCCCTTACCTCTTCACTTAGATGTGCCATTCCCTTGGGCTTCATTGTGGTCATATGGGTTATATTACTAACACCTGATATAGACTTACCAACAGCAAAAATTTTGATCCCTTGATTTTTTAGTCTTTGGGATGGTGGATCGACATCATCCTGAGATTTCCCATCAGTGATCAGGATTGCAATCTGAGGGCCAAAGACACATTCTGTTGACTGGTTAAGCACAATACTCATTCCAATTCAGGAGTTATGTTTAATATTTAGCGACTGGTTAAGACTTGGGTTTAGGGGTTAAGCTGGATATTTAGGGATTTTTTATTTGGTTTTGGTTTAAAGGTCAGTTTGGGGTTTGAGATTACAGTAGGTTATATATTGGTTCAAAGGCTAGCTTTGGGTGACAGGAAAATGAGAGAGTTGGGTTAAGAAGTTAGGTATATTTGATGTTTGGGATTTAGCCTGAAATTGGAGTTTATGTTGAGGTTTGGGTTTTGGGGTCGGGTTGAGTTCAGGGATGAGTACATTTGGAGATAGGGCTGAGTTTAGAGAACATTCATAAAAGTTGGGTTTGAGTTATGGGTTGGGTCTGGGTTTGTGTTTCAGAAATACATTTAGAGTTTACACTGTGGTGGCTTCTGATCTAAGTACCTTTTCTCCATTGGCTCGCAGGGTGGCTGGGCCAAAGAAGTTGTCAGCAGTGTATCTCAAACCAGCTCCAGTCCGCGTGTTTCCACCTTTGTAGGGCAGATTCCTGATGGCCTGGATGACTTCACTGCCATTCCGGTGTTGGGAAAATCCAAACTCTGTTCTGGAGAGATTACACAGAAAGGAAGTCTGTATGGTAATCAGAGCCCGTGGCCTAATGTAATGTGTCAATGCATAAATAAGTGATCAATATATTTATGCAATAGCAGAGAGGAGGAACGAGCCACCCCTTAACGCAGGAGGCAGACATGTCTAGACATGGGCTAGACAAAGCTATATAAAGAGCCAGAGACATGCTGCAAAAGGACACCAAAAGGCCTGAGGAGAAGCTTGATGAGGGCTTTCTCTAGCCCTAGTCCTAGTTAGTGTCCTCTTGCAGCCCCTCTCCAAGTTTTTATTTGACTTGTAGACCATATCCAACCCTTTTTATTGCCTGTAGTTTATTGTTTGCAGAACTTTGTCTCCTAAGACTTGTTTTGTGTCCCCTTACAGAACCTCTACAGCTCTTTATTCAGCTTTCTGTAGCTCCTCTCAATTCCTTTAGTACACATTCTGATGCCTCTTTACAATGATTTTGTTGTCCCCTTGGCAGCCCCTCTCCATAGCTTTAAATAACTCTCTGTATCCCCTCTCCAGCCCTATTTAGTGCCCCGTTGCCTCTTTCCTCAGCTTTTTGTAGACAATTGTGCATTTTCCTGCCCCTTGCTGCCCCTCTCCAGCACTGTCTCCGGCTTATTGTAGCCCCTCCCTCACCCCTTTAGTAAGCCCACTATAGTTTTCCTACAGAAACCTGTAGCCACTCTCCATTCCTCTCTTTGGCTCTCTGTGACCCAATTCCTATTCTCATGGCACAGAAGCCAATGTCTACACAGGGGACTTACCGTGGGTCATCGCTGTATTGCACCAAGCCGAAGCGCACCCCATCTTGATTGACCACATTGATAAAAGGGATTACCAGCCCTTCCATGAATGACCTGATCATCCGGAAATTCACCCTCCCGATACTGGAGGAGCCATCGACTACAAATACTATATCTGCGCTGTATACGTTCTCGCATCTTGCTGCAAAAGAAAGAAAAGTCAGTCAGTGTCTGAAAGTATTACATAGGCGGATTCTTCAGGAGTGGTCAGGAAAATATAGCCCAGCAACAAATTAAAAGGACACTTGTCCTTACAGACAGGGAAACTGGGCACAGATGGAACTAGGCCGACCAATATAGACAAGGTTTTTTCCTTAAACTTAGATAAACTGAAAGAAATCCCACCCCATTACTCTACCAATAATTAATACATTAAAAAAACTGATCGCCAACACAGAAAAAATCTCCATGCCTACGCCTTATAGTATTGGACAAACGCAATGAAATATTTAGGGATTATTCAATGCAGCCTTTCTATAGGAAATATATTCGGGTACAGGACATATGGACGGGAGAAGTGGAGCTAGATCAGATATATCCCAAGTAGAAAAGAACATAAATCTAATGTTAAAATACATTGAGTCTCGAAACACTCACTTACTTAGCCAAACCCCCTAGCCCCTCTAACAAGTTTTCAAAAACTAATTTTCGCATCAGAAACGCCCCCAAAAAACAACTATCCTTTTACTATAAGTTACTCCTAGAATACAACAATAATAAAAATAATGAACCAGACTTGTTCAAAAGGAAGTGGAATCTGGACTTAGGTAAAACCTTAGTTATGGTAGACTAGCAAAAGATTCACAAAGCCAACATGAGCATAAGGTCAACATCACTAAGAATTTTCAATTTTAAATATAAATGAGATACTATCTAACAGCTGACCAAAATAAAAAGATGACCCCCTTCTCATGCTGGTGGTATGGAGACCATCTGGCAATGATGAATCACCTGTGGGGGAACTGTAAATAAACTAAAAACCTTTGGGAAGATATAATAAAATTTACAAGTACTGCTGGGATAAGCATTGCGTTTAATAAAGACAAAATTCTGCTAGAACCCCAAGGGGCAGACCAAGAATCCTCAAAAAAGAATATTACACATAATTATAGGCACTAAACAATACATAAGCTACTGTTGGGGTAACTCAAACCCTTCAACATTCAGAGCCTGGAAATACAAGATGAAAAACGCAGTCAAAACTGAACTGATAAACTTAAAACCTGAAAATATTGAAAAACAATTTTAAGACTTTCTACCGGTTTTGAGTACACTGAGATGACATAAAACCACTGGGATTCAGTATTACCAGACCCCCTCTTCCCTTTTCTCCCTCGTAGGGTAATAGGCTTAACATATAAGGGGTATGGGTGTAGGTGGAAGGAATAGGGAGGGATAAATTAAAAAAAAAAAAAATCCCAAAATGTCTCATTTGATGTTTCAATTACTACTGTCTTGGATGCTTATGATAAGAAATGATTATCGAGCTATTAAACCAAGATTATAATCCAAGAATAATACTTAAAGGTTTGTGCATAGTTTAGCACCTGACTGAGCCAATACTGAATTATGCACAATAAGCAAGTGAAACATTAAAGAGTTGGTGCAGAAACAACAAGAAAATGGTTCATTTGGGAGAGCACTTTTCGCCCTATAAGACGCACTTATTTTCCCCAAAAAGTGTGGGGGGGGGGGGATGTCAGTGCGTCTTATCAGGCGAATGCTGGAAAAAAATAAATAAAAAGGGAAAAGTTTACTCACCTCTCCGCGCCGATACCTCTGCCGCTTTCACTGTCCCTGTCACTTCTCCGCGGCCCCAGCAGATAGAGACACCCGGACTATACAGCGGTGGGCGTGGCCGATGCTCGAGCGTCGGCCACGCCCACCGCTGCATAAGGCCGTGTGTCTGTGTGTGAAGACGGCAGGGACAGCAGGGAGGATTCAAAGGTGAGTTTACCTTTTTTCTATTGCCTATAAGGGGAATGAAAGGGGAGGATGCCATACTACCTATACGGGGAATGGAAGAGGGGGGGATGCCACACTTCCTATATAGGGAATGGAAGAGGGGGGGATGCCACACTACCTATACGGGGAATGGAGGGGGGATGCCACACTACCTATACGGGGAATGGGGGGGTTGCCACACTGCCTATATGGGGAATGGAAGGGGGGGAATGCCACCGTGCCTATATGGCAATGGGAGGGGGGATGCCACACTGCCTAGATGGCAATGGGAGGGGGGATGCCACACTGCCTATATGTGAATGGGTGGATGCCACACTGCCTATATGGGAATGGGTGGGAATACCACACTACCTATATGGAAATTGGAGGGGGGGGATGCCACACTGCCTATATGGCAATGGGAGGGGGCATGCCACACTGCCTATATGGCAATGGGAGGGGGGAATTCCGCACTGCCTATATGGGAATGGGTGGATGCCACACTGCCTATATGGGAATGGGTAGGGATGCCACACTGCCTATATGGAAATAGGAGGGGGGATGCCACACTGCCTATATGGCAATGGGAGGGGGGATGCCACACTGCCTATATGGCAATGAGAGGGGGGATGCCACACTGCCTATATGGCAATGGGAGGGGGGATGCTACACTGGCTATATGGCAATGGGAGGGGGGAATGCCGCACTGCCTATATGGGAATGGGTGGATGCCACACTGCCTATATGGGAATGGGAGGGGGGAATGACGCACTGCCTATATGGAAATTGGAGGGGGGATGCCACACTGCCTATATGGGAATGGGAGGGGGGAATGACGCACTGCCTATATGGGAGTTGGGGGATGCCACATTGCCTATACGGGAATGGGTAGGGATGCTACACTGCCTATATGGGAATGGGTAGGGATGCCACACTGCCTATATGGGAATGGGAGGGGGGATGCTGCACTGCCTATATGGGAATGGGAGGGGGGATGCTGCACTGCCTATATGGGAATGGGTAGGGATGCCACACTGCCTATATGGGAATGGGAGGGGGGATGCCACACTGACTATATGGGGAATGGGATGGGGGGGATGCCACACTGCCTATATGGGAATGGGAGGGGGGATGCTGCACTGCCTATATGGGAATGGGTAGGGATGCCACACTGCCTATATGGGAATGGGAGGGGGGATGCCACACTGACTATATGGGGAATGGGATGGGGGGGATGCCACACTGCCTATATGGCAATGAGAGGGGGGATGCCACACTGCCTATATGGCAATGGGAGGGGGGATGCTACACTGGCTATATGGCAATGGGAGGGGGGAATGCCACACTGCCTATATGGGAATGGGTGGATGCCACACTGCCTATATGGGAATGGGAGGGGGGAATGACGCACTGCCTATATGGAAATTGGAGGGGGGATGCCACACTGCCTATATGGGAATGGGAGGGGGGAATGACGCACTGCCTATACGGGAGTTGGGGGATGCCACATTGCCTATACGGGAATGGGTAGGGATGCTACACTGCCTATATGGGAATGGGTAGGGATGCCACACTGCCTATATGGGAATGGGTAGGGATGCCACACTGCCTATATGGGGAATGGGATGGGGGGATGCCACACTGCCTATGGGGAGTAGGAAGGGGGGCATCCCACTCTGCCTATGGGAATGGGATGGGGGAACGCCACACTGTCTGTAATTGGGTGTTTTAGCACAACATTTGGCTTAGAATTTTTTTTTCTAGTTTTCCTTCCCCAAATCCTAGGTGCGTCTTATGGTCAGGTGCGTCTTATAGGGCGAAAAATGCGGTATCTTTTATCCTAAGGGTCCAAGGTTTTAGTCCAGGTAGCTTAGGTGATAAGATATATTTCTATTTTCCTCCACATTTCTAATTTGTTATTTCCAGTTTTCTCTCGAATAATATTGGGCTGGAAACATGGCATATCTTCTCACGCTAGGTATATGTTGTGTTATGTATTTTTTGTTTCTCTTTGTAGTGTCAGTTTGTAAAGTGAGTATGCTATTATTATTGTTTATTTAGTGCTATCACCTTCTATGGTGCTGTACAATGTAACTATTTCAGTGTTGTGTATTTAAAGTAGAACAAAACCTGGGATTTTTACTATCCTGGGTTTTGGTTCTTGTCCTTGGGGCATCCCGATTTAGGATGCTCCACAGTGTGAAACCCCCGGATCACCCCACAAACATACATTCCCCATGTTCCCATGGCACATACACAGATTCTGGTCCAATCAGCACTGTGTACCTTGAATATTAATGCATGGCATATGGATCGGTGTCACTCAGGATTCTGGAATACAGAGCATGAAGTAGGCCATAGAAGCAGATAAAGAAGAGAAACTGGTTACTATCTGTTAGTGGACACAGGATGTAAAATAGCTTATGCTCATTTAAGGTAGAGCATAAAGAAGGTAGAAGAGCTTGCAATCAAGACAGCGCGTCCGCCGCCGCCTCCCGCACGTCACTCTTACAGGGCGCGCCCCTCTAGACCCAAGGTTTTTTGGGGGTTTTGGGGGGGTTTCACCCCGCGGGACATCCCGATCTCGGATGTCCCGCGGTGAGGGAGGTGATCAGCCCGGGAATCTATCACTAGAGCTTGCAATCTATTAGGGTTTTAAGGGAGTATACAGAATGTGGCGGAGCAAAAATAGCATGTAAGGGCTCTGACATTTCCCCACAATCTCCAAAATGAGATGATGAAGCTTCACACAAGATTGCCCAGGATGATGGTCCAGGCTGCCATACAGGAGTAATTTCCTGGCAGCACTTTGCAATAGTGCAGCTGTAGGGTAATAGAATATCTTGCACATTTGTCTCTGCTGTTGATACAGAGGTGGACGTATCCTTTAAACAAATAAATCTTAAGTAACTGGGCAGCTCTGTGCGTGGGCCATGAATAACATCCCAATCCCCTCTTGGCCATGAAACTTCACAACTTGGTGGAACATTTTTCTCTTTTCCATTAACCCCTGAGCCACCAAACGTCACCGAAAAAGAAAACGACATTTAATAATAAGTGCGTAAATCACTGACAGTTTGGTGTGAAGCAGCTCTACCCTTTAGGGTCAGATTTTTTAGACTAAAGACTCCAGTTGATCAAAATGCCTGAAACAGAAACTGTTTGTAATATCCTCCAAAACCAGTCCAACTTAATCAGTCTTTTTTTTTTTAAGTAGCTATTTGCCAAGTTCATATTTTTTCAAATTGTTTGGGAGTTGGGAAGGATTAGGGCCATATATAAAAAGTTGTAATTTAGAAATAGAGTCCCTAGGAAGTTTTTTTTACATTTTAAAGTGGAATTTCCCCATAGTTGTGCACAGGGCTAGACTTATTTTTGGGGCCCCATACAAAGTTGTGCCTGGGGGCCCTAATCAAAGATTATTATTTTTTCCCACTTAAAGACTGATAAAAGGCTGAGTAAGCTGAAAGTGACAGGGCTGAGCAGAGAAGTGCAAAGAGAAGCAGAGAATCACAGAGGAGAAGATTGTTTTTAAAATAAAATATATTTTATAATATTTTTCTGTTGTTTTTAATAATAGTTGTCATTTAAAGAGGAGCATTAGTGGCCCTATAGCCTAAAAGTCTCCAGGGCCATCCAAGTCCCACTCCCCTGGATCATAACCAATTGGGGTGCCCCACCATGTGAAACCCCCCCCCCCCAGATCGCCAGCCGTCTCGCCAGAAAACCTCTATCTGGAGTGTGTACCCGCACCAGGCCTTTCAGAATGACCACCACAAGCACACCCACAGCTAGAGCTGAGCAGGGATGTAGCCGGTTATGCACTCGTTTTGCTCGGCGGAGCTGATTGAAACCGGGTTCGTTGATTGGCTACGCAGCCTGCGACACAGGAAGGCCAGAAAGGTACGTTTCCTGGGCGAACCGTAGGGACACACACAGCAGGCCATCCCAAACTGGGATGCCCTGTCTGAGAGGAAAAGCACCCAGGAGAGAGAAATAAGTGGAGTTCCTCTTTTAAATATATCTGTTCTGGTCTAACACCCCCACCTGTGGCCTTATCTGTTATCCTTCCACTAAAGGCCATCGATGAGTTCTAAATATTTGATAAAAAAACTTGTATGCTCACCTAACCCAAACAGCCTTGATCGTAAAACTCTGTAGGTCTTCTGCTGTCAGCCCTTGAGTTGACAGTCTGCTCCATGATGAGCCAATGTCTTCTGTCACAAGGGCCCAAATTAATAGGTGCCTTTCACTCTGAAAGCTCTTATGTCAAGGTGGCCAATGTGGCACATGCAAGAGCCATGTGGGCATTGGCTTTCAGCCTTAAAGGGGACCAAAGGTTCATAAGACTTACTTAGATCCGGATGCCTGTGCTGCTTCTGCTAGCCGTTTCCAGTTACATGGAGAGCAGTAAATGCGCTTCATAAACCTACAAGAAGCTGCGGACTATTGTTTGCATTGTTTTAACGTCAGGCCTCCCACAATGAGCGCCACCCGCTCCTCCCGCTTACCATGCCGCTCCACACTCGCTGAATTAGGTAAAAAAACCTGCTGCTCTTAAAATAGCGTTGTGGGAGCAAGCAGTCTGGGAGCTGGCAGTGTGGTAAGGTGAGTAGGTCATTAATAAGACTTTTTTTTAAGTTTTAACGTCATTCAAGGGTTATGGTACCAAATGGCAGTTCATCAGGGCCACTGGAAAATCCAGATTGGTCCCTGGCAGTCACATGATTGCCAGACACTTGTGAATGAGGAAGAGATAAGAATATGGGTAAAGATCGGGTTAAGGCTGAAGTGTTGCAAACTGGCGGTGTCTGTGATCAATACAATTTCTAAACTTCCTTTCAGCTTTTAGATTGTAAGCTCCTGCGGGCAAGATTCTTATTTCAACCATATACTTTTAACAACTGAATATTCTTGTTGCATTTCTTTTGCAATTGTCTGTGTATTATATGTTGTACACTAATATTACTTACCTTGTACTACAGCATGGAAGGCAATGGTACCATATGAATATACAGCAACAGTAATATAATACAGCGGGGGCACGCTGCACTGATTTATCACCCCCTGACGCTGGCTTGTCAGAATCACATTCCGCAGATGTCATGCTGCAATCACTATGTGACATGTATGCATGTGAATGGGCCGTGGCCTGACAGCGCGTGTCACAGGTCTGTGCTGCCTCCAGTGGTGCTCATACCGGGCTGCACCAATTAGTGTGTAATCCCCCCTCAGGCTGCTCCCACTGTTCTCAACATGCTGTGTGATGTGCGATGACAGGGGCCGGTGTGGACTAAAAGCTAGGAACTGTAACGTCTCTTTGCACCACCTTTCCAGGGCTGTATGCATCTCTTTGGGTTCCCTCAGCATACTTACATGTTTCTCCTTCCATCCAGCTATGTGTATGTGTGTGCGTCTCTGCATCCCCTATCCAGCCCTACCTTTGACTCTCTGCACCCCCTATCCAGCCCTACCTTTGACTCTCTGCACCCCCTCTCCAGTCTTACTTGAGTACATCTGCATCCCCTTTCCAGACCTACCTGTCTCTCTCTGCATCCACTCTTCAGCCCTGTTTATCTCTCCACATCCCCTCTCCAGCCCTGCCTGTGTCTCTCTGCATCCACTCTCTAGTCCTGCCTGTGACTCTCTTGCACCCCCCTCCAGCCCTGCCTGTGTCTCTCTGCATCCACTCTCTAGTCCTGTCTGTGACTCTCTGCACCCCTCTCCAGCCCTGCCTGTGTCTCTCTGCATCCACTCTCCAGTCCTGTCTGTGACTCTCTGCACCCCTCTCCAGCCCTGCCTGTGTCTCTCTGCATCCACTCTCCAGTCCTGTCTGTGACTCTCTGCACCCCTCTCCAGCCCTGCCTGTGTCTCTCTGCATCCACTCTCTAGTCCTGTCTGTGACTCTCTTGCACCCCCCTCCAGCCCTGCCTGTGTCTCTCTGCATCCACTCTCCAGTCCTGCCTGTGTCTCTCTGCATCCACTCTCTAGTCCTGTCTGTGACTCTCTGCACCCCTCTCCAGCCCTGCTTGAGTACATCTGCATCCACTCTCCAGTCCTGTCTGTGACTCTCTGCACCCCCCTCCAGCCCTGCTTGAGTACATCTGCATCCACTCTCCAGTCCTGTCTGTGACTCTCTGCATCCAGTCTCCAGCCCTGTTTGTCTCTCCACATGCCCTCTCCAGTCCTGCCTGTGTCTCTCTGCATCCACTCTCTAGTCCTGTCTGTGACTCTCTGCACCCCCCTCCAGCCCTGCTTGAGTACATCTGCATCCACTCTCCAGTCCTGTCTGTGACTCTCTGCATCCAGTCTCCAGCCCTGTCTGTGACTCTCTGCATCCATTGTTCAGCCCTGTCTGTGTCTCTCTGCATCCCCTCCTCAGCCCTGCCTGTTTCTCTCTGCATCCCCTCTTCAGCCCTGCCTGTGTCTCTATGCATCCCCTCCTCAGCCCTGCCTGTGTCTCTATGCATCCCCTCTGCAGTACTCTCTGCAGACTCTCATGTTAGGCTTTTAAAAATGACTCTTGACTATGTGTATAACTCCCCTATGCCTAGGAAAGAGTTCATGTCAAATTATTATTTTGTGGAACAATGAGAACTTTGAGAACATTTTGTTTTGTCCACATTTCAAGGTTTAGTTAGTTTGCTCACAAGACTAGACCAGACCAAAATTCCTTTGTGCAACTGATGTGCTACTTAACACTTTGGGTGTATATAAGATAGAGCCCTGGATGCAACTAGTATGAAGCAGGATGTGCAATGGTGAGAATGTTGATCAGTTTAAAATCTGATTGATGAATTCTCTTGTATACTGCATTTGTTGATCCATAAGATGCACCCAGGGTTTAGAGATGGAAAAATATTCTGATCCAAATGGTGTGCTAAAATCGGGAGACTGTGAACCCCCCCATCACCCCATTACAAACAGTGAGCGTCATTTCCCATTATAGGCAGTGTGCAGCATCCCTCATTACAGCCAGCGAGCGCCCCCCCCCCCATTATAGCCAATAAGCGGCATCCCTCATTACAGCCAGCGAGCGGCACCCCCATTATAGCCAATGAGCGGCATCCCTCATTACAAACAGCGAGCGGCACC
This sequence comes from Gastrophryne carolinensis, assembly GCA_027917425.1. Lineage (NCBI taxonomy): Eukaryota > Metazoa > Chordata > Amphibia > Anura > Microhylidae > Gastrophryne > Gastrophryne carolinensis. The sequence goes on along the minus strand of CM051235.1, from coordinate 239,440,450 downwards.
CCCTTTATAGCCAATGAGCGGCATCCCTCATTACAAGCAGTGTGCGGCATCCCTCATTACAAGCAGTGTGCGGCATCCCTCATTACAGACAGTGATTGGCATTCCTCATTACTGCCAGTGAGCAGCATCCCGTCCCCAATTGCAATGGAGGACCAGCAGGCAGGAAGCAAATAAACTTACACTTGATGCCTGCCAATCCTCCAATGCCCAGTGCCACACACACAGAGATGCACCGAGACACACACAGGCTCCCCTGGTCCCCCGGCTGATTCCCTTGCTTCGGCAGGTGGGCATGGCTTATTTACAGGCCACACCTGTGATTGGAAGGAAAGAAGCCCGGGCTGCTGCTGAAGTCATAGGAGCACCTGTGATGTAAGTTTTTTTTTACATCCATAGGACGCGATGCCATTTTTCCCATTTTTTTTTTTGGGGGGGGGGGTGGGTGGGTTCTTATGGAGTGAAAAATCCACCCGGTACATATAGGCATGTGTTTCGCTTGAATGGTTCAATCCCCTTATGAGGAATCTTCTGCAAATAACAATGAAAGTGATGGTACTGACCTTGCTGAGCTGAACCTTCCTCCGGCAGAAATATCAGCGCTGGCAGCAGCACCAGCAGGGTGAGCGACCCCGTCATCTTCTAATCCTGCAAGAGAACCAGAGACACCATCAGAATGGCTTCATGGAATGTTTCCGTATACAGATTCATATCTTCTACTGGTCACATACCTTACAATCTGATCTGTACAATCTCTGTCTCTCAGGCTTACTCAGGCCTTGTAATATAACAGCACTGACTAAATATATGGCTGAACAGACTGGCCAGCAAGTGCTCTTATACTACCTAGTCAGGGCCGGATTAAGTGTGGTGGAGGCCCCTGGGCACAATAGCCTCGATTCAAAGACACATTCGTCCAGACTTCCGTAGCTGTCATACGGGGGGGGGGGGGGGGGCACTGCAGTATGACCCCAACAAGGTTATACCAATAATTTAATTTACGCTTTTTAACAGGGACCACACGTGCCAGAGTGGCACAACTGAGTGTCAGGGTCCTTCAGTTGGTGGGCGAGATGCAGGAGCTGCGCAACTCGTTGGGGACCACAGATGAAGACTAATGTTCTGTGGCCTGCCATTGCTATGTATTTTGTTTTTTATAGTTGTAAAAATGTGAAATTTTCAAAATTTTTAAAATTTTTATATTTTATGATGGAATAAAAAAAAAAATGTTACAGTGTCATTTCATTTACAAAATACATTAACACAAAACTAATGGGCCCAGAAATATTTAAAGATGAATATTCACATAACCGAGAAGTGATTTGGGTAAGTTTTAGCCCAACAGGGCCAAGAGATACTATGAAAAATATAGAGATTATCTGTACAAAGCCTTGGGTATAGAATGCAAATCAAAGCAAATACAATGCAATGTACATGAAAAAAGAGCATAAATAATAGTATACAATGCAAAGCACATGGTATAATGCAAAGTCTATAAAGGGCAAAGTGTGGGGTGCACAATGCAAAGTACAAGATATACGAATACAAAGCACAGAAAGTACAATGCACAGTACAGGGCATACAGCACAAAGCATGGAGTATACAATGCAAAATACATGGATTACCAGTACAAAGCATGGGGTATATAATGCAAAGCACAGGATACACAGCACAAAACATACGGCGTAAAACAGGTTATACAATGCAAAATACAGGGTATATAGTACAAAACACAGAGTATACAGTGCAAAGCACAGTTTATACCTGTACATTGTGGCGTATACAATGCAAAACACTGGTTGTACAGTGCAAAGTACAGGATGTACAGCACAACGTACAGGGTATTCATTGTGATTAGATCGGTTCAAATTATAGAGTATACTATGCAAAGCACAGGATATACAGTACAGTACAAAGCAAAAGGTTTACAACACAGATGGCATACAATGCAAAATTCGAGAGTTACCAGTAAAAATCATGGGGTAGACAATGCAAAGCACAGGGTTTACAGTGCAAAGGGAATATTGCATACAGTGCAGGGGTACATGTCAGTGGCAGGCGACGGGTTTGAAAAAGAGAACAATGAACAGAAAATACATGGGTGTAATCTAGACTGAAAAGTGGTGACATCTCATTGACAGTCAAGGCTTTTCTGTTAGATGAACTTTACAGTGTGATTGGCATCTCCACAATAGGGCCACAGACAGCAAAGAACCCCACGTTCCCCGACTCTAACTATGACTATAATAAAGTTGCTTGTTGCTCTGTGCAGGAGGAAATCCTTTGTAAGGAAAGACTTTATCCTCTACATTTGCTTTGAATGGTTCCAGATTGGCTTCGGCAGCCCACCGGCCATAAGTGGGCCTGTAGGAAACCATCTGTGGGCCACCCTAGTCCACGTCACTCCAGGACGCGCTGCACACGCAGGGCACATGCAGAACCTTTTTTCAAGTCAGTGAGTGACATATGGACGTTAGAGCTGAAATAATTTTAGAACATTCCCCAGATGCCACTACAGGAAGAGTGATGTCAAGATATATCACCCCCTCTGATGATTTGCTCTTGAGTTCCTCAGGCTCCTCTGTTCCTAGAAAGTGAAGGAGCTGGAAGCAGACAAGAAGGACTTCATTTGAATAATGCTTTCATGATGTCTCTAATATAGCCCAACTAGCTTTATATCACTGGTGAGGTCTAACATGACCCCCTGAGTACAAAGAAGCCTTATCTAGTTTCCATCCATTATTGGTGGACTTTCTTGGGTACTACAACCACCCTAACATTTGCTATCATGTCACCATGATGTACAAGTGGGTGCTGAGGCTTCAACACAGAGGTTCATGAGATCAGGAGATCCCACCATGACTGCTCTCAGTTGAAATAATGCTTTCATGATTTTTCATAGTGTTTTAACCCAGCCACAGCTTCATAATATGGTGAGGGCCACCACAGCAACAAGCATAAAGTAGCCTTCGATAGTCTCCTGGTATTGCTGGTGGAGGTGGACTTCTCAGCAGGAATCGACACAATGATATGCGGAGGGCTCAACCATGCAGATGGCCATAATATCAGCAGGTCCCACCATGATTGTATACCATCAATGACTTGTTCTAGGATTTCCCATGCTCCTCTGTTCCTGGAAAGTAAAGGAGCTGGAAGCAGAGAATAAGACCCTTATTTGAGACCCATGAGGTCAGCAGGTCGACATAACTTATCACCTTGTAGAGGTGATAAGTTGATCTCAGGTGGAATAAAGCTTTAATGATCTTCTGTAGTGTTCTAACCCAGCAGCACCGTCATATCAATAGTGAGATCCACCTGGAGTCCTAGACCATGCCCATAATGCAGCCACTTATTTTGGTGGTTTATTTTTGAATTCTGGTTCTACTTAACAGGACCTGCCTGGTCACCCTGACCTAAATTTCATTATGACTTATCATGACTGACAGTAGCATTCTGGTGTGACACTGAGGGGTTTATTCATGAAGCTCTAAAGCCAGGTAGTGCCTCATAGCGGCAGGCAGCATCTGCTGAACACTGGGTGCTGTACGCAATACCACATGTATGAAAGCGATTCCGTAGAGCGACCGGAACAGCGCCATGTAGCGTCTGATTCATCATTACAGGTGGCTCAGCATATAGCGCCGGAGCTCTAGCTTCAAGAGCGCCAGGTAAGACCTGTTGCTACCTGTCGCTCTGCCATACATTTCAATGGACGTTTCTTTTATTCTGTGTAAACAGGGTTTTTGGTTTTTAACAATTTTTTTTTCTCTCAAATAATTGTCACCTCTCCTGGCCTAGAAAACATTTTTGATTTTTTTATATTTATATACAGACTTGTCTTTACAGGTCTGGCATTAAAGTATTAATGTCACAATGTTGCAACAATATAATTCCATGTGCTTTCGCTTAGTTACTGGTGGATATGTGTAAAAAACAGACTTTAATCACACAGCGTCTGGCGCTCTATGCTATAGCGACCAGATCCAGTGTGTGTGATTTTTTGTTAAATATGGTGTGAGTCGCTGAGATTCGGTCGCAATGAGCTGGCGCTACCTTTCGCTCCCTGCAACGCTGTACTGGTGTTAGAGCGTCCAGCATACATCTAATTCATCAATGCCGGGCAGGTTACTACAGGAAATGAGACGCTGAATAGGCGATCACAGTGTATACTAGCGGTCGCTCTTAGCGCCTCTGTACAGAAGCTCATCTGCTGATAACTGGCGCTAGTAATGAATCAGCCTGTAAGTTAAAAAGACTTGCCAAATGTTAAACCACACAGAGGCTCATTAAGGTCTATAATGATCTTATATTATTCCCATCAATAAGAGAGTGAGACCCTCACTTAAAGTGCACCTATACTCATAAAGGAAGATTATGTGGTCGCCTTCCATCCCCAGCCCTGTGCTGCAAAACAGCCCGAGTTTCCTTTTTTACCTCAGCCTTCGCCCAGTATTCACAGAAACACCAGGAAAAAAACAACAGGAAGTAGTATTATGGTGAATGGCCTACCATATGCTAATTAATTCAGTTACAACTAAACTGTCACATAATGTCAGTTAGGATGAAGTGCTCCCTATTGCTGAGCTGTGGGTACTCTAACTGATTGCATCATCACTGCGGGTGGGGCTGCTCAGCCAGGGAGCAACATGGCCGACTGCATCCAATTCGCGTTGGTGTGGATATTGGGCAAAGGCCTGAGGTAAGAAAAGTCAGGCTTTTTGGGGCACTTGGCTGGGGATAGAAGGTGACTTCATATACTTTCCTCTAAGTATAGGTGCTCTTAATGCTTTCATGGTTTCTCATAGTGCACAAACAGCTGCAGCATCGTATTACTGGTGAGGCCTAGCAAGACCACGAGCATAAAGTAACCTTTTCTACTCTCCATTCATTGTCAGTGTACTTTTGGAGATCTACTGATTCTCTCTAACAGGACTTGTCTGGTCTCTGTCACCTTCGCCATGACTTAAAGTGGATCAAACTCACAGAGATCTATAAGATTCCTGGGCCGATTGATTATCTCCCCCCGGGGCATCCCGATTCTGTGTGAAACCCCCCAAGTCCCCCATAAACTCGCCTTCTTTACCTGTCCAAGGGCGCATGCGCGAGCAGCAGCTGCATCCCCGCACCCCTCCAGCAGGACGCGTGCACGCGCCAGGCATTTGTGAATGGCCGGCGCGGGCACGCTCCCTGTTAGAGGGTAGCGGGGGATGCAGCCGTCAGTGCGTTTGGATTTACTCATATTAGACGAGCTCCTGGACGAAGGCGCTCGAGCAGATCCGAGAGCGCTGGCTGGAAGAGCGGCCGCGCAGGAGTCGTAGGACCGGGAAGTGGTGAGTTTGTTCGGGGGATCTGGGGGTTTCACACAGCGGGGCACCCCCGGCACGGACCAAAACCCAGGATAGTCAAAATCCTGGGTTTTGGTCCACTTTAACTATAAATGCAATTAGAGAGTCTCTGGCATTCTAGTGTGAGAAAAAATACAAGAGGTTTACAAAAGTTCAACCGCACAGGGGTCCATGTGTTCAGGAGGTCCACAAGGTCAGGAGACCACACCATGACTGTACCTTCACTGCTGACATGCTTTGTGTTCCTCAGGCATATCTCTTCCTGAGAAGTGAAGGAGCTGAATGCATTGAAGGAGAATCCATTTGAACAAAGCTTCAGGATCACAGGTGAGGTCAGTCCACCAATATTGTCAAGCAGCTATCCATTTTCTCCACCTATTGTTGATGGGATTTTTTAGGTTCTACTGATCCTCCACAACTGGACCTATCTGGGCCCTCTAACATTCACTATAAATTGACTCTAAATACTGTAACTTGAGGGGATGCAGGGGGTGAGACTGCACTGGGCCTAGAAGGTCAGAGGGGCCACATTGTTTTTGCTCCTCCACCTTCTTTATCCGATTTGGACTCACCTGACATAATTTAGATAAATTAAGCAGTCCTTAGTTGTCTAACTGCACTAAATGGAGTTAAAAGACAGAAAAAGGTTTACTGTATGAGCTGTGAAAGGGCCCTAATTAATGTTTGCACCAGGCCTCCATTGCATTTAGTTACGCCACTGTTAATAGGACTTGTCTGGTCCCTCTAATCTTCAAGTTGACTTCACTGTAAATGCCATTATGCACTCTTTGGTATTCTGGGGTGAGGCTTAGTAGGGTTCAGTGGATCCACATAGGCATCCAAGCAGACAGGAGGTCCAAGCATTACTGCTCCTCCTTATTTATAAGCTGTTCTGCCATACATCACTTGTGTTGCATAGAGTAGGTCATGGAACCTGCAGGGCACACATGGAAGTTTCTACTGAGTGACATATGGACACTAGAGCTCTATACATTCCACAGATGCCATTAAAGGGAGACTGAAGTTAACATATATATCACCTCTGCTGTGGCTTGCTCTCACTGGAGAGTGGTGACAGAAAGCATGGGGGCAAGTTATATGATGCCTTTCAACCCTCTGACAGCGTTCTAAATCAACCGCTGCTTCATATCACTGGTGAGGTCCACCATGACAGTAGCTATCGCTGTTCTCCATACATTATTAGTGGACTTTGTGGGCTCTACTGGATGCAATCGGACATGTCAAGTCCACCTTCCCTTTGCTATAACTATCCAGGAGTGAACTGGCCATAGGGCATACTGGGCAAATGCCCGGTAGGCTGTCACCTACCCTGCACTAGCCGCCTGCCGATCTGGTAGTTTGGGCCCGTGGTTGCTCCCAGTCACCTGCCCTGCCGCAAGAAGCTTTGCTGGAAAGCCTGTATTAATGTTCAAGGCCTGAAGGTGGCCAGCGCAGGAAGACAGTGGAGAGCAGGCGACCAGGGCAAAAGTGCAGGTTTCCGGGAAGGGGGGGTCTGGAATCAGCCCATGCCTATGGCAGCAAATTGGAATGCGAGCTGCCACTGCACACGCGGGGTAACACGGGTCTACCAGCCAGCTCGCTCCTGGTCCCGGGTGTGTCATCGTTGCTGCCCACCTCTATATTAAAGGCAGCTTTTACACCTTTTCTTGATGAGCGGGACTGAAGAGGAGGACAGCATCGGGAAAGCAGCAGTGCGAAGAGGCAAGCGGCCGGCCATGGAATAATTTAGATAGCAGGGCTGGCCATAATGGGTTTTCTTCCACTTTAAAGCAGAACAAAATCCAGGAATTTGACTTTCCTGGGTTTTGTTCCGTTCCCTGAATCGGGATGCCCCATGGGAAAGCAGGGCGGCCCCTGGTGGATTTCGTTCTGCTTTAAGTAGGGTCTCTTTTGGAGGGGGTCATCATTTGGTTAAAGCAGACCTAAATCGCATTGACTCCAGGGGCAACTGATTATCTCTCTCGGGGGCATCCCCGCCATTAATCCTGCAATTCTTATCTTTCTGACGAGCGGCACGGCCAGTGGTGGCATCACTCGTATCATCTTTGGCTGTGCACTGGCAATGTCTGCCGCAATTGTATAGCTGGCATGGCTGGGGGATGTGAGAGACGCTGCGCGCTGCAGATGTGTGCGGCTGGGGATTCTGTTCAGCTTCTCCAGCCGCACATTAATATGCGAGGCCAGAGAAGATGATTGGATGAGGCTGCACATACCCTGCTGGACTGAGGAGAGGGGCGTTATACTGTCCGTACGGTGGGGTTTCACACAGCACCCTCGGTTGGGCTGCCCCGGTGAGATGGACCACTATCCTGATGATCCCAAGTGAAAGTGAAATCCCAAGTTTTGGTCCACTTTTGGGCATTTTTTTTATTTTATTGAAGACTGCAAATGGAAAATTGTATTTGTAAACTTGTGTGGGATCAAAATGGGACGAGAATCTAATGGGGTTATTGGGGGGGATTCTCTGCTGCACTGCTTGTTATGGGGTAATTTAGGGGGATTCTCTGCTGCACTGCTTGGTATGGGGTGATTTGGGGGATTCTCTGCTGCACTGATTGTTATGGGGTGATTTGGGGGGATACTCTGCTGCACTGCTTGTTATGGGGTGATTTGGGGGGATTCTCTGCTGCACTGCTTGTTATGGGGTGATTTGGGGGAATTCTCTGCTGCACTGCTTGTTATGGGGTGATTTGGGGGGATTCTCTGCTGTACTGCTTGTTATGGGGTGATTTGGGGGGATTCTCTGCTGCACTGCTTGTTATGGGGTGATTTGGGGGGATTCTCTGCTGTACTGATTGTTATGGGGTCGTTTGGGGGGATTCTCTGCTGCACTGCTTGTTATGGGGTGATTTGGGGGGATTCTCTGCTGCACTGCTTGTTATGGGGTGATTTGGGGGGATTCTCTGCTGCACTGCTTGTTATGGGGTGATTTGGGGGGATTCTCTGCTGTACTGCTTGTTATGGGGTGATTTGGGGGGATTCTCTGCTGCACCGATTGTTATGGGGTCGTTTGGGGGGATTCTCTGCTGCACTGCTTGGTATGGGGTGATTTGGGGGATTCTCTGCTGCACTGCTTGTTATGGGGTGATTGGGGGGGATTCTCTGCTGCACTGCTTGTTATGGGGTGATTTGGGGGGATTCTCTGCTGCACTGCTTTTATGAGGTGATTTGGGGGATTCTCTGCTGCACTGCTTGGTATGGGGTGATTTGGGGGATTCTCTGCTGCACTGCTTGGTATGGGGTGATTTGGGGGGGATTCTGCGCACTGCCTAATACCTGGGGCGGGGGGTGGGTATTATATGGGGCCGGGGCACACTGCAGAAGGGCCATTGTGACCAAAAAAATCCTGGGCCATTTTTAACCCCAGTGCACCCCTGTAACTATCAATAAGCAAGGTTAAAATTCAGTTGGCACATGCAAGGCACACAAGGAACCTTCTTACTTTGGAAGTCATTGAGTAGAGCTCAATATAAGAACATTTGACAGATTCCATTACAGGACATTTTTCGGGCCACTGACCTGCTCTCAGGTTCCTCCATTCCTGGGAAACAAAGAAGCTGAAGGCAGAGAAGATGGTCCTTCTTTAGATAATGGCTTTATATACTCTCATAGTGCTTTAACCCAACAGCAGCTTCATATCACATGTATTAAGTGTGGAAATATAAGGACCAGCTGATTTTTACAGTGTCGATGACAACCAAAAAGTTAGCTTGTCCTTTAATGATAATGTGTAGTGGGATTGGGCTTTATTTTCCTATAGGATCCAATCCTCCTGCCAGTGGACATTGCTGTTCTTTGTAAGGAAAGCAGAAACTTCCATATGACTAGCGGTTTCGGAAACATTTGTTTTCCTTAACAATCCGGGGGATGATGCCGCAACTTTACTGGGAGAATTCGGGAAATGTGGAAACCAGACATGCTCGGATCCTGTTATATTCATCCAAGCGAAAGGAACGATGTAGAGGGTTATTTTTATAAATTATAGGAAGTTGGGAGGAGCAGTCAGGGCTGCCATCAGGGCCGAACAGACATCAGTTTTGTATGGGGACCGAGCAAAACATCTTCAAGAGGGGAGCCCAGCTGGTGCACAGATGAAAGCCCCGAATAAGGATTGGCTATGGAGGAGGCCAGATAGCTAATTTGCCTTGATAATAGATGAGGTTATAAGGATGGGGAAAAAGTCCTAGAGGACAGAGTGCATAGGGATTTATATAGGAATTGGGTAATGATGAGGGGCCCTCTGACAGTTACTAGGTTTTTACAGGACCCAGCAATGTTTCATGGCCATCAGGAAGCAGTAACTCATTCTTTAAGCCTCTGGCTGGTAGCAGTAACTACTTGGTGTTGGATTGACTATTAAGGGAATTGCTCTGTCTGCCATTGTAGTACCATTGCCCAAGGAAGGATACAGAAGAAAGAAGAGCTTACAATCTATTAGGGTATAAGGGAGGATGCAGAAGAAAGAAGAGCTTACAATCTATTAGGGTATAAGGGAGGATACAGAAGAAAGAAGAGCTTACAATCTATTAGGGTATAAGGGAGGATACAGAAGAAAGAAGAGCTTACAATCTATTAGGGTATAAGGGACGATGCAGAAGAAAGAAGATCTTACAATCTATTAGGGTATAAGGGAGGATACCGAAGGAGAAGAGCTTACAATCTATTAGGGTATAAGGGAGGATACAGAAGAAGGAAGAGCTTACAATCTATGAGGGTATAAGGGAGGATACAGAAGAAAGAAGAGCTTACAATCTATGAGGGTATAAGGGAGGATACAGAAGAAAGAAGAGCTTACAATCTATTAGGGTATAAGGGAGGATACAGAAGGAGGAAGAGCTTACAATCTATTAGGGTATAAGGGAGGATAAAGAAGGAGAAGAGCTTACAATCTATTAGGGTATAAGGGAGGATACAGAAGAAAGAAGAGCTTACAATCTATTAGGGTGTAACAGAGGAAACAGAAGTGGAAGTGCTTATAAATGAACATTTATTGTAGTATGGGGGGAGGATACAGGAAAATAATGAGCTTACACTATATTACTGTAAAAGGAAGAAGACAGAAGAAAGTTGGGCTTTATAGTATTTTCTTTCCCTGGACCTGGGCTTTATGAGATCTTTTTCTTGGTGTTGAGCATTATTGGAACTTTCTTTTCCTGCAGTTTGGCTTTGAAGAAATTCTTTTCCTGGAGTTAGGCTTTATAAGTATTGTACTTCCTGGACTTGCGGTTTGCAAGATTTTTCTTCCAATAATTGGGTTTTATTGAAGAGATCTAGAGTTGAGCTATATAGAAGTTTTTTTTCCTGTAGGTGGGCTTTATAAAAATTTTTACTGCAGCTTCTTAGTGTCATAGCATAAATCTCACGCTGGGCTGGGGCAGGTGGTTAGGACAGGCTACAAGGTGTTTCTTGCCCATGCCCATTCCCTATTGTGTGTCTAATCCCCTCCGGTAATCCAAGCCGACCTCTTGGATTGATGGTAAGCAATGTTGTTGGGGGGGGGGGCAGGTTGTAACCCACTCTATGTAGCAGATCTGAGCAGATGCTGAGATTTGTTTGCTCAGCGTTCCTCTAATCCTATGGCAGCAAGATCTGGGTGTGTCGCACCCTCCGGCATAAAGGTGTAGCCTCCCCCCCAACACCCCAGCCTAACTTCCATCACACCTTAACCCTTCAACTACCCTCACTCCCATTTATAGAAAAGCTACAGCCATCTAGAGAACAGAGGGCATGTGCAGAGCGACTACAGTAAAGCGTGCTGATTTGTTATACTTCAAGTCCATCCATTTTATTTATAATTTAAACAAAAACTAAACTTAGAATGAAAGACAAAAGAAGATGTCTCTTTTAACCTCAGTAAATCAGTTGTAAATTATTCTGAACGTTAACTATATACAATGCTAGAGGTCCAAAAGTGCCAGTAAATCAATTTGTAAAACTAGTGGTCCTCTTTAACAAAACAAATTTATCAGTAAACTGGTATTGGACCCCCTTTAAGCAAACACAGTAAATATATTAAAATGTAAGAAAATGTTTAGGAAGAAATGAATGCGTTGAGAGGCTGCTATGGTGGTATTTATGCCTCTAGTTTGAGCCAACAGGCTTTTCTACACCCAAATGGTGCAGTGAGGAAACCTGTTCCTTTAGGACTGGCTTTCTCTCAGCATCCAAACTGCTCTCCTGCTCAGCAGGTATCCAAACTGCTCTCCCACTGAGCATCCATGGGATGCATGGGATGGAAAGCAGATGGAAAGCAGCAGCAAACACTTGAAAGACCTCCTACTAAATGCCGTGTCCAGAAGATCTGCTGTATGCCATGCCGACCTGTATAATGTCCAGAAAAGTTTGCTTACAGGCAGGGCCGGCGTCAGCACCTGGCAAGGTGGGGCAGGTGCCAGAGGCCCCCATCCTCCGGGGAGGCCCACTGACAGGACCAGCCTATGGGGTGTGCAACGGTGCTTGACCAGCGGCGGACTGGGACGGCACCGCCACAGCTGGTGCCTACATCTCCTCGAATGGCAGGGTTCCACTCAATGGGGCATCTTGATTTAGATTCCAGGGGAAGAAGTGCTGGGTTTTGTTCTGCTTTTAAGTTGCCCACCCCAGCTGATTTCCTATGCCTGGAGCATCCCAATCTGTGATACACTACTGTGTAAAATCCCCTGGGATCGCGGGCATACCCACTATACAAGCAATTCCACCCCTGAGTTTTGGTTTGCTTTACAGGGGCATGGCCAAACCGGGGGGGGGGGGTTCTTTCACAAACTGGCGATCCCACAGTGCATTCACCAGTTAGAGGAAAGTAATGAACAAAGGGAGGGGAAATCAGGAGAATGTAGATTTGTTTAGACTCCGAGGTCAGGTTTAAAGGGGTTTGGTGCGCTTCAAAGTAGACAAGATTAGAGTTTTGGTCCAAATAGCATAATCCTTAGGGGGCATCCAGATTTGGGATGTCCCTTCGGTGATGTGATGCAACTCTTGACCACAAAAGGGCCCACTGCGACCATGCCTCCCAAGGGCCCACATAACCTGCTTACATGTATTTAACAACTGGGTGTCAGTGCTCTGCTTCGCAGTTCCATATGAACATTGGATGCATATGGACTGCTGATGGACATACTCTGTTCACCATGTTATACGGATTGAATACATATCGCTATTTAAAGTGTTGCCCTTTCTTTTATACATATACTTGTACAGTGCAGTTGCAGCTTCCTGTCTATCTTCTGTCTTGAACCATGTGAGTATAGATAGCTGCAGTATTAGGGCAAGGGGCAGGATTTGGGGATTTTTATACTTTGCTCTGGCCTGGGTGGCATCCATTGCTTTTTGGCTAGAATAACTCACTATGAGGAGGGGATCTGACACCACATTGTCCCTTTGTTTACTAAAAGGGTTCCAGGGGCTGTGACTTGTCCCTGGTCTAGATCTGGTTCAGTGTTAAGGTCAGAACCTAGGCTTCCAGAAACCAGCCATTGTACTCCAGCCAAAAGGGTCCCTCCCTCTATTTACTCAACCACATCTGCTGTGTGTGGGGCTGAGGGAGATTTATATGGCAGGGACATGTGCCCCCTCCAGGGTCACTCTGTCTATTGAGGGGGCATTCCAGCTCATTCTCATGGGAACCCTGGCAGTGATTAGCCAGCTAGAAAGCCTGAGCATAACCCAGACAGCACAGTGTTAACACAATGAACTTGCAGCATAAGTAATAGTGAAAGTCCCCTTTAAGGGAGAAGTATAATTAAAAAGAAAAGTTCAAAGTCCTAAAACCTAATCCCAGTAAGGTTGCCACCTGGCTGGTATGTATATATATATATCTTTTTTACTTTACTGGTTTTTTTACTAGTAATTTTAATTGCCGATATACTCTCCCTATGCCCAGCAGGCAGGGAAGTGTGAAAGATGTCAGGCTGTGAATTAAAAAATTCCATCTCTGCCAGTAAAATACCAGCCAGGTGGCAAACTTAAAGTGGACCATACCCCACATTTTTAACTAGCATGCCCTGAATTGCTCCCCCCATGAAGATTACCTTTTGCCAATTTTCACTGCCCCTACTTCACTCTAGTCCCAGATAATGGCTCCTGTTTTAGCTATAAAGCTCCGCCTCTATTAACTGCTACTATTGTGTGTGGCAATGATGTCATTGCCACACTGATGAAATAGCTATTTCTCTGCCATCTTACAGAGACTTACAATGTTTCAGAATGATTCAAAAAGTGAAAATATCCATTTCTTCTTCTACACCCTAAGAGGGTGGTATTGGCAGTGGCTTTGGCCAAATGTATTTCACAAGTTTAGTGGATTTTGTTCTGCTTTAAACCTGACCAACACCCATAATACAAAACTAATTTTACAAACATTGCCCTATAATTTACTCCCTCAGGAAAATGCAGCCCCGTGATTGGCTGGCGGCTGTCACATCTCCCGTGCCCGGGCTTCTGCTTTGCCGCCAGCCGGCCATGAGGCGCTGCATTTACTCAAGGGAGCGAGTTGTCAGGTAATGTTTATGGGCTGTACAGCGATTGATCGTGGGGGGACCCTAGTAATTGGGTTGCCCCCCCAGCGGACCAACACCCATGTTTTGTAAAATGTGTGTTGGTCCAGTTAAGGTCCCAGCCAAACACTATCCACCTCTGTCCTGTTTGCCCCAAGGACATTACTCTGACCTCCCCACGGCTTGGATGAATACCTCCTGATTCTACATATTGCCCCCTCCCCTCACTGCAGACGATAAACCCAAATGAATGCACCTTTAAACGAAAAAAAAAAACTTTCAAGACCCATGTTACACTTACTAAAGACCCACTCAACCAAGAGTATTACTCGTTTGTTATCTAAATGCCTTTCTCTTCATCTATTGGTTACCCTGACAATGCTTTAAGGGGACCCATATCCTCAAATTCTACAAGGAGAAGCCTGTTCCCATGGGGACAGACAAAAGAGAGCCTCATAGGATACACTTTTTTTCCAAATATATTAATGAATGCATAAAATTTATAGAAGGCTCATTCTAAACAACTAAATACCTACTCTAATATTAGGAGACCATATTTAGACAAATAAATATTCCCTCCATATATAGGAGGTCCCCTTTAATTAAATAAATGTTTCTGCTGTTGTGTCCGGGCCAGATTAGCAGCACAGACAGTTGCTTAGGACTCTGTGAGTTGCAGGGGACAGTTTTAGACATATCCAATCAATATTTGCCCACAAAATATTTTTATAGGTTGATGAGTTGGAGTTGGAACAATAAATAGATCAGCGCTATAGATATACAGAACGTACGAGCTGAAGATTACATGAACAGGGGCCCGGGATAATTTCCTGCCTAGGGCCACATTTGTTCCTAATCCATCTCTGTTGTAAGCACATGTGCTACAAAATGAGGTGGCTGCTGTATATAGATCATACGCATGATGCAATCCCCTCAGCCCCCCCCCCCCAGCAGCTGGAAAATATAGATTGTTGCATAATGTGATAATGTGCTCCCAGAGTCCCATGGTCATCACTATAACCTGTCACACGCTTTCTTTTGAGGCCCCAAGATCAAGGCTGACACCTGACTCCGCCTTCTGCCTCTAAATCTGTAGATGACATCACACCTTCCGGTGCCACCCATGAGGTCTGCCCTCCAGATGAATCAGAACTTTCTTACTAAAGGACAGTTGTAGGCAAATATCAAAACCATCATATATACTTAAAGCGGAACAAAACCCAGGATTTTGACCATCCCAGGTTTTGTTCCACCCCTGGGGGTATCCCAATTTGAGGTGCCCTGCCTCAGATTAATGGCTCTGTTTGTGTCAGTTGTGAGTGCGCTCCCGTCCCCAGCGCCAGGTGAGGGAGCCAGGGCAAGGATGAGTTTTTTGCCACTCCTGGGATAGTGAGTTTGGGTTTTACACAGCGGGGCATCCCGATTTGGGATGTCCCGTGGGAAGACTAGTGCCCGGCTCTGGAATATTTTAGATTCTAGGAATGGCTGTGCTGGGTTTTGTTTCGCTTTAATTCATTGTGATGCCCCAAAATATGTACACTCAAATTAGACTATGGTATATAGCTAACATTAGGCTGACCATGCACCTTACAATCTCATCTGTACAATCTCTAACCAATATTTCTAAATCCTTGTAGAATGGCAGTACAGACTATAGTTTAAACTAGGGGTGTAACTAAAGGGGGTGCAGAAGTAGCAACCACACCGGGGCACATGAGGTCAAGGGGCCCCATTATTGTGCCTCCTCCACCTAATTTATCAGATTTGTGCTCTCATTACATCATGCTCAGAAAAAAGAAGCACTATTTGTCATTGGTGTTTGTCGTCATGGGAGCCGCCAGGAAAGGTAGGTTTACCGGCAACCCTCGGGGTTTCACCCTAATTTGGGATGCCCCAGGGGAAAGCCAGTTGCTGTTTCTGGATTATTTTAGACTCCAGGGACAGCCGTCCAGAGATTTGTTCCACTTTAAAGAGGAGCAAACTCACTAGCTGGGGTTTGTCCTAGAGAAACACAGTAGTTCCCCTATATTCTTACCCCACCGGCGATCCCACAGTGCATGCGTGGGCTCTCCATAAATCAGGTTTCCTAACCGAGCATGTTAATGAGCAGCTAGAAAACCTGAATCACAGGCTATTCGATATGCCTGGGGTGAAGACACACAGCTACTAGAGAGATGCCACTGCACATGCGCCATGGGATCACCAGCAACATAAGCTTATCGGGGAAATGGCTGGGTTTCACACTGGATCTGGACTATCTATGAATCTTTGTCCTAAACAGCCGTAACAGATCATAGTTCAGATTCATGAGTGAGTCTGTGCTTTGGTAAGATTGGACATTGTATAGTATATCTATGGAATAATGCTGACCCAGGGCCGGTTCTTGGTTTATGTAGGCCCTTGGGCAACATGGTCTCAGTGGGCCCCTTTGTGTTGAAGAGTCGCGTCACATCACAGAGGGACGTCCCAAATCTTGAAGCCCCCTAAGGATCATGCTATTTGGACCAAAACTCTAGTTTTGGTCTTCTTTGAAACGCACCAAACCCCTTTGAACCTGACCCCAGAGTCTAGATGAATCTAGATTCTCCTTATTTTGGATGCTCCGTGTGTGACCCCCCCCCCCCCTTTGTTCAGTACTTTCCTCGAACTGGTGAATGTACTGTGGGATCGCCAGTTTGAGTTAACGGGCAAACCAGGAGGGTTCTTTCACAAACAGGAGCATCCCAAATTGAGATGCCCTGTAAAGCAGACCAAAACTCAGCGATGGAATTGCTTGCATAGTGGGTATGGCAGCGATCCCAGGGGGTTTTACATAGTAGGGTATCACAGATTGGGATGCTGCAGGGATAGCAAATCAGCTGGGGTGGGCAACTTAAAAGCGGAACAAAACCCAGTACTTCCTCCAATGGAATCTAAAACGAGATGCCACATTTGTGTGGATCCCTGTCATTCGAGGAGATATGGGCACCAGCTGTGATGGTGCCCTCCCAGTCTGCTCAGTCAGGAATTTGAGAAGATTGTCCAATCGCATTGTGTGTTATACTGTATAGACATGGCATAATACTGACCACACACCTTACAGTTGGGTCTGTGCAATATATATGTTGTCTTATTGCACACGTCATACATTCAGATGATAGATTAGATAAATTGTTCAAGCAGTGCTTTATTCTACAATTCGTTGATAAGTTTGTGCAATCAGATTGTATTGTGTATGCCCATTAGCAGTTTTGATCTCAGTAAATGACAGAAAATCTATTTTGATTAGGAGAAGGCTTGGTAGGAAATGTTTGTCTGTTTGCTGATGATACAAAGGTTAGTAATAGGGTGGATATTCCGGGAGGTGTCTGCAACATGGAAATGATTTAGCTTTACTGGATAGATGGTCAAAACTAGAGTTTAATGTCTCTAAATGTAAACTCATGCTGTTGGGTAGAAGGGATGCCTGCTCTGAGTATCGTATGGCTAGTACTGTGTTAGCCAGGACCTCGGAGGAGAGAGATTTAGGGATATTACTGAAAGTTACAAGATGAGTGGACAGTGTAGCCAGACAGTGGGAAAAGCAAGCAGGATGCTCGGCTGCATAGCTCGAGGCATCACCAGTAGGAAGAGGGAGGTTATGATGCAAAAATGGTAGAAGGACTTAAAACTCAGGAGAGACTTAGGGCCTTATTTAACAAGGGATAGCGCCAGGTAGCGACTGGTGAGCGAACGGTAATGACGGTCACCGCCACGAGAACGCCGGCTCCCCACCACAATCACACATTTATCAAGCCGATCCTGCTTAGCGACTGAGAGAGCGCCAGATAGCGAATCATTCATCATTATTCCAGCCTCACCCCACAGCGCCAGCGAGCGACCTTGAACAGCGACAGGTATGACCTCTCGCTACCTGGCGCTCTCCAATGCATTTCAATGGAGCAATCTTTAAATATTCATAATTAATTGTTATTAATGTTTTTTTTTTTTTTTTTAAATGTCAAAAATTCTGTGACCACTTCTGCAATGTTATATATTTTTTTTATGGTAAAAAAATATAAAAAAAAAATTTGTGCAGAATTGATATTACAGGTCTGATATTAATGTATTCATATTACAAAATGTTTTTAAATACTTGTTTTTTTTTGTTTCCAAAAATATGGTTGTTTGGGGGTTAAAAAACTACTTTTAAACCATCGCCGCCAGCGCTCTGGGGTTTAAACATGCATTTCACAGCGCAAGAATTTTTGGAGCGTGATTTGTTAATGAATATGGTGGGAGCCGTTCGCTATGGCCATTCGGCAACACGCGCTCCCATACAGCGCGGAACCTGTCAAATAGCGACTCCTCACCCAATATTCAACATTACCGCACACCGACTGAGTCGCTGTCAACAACCGAACAACGGCCAAGCACAGCGACTACTAGCGGGCGCTGTGAAAATACTGCTACAGTCGCTCATCTGTCGCTACCTGGCGCTATTAATGAATCGGCCTCTTAATTTGTACAGTCTGGAGGAAAGAAGGGAGAGAGGGGAAATGATTGAGACCTTTAAATATGTGAAAGGATTCTGTAAGGTTGAGGAGGGAAGTGTTTTTAAGAAGAAACTTAATGACAGAACAAGGGGGCCCAACCTGAAGCTAGATCAGGAGCAATGTTAGAAAATATTATTAACATGCCTCATTCAGTTATAATTTGTCATGAGCAATGAGTGGTGCCGGTAAAGCTCCTGTGTATGATGCAATTGTCCTCCATGCACCCAGCAGCTGGAAGATATTGTTGCAAAATGCGATAGAGTGCTCCCAGAGTTCTATTCATCATCACAGGGAATGGTGGTGGGTGAGGTCACCACAACAATGTATTATCATCATACCTCTTCTTTTGAAGCTCAAGATCAAGGCTGACACATGACGCCACCCTCAGCACCTGAAATGAATGACATCATGCCTCTTGGCCCCACCCATGAGGTCTGCCCTGCAGGTGATGTCTTTCCCCATTCCAAATGGATTAACCATTTCACTGCTTCAAGGATTCCCTACCAAGCAGAAACCGCTCATTCATTCCAGCAGCAACAATGCTGCATTTCATAAGGCCAGCATTATGTTGTTCACATACTTTACAATCAGATCTGTACAACCCCCATACAATTTTACTAAATCGTTGTAGTATTCCAGCTTAATATTACAATTAGTGTTGCAATATCGCAAGGCTTTGTGCTATAATAATATTGTATGGTGTATGGTCATTATTCTTTTTATAATCAGCCTCTCGCTATGCCTTCCCCCAGGCCAAGTATTGAGGGTTAATACGGAGGTTTCTGGAACTTATCTATGTTATTTTGTCACTACTGTAAATAGTTTACTATTTAGGATTGGGGAAAACATCTGTCTCGCTTTATTCCGACCCCGACATCTGATCCCGCAGTGATCGCAGCTGCCCTGCCTTTCATGTCTATGCAATGTGCAGTTTTCTGTAGCAGAAAAACAGACCCAGAGGGGCCGCTAACACATCCCAGAGGATTAGAGCCTGCCTGTCACTGAGGAACTACAAGTGCCAGCATTCCCATCTTCCATGAACCCTAAAATATTTAGACCTCTGATCTACTGAGGGGGTGATCTTAATCATTCATAATGACTTTTAGTTGGATAGGAAAGTCTCTGAACAATCTTGCATTGAGATTTGAAAGTCCTAATGCAATATTTAAAGCAGACCAAACCCCACATTTTTAACTTGCACCCCCTTAATTTCTCCCACTATGAAGGGCACCTTTTGGCAATTTTTACTGCTCCCGCTTCATTATAACCCCAATAATGGTGCTTGTTTTAGCTTTAAAGCTCTGCCTCCTCCATTCATTGCCATAGTTGTGCGTGGCAATGCTGTCATTGTTATACCTATGCAATGACTGATCACTGCCATCACACAACAAAGGACAGCAACAGAAAACAGTGTTTCAGGACAATTCGAAAAGCGAAAATATCCATTTCTAGTGCTACACCCTAACAAGTGCGTTTTGGTAGGTGCTTTGGCCAAATATATTTCACAAGTTCAGTGGGCTTTGGTCCGCTTTAATCGACTGATACTATTCACTAGTATTGAACTGTATGGCAATTGTAAGGTCAGACTATCGTTAGTGTTTAGCATGCATTTAGCATAGATATACTGCATACAATCTAATCTGTGCACATCCAACTTTTTCAATTCAATTCTGAATCAGGTGCACAAAGTTCAACAAAAAATGGATTTCCTGCATTTTAGTTTGAGGTATAGAGCTTGCCATTCTGGAGCAAATACAATTTATATAGATATAAGGAAGGATGAGCTTACAGTCTATGTGGTTTAAATAGGGAATACAGAAGAGCTTACATCTATTAAGGTATCCAGAAGGATACAGAAGGAGAAGAGCTTACAATCTTTTAGGGTATAAGGGAGGATACAGAAGGAGAAGAGCTTACACTCTATTAGGGTATAAGGGAGGATACAGAAGGAGGAAGAGCTTACAATCTATTAGGGTATAAGGGAGGATACAGAAGGGAAAGAGCTTACAATCTATTAGGGTATAAGGGAGGATACAGAAGGAGAAGAGCTTACACTCTATTAGGGTATAAGGGAGGATACAGAAGGAGGAAGAGCTTACAATCTATTAGGGTATAAGGGAGGATATAGAATGAGGAAGAGCTTACACTCTATTAGGGTATAAGGGAGGATACAGAAGGGAAAGAGCTTACAATCTATTAGGGTATAAGGGAGGATATAGAATGAGGAAGAGCTTACACTCTATTAGGGTATAATGGAGAATACAGAAGGAGAAGAGCTTACAATCTAATAAGGTATAGGTGAGGATACAGAAGGAAAAGAGCTTACAATCTATTAGGGTGTAAGATAGGATACAGAAGGAGAAGGGCTTACACTCTATTAGGGTATAAGGGAGGATACTGAAGGAGAAGATCTTACAATCTATTAGGGTATAAGGGAGGATACAGAAGGAGAAGAGCTTACAATCTATTAAGGTATACGGGAGGATACAGAAGGAGAAGAGCTTACAATCTATTAGGGTATAAGAGAGGATACAGAAGGAGGAAGAGCTTACAATCTATTAGGGTATAGGGGAGGATACAGAAGGAGAAGAGCTTACAATCTATTAAGGTATACGGGAGGATACAGAAGGAGAAGAGCTTACAATCTAATAAGGGAGGATACAGAAGGAAATTTACAATTACAATTTATTAAGGTATAGGTGAGGATACAGAAGGAAAATAGCTTACACTCTATTAGGGTATAAGGTAGGATACAGAAGGAGAAGGGCTTACACTCTATTAGGGTATAAGGGAGGATACAGAAGGAGAAGAGCTTACAATCTATTAGGGTATAAGGGAGGATACAGGAGGAGGAAGAGCTTACAATCTATTAGGGTATAAGGGAGGATACAGAAGGAGAAGAGCTTACAATCTATTAGGGTATACGGGAGGATACAGAAGGAGAAGAGCTTACAATCTATTAGGGTATAAGGGAGGATACCGAAGGAGAAGAGCTTACAATCTATTAGGGTATAAGGGAGGATACAGAAGAAGAGCTTACAATCTATTAGGGTATAAGGGAGGATACCGAAGGAGAAGAGCTTACAATCTATTAGGGTATAAGGGAGGATACCGAAGGAGAAGAGCTTACAATATATTAGGGTATAAGGGAGAATACAGAAGGGGAAAAGCTTACAATCTGTTAGGGTATAAGGGAGGATACAGAAGGAGAAGAGCTTACAATCTATTAGGTTATAAGGGAGGATACAGAAGGAGAAGAGCTTACAATCTATTAGGGTATAAGGGAGGATACAGAAGGAGGAAGAGCTTACAATCTATTAGGGTATACGGGAGGATACAGAAGGAGAAGAGCTTACAATCTATTAGGTTATAAGGGAGGATACAGAAGAAAGAAGAGCTTACAATCTATTAGGGTATAAGGGAGGATACAGAAGGAGAAGAGCTTACAATCTATTAGGGTATATGGGAGGATACAGAAGGAGATGAGATTACAAACTATTAGGGTGTAGAGACAGATACAGAAGGAGAAGGAGCTTACAATCTATTAGGATATAAGGGAGGATAAAAGGAAGAGCTTACAATCTATTAGGGTTTATTGGAGGGTACAGAAGGGAGAAGAGCTTACAATCTATTAGGGTATAAGGGAGGGTACAGAAGGAGAAGTGTTTATAATCTATTAGGGTATATGGAAGGATACAGAAGGGAGAAGATCTTACAATCTATCTGGGTATAAGGGAGGAAGAGCTTACAATATATTAGGGTTTATGGGAGGATACATTAGGGAGAGGAGCTTACAATCTATTAGGGTATAATGGAGTATATGGAAGGGAATGGTTTACAATCTATTAGGGTATAACGGAGTATATGGAAGGGAATGGTTTACAATCTATTAGGGTATACATTACGAAACAGGGGGGAGAAGTTCTTACAATTAATGAAGATATTAGGATGTATAAGGGGGTAGAAGAGCTTTTATGATGTCGAAACAAAGTGGTAAGAAGGTTAACGCATACAATCTACAGCATGCAGACATAACAAGGAATACAAAAGGTTGAAGAAGAGCTTACAATTTATAAAGCTTGAAGGAATTATACATAGGGTGGAGAGATTTTAGGAAGGATGCAGAAGGTGGAACAGTTTGCAATCTACAGTATGGGGATAGAAAGGAGCTTCCAGTTAAAAATGGTATAGGGAAGGATACAGAAGGTAGAAAAGTTTACAGTCTATAAACATAGAATAAATAGTACCGAAGATTAAAGAGTTTACAAAAAAGGGAGGAAGAACTTCTATATGAAGATATAAGAAAGAAAAAAGCACCTTGCGAATGGGAGTTATAAGGCAATATACAAAGAATGAAAGAGTTTAGAATCGATGACGATATCAGGGAGGTTACAGAAGGTTGAAGAGCTCACAACGTATTTGTTTATAAGGAGGGATACAGAAGGTGAATTACCCTGATGGCAAGCTCGCCATGTTAGGAGACATCACTCACAACAATAAAGAAAATTTCTCTTTTGACGTCTGTGGTGTTCCGACAGGAGATTAATGTACAGTAAAGCCATGAGTGTGACTGGCTGCTACCAGAGGGGTGTCACAGGATCTTATATATGGTACATGTTAACTTTCTTATAATGATAGACTGACAAATCACAGGGCCCCTAACAAACACCCATACAAGCACCTAATATTGGTGGCACACATCGTGCTCTGCACTGTCCTGTCAGCAGCACATCCATGTAGCCTAAGCTTTTCTATAGGGAGCCTCTCAGACCCATCATAGTGCTTCTGCAGGACTCCAAACAGCATCTCCTTTTTTGGGCAATGACCTCATACCAGGGTGGGGAATCCCTTGGATGCTTATCCAGTCACATACACAGGGCTGGGGAGCGCTGCTCACAGGCACGTGTGGAGAAAAGGCATTAGCATCATGAGGAAAGGAAGGGGTTCTTTACTGTAAGGGCAGTCAGTTGAATGAGTTACCCTGGGATTTTGTTTGATCTGACATGACTGTCCTTGGGGGAAGTTTGGATGCCTGTTGTTTCGCATTTGACATCTGCAAAGTTTGAATTTAAAGTGGACATACACCTTAGATGGGAAGCCTGTCCCTTTAGCACCCCCCTTTTGCAGTTTGGCATATTTACCTCTTCCACTAACCAGTTGCTGTTTGCTGGGGGATTGGAAGCTGCAGGGTGCAAGAGCTTGTCATCTATAAAGATTTAAAGCCGAACAAAGCTGGAGAATTTGACTTTCCTGGGTTTTGTTTGGTGTCCTTGGGGCATTCCAAATTGGTGTCCCGCTCTGTGAAACCACCCAAACTCACCTTTCCCTGCTTCAACGGCGCATACACGGGCTCTCGTCCAATCAGGGCCCTTTGCTGTGTTTATTTCCCTTCGCCAAAAGGCTCTGATTGAAATGAATGGGAAGCTCCAGCCTCTCTGAATGTCTGGGACAGGAGCATGTGCATGCCACCAGGGATGTAGGGGTTGCGGAACTGCGTGTTCCCTATTTAAAACAATGAGAGCCGTCTGCCGAATGATGTAGAGCTTGGAAAGGTGAGTTTTCCAATTCAAGATGCCCAGGGTAAAAGCCAGCTGCTGGTCCTGGAATCTTTTATATTCCTGGCCGGCCACTGGTTGGTTTTGTTCCACTTTAAAGGGTAATCCCATTTTCAATTGAATTTTTGAAAGGGTCTATTTTTGTGTGGCAACATGATATCTTAAATGTGATGAGCTGATCTGGCATGCTTTTTTTTCTAATGTTAGCAGATGTGTGTTTTATGGAAGCAGTTTTTATCTATACTTGACAAAGTAAACCAAGTGCAGACTTGGTGTACGTTGCCAATAGCAACAGATTGCAGATAGTTGCACAGAACAATGCTGTTGGGCCTGTGTAAGTGTGAGTGATCTCCCTCACCTCAGCAGCGGCCATAGCAGCAGTGTTTGGTGTGTAAAGGACTCGCTTCTCTCTTCTTGGTGTACAGATTTGGTGTACCTGGTCAATAGCAACATATTGCAGATAATGAAAACTGCTTCCATAAAACACACATTTGCTAACATAGGAAAATCGTAAAAAAAAATACTAAAAGAGCTCATCACCCTAACGCGGACCAACACCTGTTTGGTGGAGGGTGTTGGCACTGCCGCAATAAGAAAGGCTGGCGGGCATCCAGAATGCTAGAGCCCCCCTGCACATTATACCCCCAAAACGCACAATGTTCTTACCTGAGCCACGATCCTCACAAGGAATACAGCGCCTCGATGGGCCACCAGCATTCACGTGGTTAGTCGTCTGTAGGTGAAATTAACTAGGCGACCTGGGGGTTATTCCATATCTGGATGCCCTGAGGGTAAGGAATCTTATAGACTCCAGGGTTGCTTTTGGTCCACTTTAACATGGTATTGAGGATACAGAAGTCAAAATAGTTTACAATCTATTAGAATAGAACTGGGGATACAGAATGCAAAAGCGCTTATGATCTGTTAGGGTAGAAGTGATGATATAGAATGCAAAATAGGGAGGCAGAAGAGCTTACAGTCTATTATGGTATGAAGGAAGATACAGAAAGAGCTTACAGTCTATTATGGTATAAGGGAGGATAGAGAAGGAGGAAGAGCTTACAATCTATTAGGGTATAAGTGAGGATACAGAAGGAGAAGAGCTTACAATCTATTAGGGTATAAGGGAGGATACAGAAGGAGAAGAGCTTACAATCTATTAGGGTATAAGGGAGGATACAGAAGGGGGAAGAGCTTACAATCTATTAGGATATCAGGGAGGATACAGAAGGAGAAGAGCTTACAATCTATTAGGGTATAAGGGAGGATACAGAAGGAGAAGAGCTTACAATCTATTAGGGTATAAGGGAGGATACAGAAGGGGGAAGAGCTTACAATCTATTAGGATATCAGGGAGGATACAGAAGGAGAAGAGCGTACAATCTATTAGGGTATAAGGGAGGATACAGAAGGACAAGAGCTTACATTCTATTAGGGTATATGGGAGGATACAGAAGAAGGAGAGCTTACAATCTATTAGGGTATAAGGGAGGATACAGAAGGAGAAGAGCTTACAATCTATTAGGGTATAAGGGAGGCTACAGAAGAAGGAGAGCTTACAATCTATTAGGGTATAAGGGAGGATACAGAAGAAGGAGAGCTTACAATCTATTAGGGTATAAGGGAGGATACAGAAGGAGGAAGAGCTTACGATCTATTAGAGAAGAAGTGAGGATACAGAACGCAAAAGAGCTTGCAATCTGTTAGGATGGAAGTCAGGATACAGAAGGCAGAACAGATTACAATCTATTATGGTAAAAATAAAGTTACAGAAGGCAGAAGAGCTTACAATCTATTACGCCATATAGGAGGATCTAGAAGGGAGAGGAGCATACAGTCTTTTAAGATATGTGAGGATACAGAAGGCAGAAGAGCTTACAATCTATTGGGGTATGATTGATGGTACAGAAGTCAGAATAACAATCTATTGGGGTATAAGGGAGGCTACAGAAGTCAGAAAAGCTTACAATTTATTAGGACAGAGGGTATGACACAGAAGGCAGAAGAGCTTACAATCTATTTGAGAAGAATTGAGGACACAGAATGCAGAAGATCTTGCAATCTGTTAGGATGCAAGTTAGGATACAGAATGCAGAGGAGCTTAAAATATTTTAGGCTAGACATGAGGCAACAGGAGTCAGACGAGTTTACAATCTATTAGAGCAGAAGTGATTACACAGAGGGAAGAAGAGCTTACAATTAGGGTAGAAGTGAGGATACATTAGGGTATAAGGCTAATGAGCCATCAGATAACACCAATGGTAACCTTACCATTGGTGTTATCTAATGTTCATTATGGTCCCATAGGCTTGCACCAGTATTGATCTGAGGTAGCGGTGCAGACTCCAATTACAATTGTGGTTGTCTATAATGAGCCATCAGTGTTTGATCGGACTATAATGTGATCAGTATATAATGGTGTTACCTTTGCTGTGCGCTCATAATCCAGAGCCGGCTCGCCTCTCCCTCCCGCAGGTATCTGGGAATTTGGAGGCTCTCCTGTCCCGACAAGCTTTGGCTCTTCACTCCTCTTGATCCACGCAGCTAGTTTTTGCAGAAATACTTTTTGGATGCAGGAAAATAATCTTTACGTGCAATTTATTCAATTAAGAGGTAGCTATAAAAGTTACAGAAACTTCCCAAAGTGTTTCCTCCCTGGTTCCGGCGTTGCTTGTGCAAGTCACTGCTGCTCCCAGCATGGATTTTTTCAGATGTACCCTAAAGGCAGAAGAAAAAAGCGAGAGCTCACTAAGTGAATCCTCTGATCCTTCCCCCGGAATCCTGCAGCCAATAGACTGGGAGATATGTAAATCTCAGGCCCCCAATTCTGCCAGCCAGGTGAATGGATTGCCAGTGACTGCCATTATGCCGGATTAGGCGGGACCCTCCTCCTGTCTCTGTGTTAGAGGGGATCCATTTCCAACCATCCAAGGGAAAAATAGGTAAAGGAGGCAGCGGACGATCTATCATTATAAACATGATATAATACAGAAAGCTATTACAAAGTAAATCTTCCGTTTCAGTCATAGACTCAGGAATAAATGTATGTGATATTACCCTGGCACTCTAAATACACCATTCCAGCTACAAATACCTGCTTACCTGTATTCCCTTCATAGCGACAGGCAGCGTCTGGTGAGCGCAGGGCGCTGTACGCAAAACCACATTTATGAAGGCGATTATGGTGAGCGACTGTAACAGCGCCATGTAGCGTAAGATTCATCATTACAGGTGGCTCAGAATATAGCTGCTTCCTGTATACCCTTTTTTTTTAAAGCATAACTGTAAATAAAATTATTATTCCTTAGTTTCAAGCCCCTTAAAGTGGACCAAAACCAAGGATTTTGACTATTCTCGGTTTTGGTCCTTTCGCCCGGGGCACCCCGATTGGAGATGCCCTGCTGCATGAAACCCCCAGATCACCAAAGCCAACTCACCTCTTCCCGGTCCTACCGTGCAAGTGTGGCCACTTGTCCAATCAGCTTGCTCAGAGCCGCTGACGTCACGCTGTCTAAGCCAGCGTCTAAGGACAGCAGCTCCGCTTCTCTCTAACACAGTGGTTCTTTCTAATGCTGTGACCCCACAATACAGTTCCTCATGTTGCGGTGCGGACCCCAAACCAAAAAAAAAAAATGTTGGTGGCTACTCAAAACTGTAATTTTGCTACAGTTATGATTCGGAATGTAAATTCCCAGTGATAAAGGTCCCACTGTGTCCTTAAGCTGGACCAACAGCTGGGTCAGGATGGTGACAACATTCCCTGCAGTTGGCTATACTCAACTGATGGAGGGTGGGTCTCCAGGAGGCATGGCACTGTGAAACATAGCACAAACTGAGGTAGCCAGCACTAGAGAGAAAGATGGAGGGAATGTGGGGAAAAGAAAAAGATGGGGGAATGTAGCAAAGAGAGAAAGATGGAGGGAATGTAGAAAAGAGAGAAAGATGGGGGAATGTAGAAAAGAGAGAAAGATGGAGGGAATGTAGAAAAGAGAGAAAGATGGGGGAATGTAGAAAAGAGAGAAAGATGGAGGGAATGTAGAAAAGAGAAAAAGATGGGGGAATGTAGAAAAGAGAGAAAGATGGAGGGAATGTGGGGAAGAGAAGAAGATGGGGGAATGTAGAAAAGAGAGAAAGATGGGGGGAATGTGGGGAAGAGAAAAAGATGGGGGAATGTGGGGAAGAGAAAAAGATGGGGGAATGTAGAAAAGAGAGAAAGATGGAGGGAATGTAGAAAAGAGAAAAAGATGGGGGAATGTAGAAAAGAGAGAAAGATGGAGGGAATGTGGGGAAGAGAAGAAGATGGGGGAATGTAGAAAAGAGAGAAAGATGGGGGGAATGTGGGGAAGAGAAAAAGATGGGGGAATGTGGGGAAGAGAAAAAGATGGGGGAATGTAGAAAAGAGAGAAAGATGGAGGGAATGTAGAAAAGAGAAAAAGATGGGGGAATGTAGAAAAGAGAGAAAGATGGAGGGAATGTGGGGAAGAGAAGAAGATGGGGGAATGTAGAAAAGAGAGAAAGATGGGGGGAATGTGGGGAAGAGAAAAAGATGGGGGAATGTAGAAAAGAGAGAAAGATGGAGGGAATGTGGGGAAGAGAAAAAGATGGGGGAATGTAGAAAAGAGAGAAAGATGGGGGGAATGTGGGGAAGAGAAAAAGATGGGGGAATGTAGAAAAGAGAGAAAGATGGGGGGAATGTGGGGAAGAGAAAAAGATGGGGGAATGTAGAAAAGAGAGAAAGATGGGGGGAATGTGGGGAAGAGAAAAAGATGGGGGAATGTAGAAAAGAGAGAAAGATGGGGGGAATGTGGGGAAGAGAAAAAGATGGGGGAATGTAGAAAAGAGAGAAAGATGGAGGGAATGTGGGGAAGAGAAAAAGATGGGGGAATGTAGAAAAGAGAGAAAGATGGAGGGAATGTGGGGAAGAGAAAAAGATGGGGGAATGTAGAAAAGAGAGAAAGATGGAGGGAATGTAGAAAAGAGAGAAAGATGGGGGAATGTAGAAAAGAGAAAAAGATGGGGGAATGTAGAAAAGAGAGAAAGATGGAGGGAATGTGGGGAAGAGAAGAAGATGGGGGAATGTAGAAAAGAGAGAAAGATGGAGGGAATGTGGGGAAGAGAAAAAGATGGGGGAATGTAGAAAAGAGAGAAAGATGGAGGGAATGTGGGGAAGAGAAAAAGATGGGGGAATGTAGAAAAGAGAGAAAGATGGAGGGAATGTGGGGAAGAGAAAAAGATGGGGGAATGTAGAAAAGAGAGAAAGATGGAGGGAATGTGGGGAAGAGAAAAAGATGGGGGAATGTAGAAAAGAGAGAAAGATCGGGGGAATGTGGGGAAGAGAAAAAGATGGGGGAATGTAGAAAAGAGAGAAAGATGGAGGGAATGTGGGGGAAGAGAAAAAGATGGGGGAATGTAGAAAAGAGAGAAAGATGGAGGGAATGTGGGGAAGAGAGAAAGATGGAGGGAATGTGAGAAAGAGAGAATGATGGGGGAAATGTGGAAAAGAGAGACAGAAAATGAGGGGAAAAAGAAAGGTGGAGAGAATGTGGAAAAGAGAAAGAATGAGGAAATGTGAAAAAGTAGGAAACTAGGAAAATGTGTGTGTGTGTGTGTGTGGGGGGGGGGGGGGGGTGATAAGTGCGGGCTGAGAGGCAAAGAACAGAGATGAAAATGGAAGGGGCATAGGATAAAAAATGACCTGTGTCCTCCAGCATTACATACATACTAAAACCTGAGGCATGGTGTAACCTGCCCACTGATGAGGCTGCACTTGCTGGAAGTTGTGCTGAAGTTTGAATCAGGCGATTATTAGATTTAGAATTAGATGCCCCCCCCCCCCCCAGCCTGCCACACACAACCCGACATGCTGCATGATGAGCCAGTGGGATACTGCCGTCCAGCCAGACACCTTGCAATGGC
This sequence comes from Gastrophryne carolinensis, assembly GCA_027917425.1. Lineage (NCBI taxonomy): Eukaryota > Metazoa > Chordata > Amphibia > Anura > Microhylidae > Gastrophryne > Gastrophryne carolinensis. The sequence goes on along the minus strand of CM051235.1, from coordinate 239,410,610 downwards.
CACCACGAGGACGCCTGTCAGCCCCGCCATCACCCTTGCCCCCTCCCTTTGATCAGAGGGCAAGGAGAATGCTGGCTTTCAGTTTGCAGTCTCCCTCCTCCTACTGGCTTGTGATTGCCTGCACACACTTACCTTTCGGACGTTTCCACACCACTTCCTGATGACGGCCATGCACGGACGGCAGGTGGGGCTGCGCGGACGGCAGGTGGGGGAAGACTGGCTTTAGGCGACCCCTGTGTTTGGTCGCCTGGGTCGCGACCCCTGCTCTAGGTAGCGCGCCCATGCCAGCCATTCACTAATGCCTGGCCTGGGCATGGGCCCTGCTAGAGGGATAGCAGGGATGCGGCCACGGCTCATGCATGCACCGTTGGACCAGGAAAAAGGTAAGTATATGAAGCACCCTAAGGGGTTTCACACAGCGGGGCATCCTGATTTTGGATGCCCAGGGGGGAGGGAATAAATCGTCCTGAGAATCTTATAGCTTCCCGGGCTGATCGTCGATGGTTTTGGTCCACATTTCATTTTGAGGTAGTAGGAAAAATGTCATTTAGTTTCTGCAGCTTTGATTTTTCTGATAATCTTGGCTAGTGCTCCCCCTTGTGGCTCAAATCAGGCCACAGATTACAGCTTTCTGCTCTAGTGTGGCCTACATTTTGTTATAATAAACGTTGGGGTTTATTCATGAAGGTCTAGCACCAGGTAGTGCCTCGTAGCGGCAGGCAGCGTCTGGTGAGCGCCTGGCGCTGTACACAAAACCACATTTATGAAGACTATTCTGGTGAGCGACTCTAACAGCGCCATGTAGCGCAAGATTCATCATTACAGGTGGCTCAGCGTATAGTGACGGCGCTCTTGCTTCCAGGGCACCAGGTCTTACCTGACGCTACCCCATTCATTTCAATGGATGTTCATTCTAATCTCTTTAATTATTTTTTTATTATTATTTTTTTTTTGCTCTCAAATAATTGTGTCACCTCTCCTGGCCTGGTGAAATGTATTTTATATATTTTAATGCAGAATTGTCATTACAGATCTGGCACCAAAGTGTTAATGTGTTCCAACAATGTCATTCTCTGCGCTTTGTTACTGGTGAACAGACTTTAATCACACAGCGTCTGCCGCTCTATGCTATAGCGACCAGCTTTTTGCTAAGTATAGTGTGGAGCGCTGAGAGTCGGTCGCACTGAGCTGGCGCTACCTCTCGCTCGCTGCAGCGCTGTACTGGTGTTAGAGCGACCAACATACATCACATTCATCAATGCGGGCCAGGTTACTACAGCGACTGAGGTGCTCTGTTACAGCACCCGATACCCTCTTACAGTGTCTATTAGCGGTCGCTCTAAGCGTCGCTATACAGATGCTCATCTGCCGATACCTGGCACTAGTAATGAATCAATCACTTTGTCTACAATCAGCACTGGTTTTGGGCAATCTGTCCCCACCACCTCCAATTAAAAGTGGGGCCCCAAATCCTATTTTCGCCAACTGACAGGAACATTTGCACCCACATCTGCTTCCAGGACCCAGAAATGAAGAGCATCCCCTATCCAGCAACATTAAATCAGGAAGTCTCTCTCCATCCAGCAACACTAGTGGCTGACCCCCCCTGCCCACCCACCCTCCGTGCCTGGGTACCTTGGGCACTGCAGCTGGCTAGGCGGTGTCTGGGTGCCGGGTATCCACAGCCATTGCCATGGTCTGGTAAGCACTCCTGTCCCTGGAGCGCTTCTCAGCCACAGGGAAGCTGGTGATGTGCCGCTGGCAAATACAGCACTGTGGGATCTGCCACTATAGGTCAGTTTACAGGGGCCCCCAAGGGTGTCACACAGCAGGGCGTACCAGTTTCAGATGCACTGGGGGCTGACTAGCCCAGCTGCGTGAGGCTGGAAATGTAAAGCAGTGAATGGAGCAGGTATGCACATTCCCTTTGGCTGATGTGTGGGGCAGGTGGGAAACCCAATCTCTGAAACCAGGAAGTTCCTGAGTCCCAAACCGCCGGGAGCTGTTGCAGGCGTCAAAAGGTCAACCTTTGTATTTATTTTTTGGGGCTTACAGACCAGGAAAGGGTTGCAGGGCGGGTGGTTGTTTTATTGACTGGACTTCTGCTTTAATAACCCCCCAACACACACTGCAACGTTAAATAATTAAAATAATACCAATAAGTACATAATAAATAAGTAAAAAAGTGAGTCATGCTGGAAGGCCCCTCTTTAGATTTGGGCTCCTGTGCAATTTCCCAGCTTGCCCTGCCTTCATCTTTCATTTTAAACCGGACCTTCAGCATAATTTAGTGAAAAGTCCAAACCCATAAAAAACTATTCCCCAGCATCTAAACTAAAAATGTTTTTAGTCACTAACTTTCCCACTGGGCTGCAACTCTGTTCAGGACTCGGGCACCGCCATCTTGCCTCAGAAGCATCACAAACTGATGGGGGATGGGGTTATAGCTGTGCTTTGAACAGACAGAGCAAAGCTCGAGGGGGAAGGACATCAAACCCACAATGCAGAGCAGCATAGTTAGAAGACACTTCCTATTTGCAGGCAGCCTGAGACTCCATGGACCACCATCTTGGATGTTAAAAGGCTCAGAAAATGCAGTAGATGCAGGTAGGATGATTTTTAATGTGAGTAATCTGTATGTACAGGGTGTGGGAAACATATAAGATAGACCATTATTTAGGGTGAAGGTCTGGTTTAATCCACAAGAGGTCACTATGGGAAACAAAGCAGCAAGAGAAAACAAAAATTCACTTGCTCATTGAGATATAATGGGGGAGGGGGGGGTTGGGGGAGAGTGTTTAATTAAACAAATTAATCAAGGTGTAGGTCTGTGAGGATTTAGAATGGTTAGAACCAGCTGAATATTAATTTCATTGTCCCCGACTTCCATCTAATCTAACTTTGTCCAATGCTATTTAATCTATTTAGGGTTTTTTTATGCAGAGGCAAAGCCTATCTGACACGGGCAGGGTTTCCCCCCTTTAATTTTTTTATATTATTGTGGATCTGCTTCAATAAAGAGCCTTATTTAAGAAGCATCAGCGCCACACAGCGCCACTTTTTTGGCCTCAGCGGCACTCAGTGTTTGATTTACCAACTAAAAAAATGCTAACACCGATGCAGCCGCCAGTTAGCATCTTATTTAACACTAGCGCCAAAACTGATGCAGTGCTGGGCGTTCTTGTTGCAGAAGCACCAGATGAAACCTGGCGCTGTAGCTCAAGATCCCATAGAGCACAATGGGCAGAACTGGATTGAAGAGTTTAATGCTTATAATTCATATTACACACATTTATTTGTACAGAACTTGCATTGTGACTTGCCAATAATGAAAATGTAGGACCTAGATGGGACAATTGTATCTGTTTGGGGAGGTTAATAAAATTGATTTTAATGGCTTCTTTTGCTTAACAATGTGTAATTTGGAAAAAAACAACTAAAACACTGCCGAAACTCGCTGTAAATTTTTGTCCGCGGCAGTGATTTCTTGTAAGTGCAATAAAGATATGCTGACCAGCGCCAGAAAAATACATCGCCACTGTTTTCGAGGAGGGGAAAAATGTCATAAATATGCTGGGGAGCACCCGAAAAGCGCCAATACAAAGTGGCGCTCACTGGTGCTCTGCGATAATTAGCCTGTGGGTCCAACAGGCGCTGACATAGGCCGACCAATACCTCGGTGCAACAATCAAAGCTAATTAATAGCGTTCATCGCAACGACTGCTAGCACCTATGTAGTATCTGATAATACGGGAATGCCAGCGCTCCAAAACAGCCACAAAAATTATGCAAATCATAAATTCGGACCAAAGGTTTGTTATTCCTAAAACTGGTTTTCGCGATGCTGAGAATGCTGTAACACTACTGACTGCCTCTCTGCTGCCTTTGTGTGAAATGAAATACAGAACATCTTGAGGAAAGAGATACAGTATAACCTATAGGCCAATGGCTGATTGGCTGCTGCTTGTTGGAGATCCCGAAGAAAACACCACACCCCAAGGCTTGTGGAATAAAGACCAGAGATTCTTCACCAGATTTTCTGTCAAGACTTATGAATTTTGATCGTATTCAGCCCAATTAACCCTTCCAAAGTTACTAAAAACTAAAAAGAATTTAGCATTTGCTTTCCTGTGATTTATGAGGATGAATGAAAGAGATTGACCCCCGGGAATGGGAGGGTTTGGATGCAGCCTGCTGGTGTTTCACCATCAGGATGATTCAGGAACTGACTCAGTATCAGACATGGAACAGATATCCCATAAGGAACACCTCTTTATAAATGAAGAAACTAATACCGATTGCTATGCACAGCTGCCTTCCAATCATCCCCCAATGTGCAGCCATTTTTGGTGTGGGTGGGCTGACTCCATGTCTGGTATCCCCCCTGATGCGAGTAACATGATTCAGGTGGGAGCATTATTAACCCCTTTGGCTATTTACATCAAAATTGTATTGTAATAGTCATTTTAATAAATAGGGGAATTATTATGTACATTTACATTAAAATAGAATTGCAATAGATGGATAATAAATAGATAGATACATAGATAAATAAAGAAAGAAATGGGAGAGATAGATAGATATGTGATAGATAGATAGATAGATAGATAGATAGATAGATAGATAGATAGATAGATTTGGGAGCGATAGATAGAAAGATAGATATGAGAGTGATAGATCGATCGACAGATAGATAGATAGATATGGGATGGATACATAGGCCCTTATTTATGAAGGAATAGCGACAGGTAGCGACTGATGAGCGACCGGTAATGACGGGCACCGCCACGAGAACGCCGGCTCCCCACCACAATCACACATTTATCAAGCCAATCCTGCTTAGCGACTGAGATAGCGCCAGATAGCCACTCATTCATCATTATTCCAGCCTCAGCCCACAGCACCAGCATCCTACCTTGAACAGCGACAGGTATGACCTCTCGCTACCTGGCGCTCTCCAATGCATTTCAATGGAACAATCTTTAAATATTCATAATGAATGTTTTTTTTTTTTTTTTTTTTAATGTGAAAAATTTTGTGACCACTTCTGCCATGTTAGATATTTTTTTTAAGGTAAAAAAAAAAATTGTGCAGAATTGATATTACAGGTCTGATATTAATGTATTCATATTACAAAATTATTTAAAAAAACTTGTTTTTTTTGGTTTCCAAAAATATGGTTGTTTGGGGGTTAAAAAACTACTTTTAACCCATCGCCGCCAGCACTCTGGGGTTTAAGCATGCATTTCACAGCGCGAGAATTTTTTGAGCGTGATTTGTTAATGAATATGGTGGGAGCCGGTCGCTATGACCAGTCGCTATCATGCGCTCCCATACAGCGCGGAAGCTGTCAAATAGCGACTCCTCACCCAATATTCAACATTACTGCACACCGACTGAGTCGCTGTCAACAACCGAACAACGGCCAAGCACAGCAACTACTAGCAGGCGCTCTGAAAATGCCGCTACAGTCGCTCAACTGTCGCTACCTGCCGCTATTAATGAATCGGCCTCTTAGATGAATAGATAGATTGATTGATATGGAATAGATAGATATGGGATAGATACATAGTTAGATAGATATATAGACAGGTAGATAATTATGGCTATTTATGGTATAATGATAGATGGATACAGATGAGCCATGGCCCCATTTAACGTTTGCACCAGGGCCCTGTTACATTTAGTTATGCCACTGGAGGCACAGCATGGCACATACCAGTATGGAACAGCAGCACCATAGGATGGGTGAGGAGGGGGCACCTTCCTTCCTGCACTAGGCTATTTTGCCTAAAACTGCTCCTCACCGTTGCTCCGCCAATGGGATGCGTCAATCTTCCAGTGCCCAAGCACTCTATTGGAAGAGTCCAGGTAAGTTGGATTATGCATGCTTCAGTGTCAGGGCACCCCACCGACAAGTGGAAACGTATCATCTCTTTTCTATCAAGGTGAGTCTGCTTGGAGGTGTTAGTGAAGCAAATGCCTTAGGCACATGCTTCATATTTGGATGTGAGTCTGCTTTAGGATTATAGGACAAGGCAGCAATGTGAGTCATCCTAAGAATAATTGAAAACAAAGAGATGACCATGATGGAAATGAAGATCGATCTCTTGAGCAAGTCCCCGTCTGTCTGAGTGTCAGTAGGTTATCTGTGACATTCCCAGGATGGATGGGAAACTCTGGGGACACACAGGGAAGCGACCTTTCAGATTTTCAGATGGGCAGCAGGCTGAGAGGGAAATCCGCTCGGCAGAGGTTAAGAATAGACTTGAGAACACTACTGTCATTAGTACTATATGGGGACCAAGCATGACCCCCAGCTACAAGGGGAACCAGTTACTGGCTGCGGCAAATTCCACTGCTGAAGACGAGCTCTCTGCGTTTTAGTTAATTACTCCATTACTAAGGTTCTTCCTTATTAGTTTCTATCTTCTTTCATATAACTGTATCTCTTTTTATGCGGCCCGTCCACCTTTCTTCCTTTACTGCAACACCACTATTCTTAGTATACAGTACGTCCTGCTCCAAATCTAATACTTACAGTTGGGATATACTCCACCAGATGGCGCTGGACTGTAGAGACATCGAAAATAGGCTCCTCCCGCCCCTCAAATACCCGGGGACCTCCCACAAATCCCCAGAATTTCTCTGCAGTCTGGCTGCAAAGGACGAGAAATTGGCTCTCTACTCGCAGGTGAGCGGGGCTATTAGCCTGCGGCCCGGTAGGACTATTCCCACCCGTTCCACTAGTAATATGCCTCCCAGCCTTGGCTGCGCTGGTCGGGTGAAGGTAAGCAGCACCACCGTTGGTGCTTAGGAGCGCTGTTCCACCGCAATCCCCCACCAAAGGGTAGGCGGTTCAGGCTTATGGTGGGCCTCTTTGGGATGCCCCTCCCGCACTATTGCCCCTTGCCCCTGCCTATCGGTGGGCCCTATTTAAGTGGCCGCCGTCCTCCCTCATCCTCCTTGTAGTCTTCAAGGGAAAAGAGGGGGGGGTGTATGTGTATAGATATGTATGTTATGCAGTCTTTGCTTTCACTTTTCGCATGTCTTTATTCTTGTGTCAGCCGCCGCGCTGACTTGTCTTTATTGCTTTAAATTTACCGCCATGCGCTGACTTGGTTCCGCGTTTGGCGGTGGCATTACCTCAGGCGCCGGTGCGCCATCATTGGCTGTTGGCCTTCTGGCTTCGCGCTCTTCGGGAGGGCGGGGCCCATCTTTGGCGCGTTCCGCGTCATCGCAGTTACTGGCCTGCCACTCGAGGTATACCGACGCCATCTTTTCTGACTTGGTTGGCCTATGCGCGACAGACTCCTACCTACCGCGGTCCATAAGTGCCCTTGCGGGCGACTTTATCTGCTTCACTTTTGTTACAATGTACTTAAGGTCTTGTCTGCTTATGTCTTTCAGGCGGGACGAACCCTTCTTGGCTTCTCCCGGCCCTGTTTTTAGTATATTACTTGTAGACCTTGTAAAAATTATACTCCTACGTCCCTAGCGGGTTATTGGGGCATCCAGGGTTGCAATATAGCGTTATTCCCTATCAGCGTATAGCGCCGCTATAATCCCCATATGGATGCATCTCAGGATAATGTTACCGGGGTCCCTTCGGGACAAGACCGGCTGTGTGTAGCGTGTGGGCAGCCTCATGCTGACGCTGACAAGGTGCGGGTCTGTGTACCCTGTGCTGAGCAGGTGCTTGCATTGCAATCTGTCCTGCCAGTGGCTGCACCTTGTTTCACTTTGTGACAGACTCTCTGCCCCTTTGGACTTTACACAGGTTCATTACTTTCCTTTTCTTAAGCATGTACAGACTGCCATTGTGTTGATTGATTACGTTATTCATTGTTCTGACTGCCATTGTATTGATTGATTACGTCACAGACAATGGCATTGTTCTGATTGAGTGTATTACAGACGTCTATTGTATTGCTGATTGCGTCACCGGCAGAGTTGAGGGATTGTGTGCCTGCTGCTATTGGTCGGTGTGTGTGTCATGCAATGGAGACTTGTGTATATAAGGCCTAGAGTGGCACTAATAAAGGCACTTCACCTTCACCCTCAATACTGAGTTCTGTCTCTTATTGGGGGAAACGCTATATTACAATTCACTAGACCTTGTAAGGGCTGTTCCTGTTTCCTCACGGACGACTCTGGAATTCCAGCAGCACCTCTTACGATTGGGAAAAGGACGTCTTGGGCGGTGAAGCCCTCTGGCGATAAGGGTTATCGCTACAATTGGTGGCAAGCGGTCGGATGGTCCTTTGTACCCAGAGAGAGTGCTACCCTAATGGAGAGTCAGTATGACAAGTTTAAAAGGCTGACCCTGAAGGATCTACTCGAGAGCCGGGGAAGGTCGGCTAGCAACCGCCCACGTCAGGAACTGATAGCCAAGCTGATCGAAATGGATCGTGCAGCAGTGAGGACCAAAACCAATATAGAGATCGATGAAGACGCTGCTCTCGTTCAAGCGGTTCGGAACAGATTGTCGGTCTATGGCCGAATCCATTACAAGAACTGATCGACCAAGTCTTCGCCGCAGCGGAGGCAGAGGCCAGTAAGCGAAGGGAAGATCGGCAACTCGCAACCCAGCAGCCTCTCAGCGCCCCTGTGTCTCCAAGCCTCAGTTACACTGGGGGGAAAAAGATTCCATTTGCAGCATTTAAGTCCTTCCAGGAAAGTGACGATGAGTGATGGATTTTTGGCCGATTTTGAGCGGCAGTGCGCTTTACACCGGGTACCCACGGAGGAATGGGTCACCATATTATCAGGGAAAATCTGGGAAAGCTTCCGATGCTTTCCGGGCCACCCCTGATGCGGACATACCACACTACCATCTGGTAAAGGAGGCTTTGTTAGCCCGGCACGCTGTCACCCCGGAAGCCTACAGTTGTTTTTACTAGAACATTTTCTCAATGCCTTGCAACCAGAGCTAAGAGAGTGTGTACAAGACCAGCACCCTGTGAGTACATGTGTGTATACAAGACCAGCACCCTGTGAGTACATGTGTGTGTACAAGACCAGCACCCTGTGAGTACATGTGTGTGTGTACAAGACCAGCACCCTGTGAGTACATGTGTGTGTACAAGACCAGCACCCTGTGAGTACAACTGTGTGTGTGTGTGTGTGTGTGTGTGTGTGTGTGTGTATCATCTTCACCCTCAATACTGAGTTCTGTCTCTTATTGGGGGGAAACGACAAGACCAGCACCCTGTGAGTACAACTGTATGTGTGTACAAGACCAGCACCCTGTGAGTACATGTGTGTGTACAAAACCAGCACCCTGTGAGTACAACTGTATGTGTGTACAAGACCAGCACCCTGTGAGTACATGTGTGTGTACAAGACCAGCACCCTGTGAGTACAACTGTGTGTGTGTACAAGACCAGCACCCTGTGAGTACAACTGTATGTGTGTGTGTGTATCATCTACACCCTCAATACTGAGTTCTGTCTCTTATTGGGGGGAAAAGACAAGACCAGCACCCTGTGAGTACAACTGTATGTGTGTGTGTATACAGGCCCGGTAGACAAAACGGTAATGCAGATGGATTATCCCGGCAAACAGAACTCTGCCCCTAACAAGAGTCCGGACAGCCCCACGTTGACCCGAACAGGGTCAATCCGGGTCTGCTGGGTGTTCCACAAAAGGGGGCATTGTGACAGACTCTCTGCCCCTTTGGACTTTACACAGGTTCATTACTTTCCTTTTCTTAAGCATGTACAGACTGCCATTGTGTTGATTGATTACGTTATTCATTGTTCTGACTGCCATTGTATTGATTGATTACGTCACAGACAATGGCATTGTTCTGATTGAGTGTATTACAGACGTCTATTGTATTGCTGATTGCGTCACCGGCAGAGTTGAGGGATTGTGTGCCCTGCTGCTATTGGTCGGTGTGTGTGTCATGCAATGGAGACTTGTGTATATAAGGCCTAGAGTGGCACTAATAAAGACACTTCACCTTCACCCTCAATACTGAGTTCTGTCTCTTATTGGGGGAAACGCTATATTACAATTCACTAGCCCTTGTAAGGGCTGTTCCTGTTTCCTCACGGACGACTCTGGAATTCCAGCAGCACCTCTTACGATTGGGAAAAGGACGTCTCGGGCGGTGAAGCCCTCTGGCGATAAGGGTTATCGCTACACACTTCACCTACTCCCCCAAACTTAAATCTCACTTCTGCTGAGTTGCATACTAGTGGGGATTCTCAGCCTGATGTGTCTTCTAGACTGGCTACTGTTGAACAGATTATTGCGAAGTCTTTAGCGCGTAAGGCCCCTGCTAAGAAGCGGCACTTGACGCCTAATGTCACTGTTTTCCCTATGGGAGCTGAGGAGTTAATGAATCTGTGTGGCTATACCCCGTCTGATGAAGGGGAGCTCTTTTCTGATTCAGGCTCATCTGATGAGAGACCAAGGGGTCATGACGATTCTGGCTCTGACCCCTGGGCCCCGGATGACACTGACAGATTATTGACCCAGATTTTTGAGGTTCTGTCTATCTCTCTCCCTGTTGAGGCTCCCAGGCAAAGAGGGGAGCTTTTCCATACAGCAAGATCACGTTTGGAATTTCCAGAGCAGGCACATTTCCATAACCTTGTGCTCAAGGAATGGGAGCGCCCCAGTAAACTTCCCGGGGTTCCAAAGAGTTGGGATATGAAGTATCCCTTTCCTGCTGAGGTGGTTAAATGTTGGTCATCCCCCCCCGATCTAACACCTCTGTTATGCATTCCCCTGATTCTACTACCCTGCAGGATGCCAAAGACCGGCGTATTGATCAGCTGGCATCCCACGCCTTTGCATGTGCGGGGACGGCGCTGCGCCCGGTCTGTGCCTCTGCCATTACTGCTGTGACCACTAGAACCCTTATCAGAAATATGCTTGACAGTGTCCCTGATGACTTGCCTTGTGAGGTGTTTAATGCACTCTCCAGTTGTGATGTTTTTGTAAATTTTGTCCTATCAGCATTGGATGACACCATCAGAATGTGTGCCAGAACCTCTGCCCTCGTGGTTGCTATACGCCGCTCGGTTTGGCTGCGCCAGTGGGCTGCTGACAACGCTGCCAAGAAGGCCCTCACTGGTTTTCCCTTTAAAGGACTGCGTCTGTTTGGAGACCGCCTGGACCTTTTTGCTAAGGGAGGCAGGTTACCCCAGCACAGGCGGCAACCTCGGCCCTTTCGGGGTCAGGGTTCCTTCTTCTCCCCTTACCGCGGTGCAAGACAGGGAAGGGGGGTGTCTTTCCCTGGGGCCCGGGGAGATTTCTGGGGTAGAGGCAGAGGACGTGGACGTCCTGGCTCCTCCTGGGGTCCCAAAGCTAAATCCTCTCCCAAGCCCCCTCAGGCATGATGGAGCGCCCTCACCCATCCGGGTGGGGGGACGGCTGCAGCACTTCGCTCACGTCTGGAGGCTTCATGTCTCAGAGCGGTGGATTCAGGTAGTGTCCTCCGGTTACAAGTTGGAGTTTGCTGCCGATCCCCCCCAAGATTCATCAGATCCCAGATTCCTCAGGACCCTGTGTCAGCTCAGGAGCTAGTGCAAGGCCTCCTGGAGCTGGGGGTCATCTGCCAGGTCCCTTTAAGAGAAAAAGGCAAGAGCTTTTATTCCAACCTATTCACAGTACCAAAAAGGATGGTTCTGTCAGGCCCATCTTGGACTTAAAGATTCTCAACAAGTTTATCACGGGCAAGCGCTTTTGCATGGAGACTCTGCGCTCTGCCATCAGTTACCTGCGCCAAGGGGATTTCATGACTTCTGTGGACATCAAAGATGCTTACCTTCATATTCCTGTTCATCAAAGGTTCCTCAGGTTCGCTCTGATGGATCAATACTACCAGTTTGTGGCCTTGCCCTTCGGCCTCACTTCAGCTCCCAGGGTGTTCACCAAGGTGCTGGCTGGCGTGATGTCTCTGCTCAGATGTCAGGGCGTCCGCGGGCTTCCCTATCTGGACGACATCCTCATCACTTCCCAGTCTCTACATCAGGCAGAGTTGGATACTCAGCTGGTGGTGTCCACTCTGGAGTCATTTGGATGGGTGATCAACCACCCCAAGTCCTCACTGTCCCCTTCCTTGGTAACTCCATTCCTAGGAATGATTCTGGATACAGTTCAGGCAAGGATCTTCCTTCCTCAGCAGAAGGTGGACAGTCTGATTGCACAGGCTCAGTCCCTCCTAGCTTGTCCCCATCCCTCCATCAGGCAGGGGATGCAGCTGGTGGGCCTGATGGTGGCGTGCTTCGAATCGGGCACCCTTATGCTCAGTTCCACTCGAGGCCTCTGCAACTTCACCTATTGTCAGTATGGGACAAGGACCCAGCGTCCCTGGACAGGGTCTGTGTGCTCTCCCCCCTGGTCAGGAGGTCCCTCTTGTGGTGGATGGACTCAAGGAACCTGCTGGGGGGCAGATCCTTTCTTGCCCCTTCCTTGGAGACGGTCACCACGGATGCCAGTCTGTCAGGTTGGGGGGGTTTCTGGAAGTCCCTGCGGTTCCAGGGGAGGTGGGCCCTCAGGAGGCCCACACACCTATAAATGTCTTGGAGCTGCGAGCGATCAGGTAAGTTCTGGCTTGCTTGACTACTCATCTTCATGGTCTGCCTGTTCAGGTGCGCTCGGACAACCAGACGGCAGTTGCCTACATCAATCATCAGGGAGGGACCCAGAGCAAGGGGGCCCTCCAGGAAACGTCCCTGATCCTGATTTGGGGGAGGCCAATGTCCCCTGCATTTCAACTGTGTACATCCCGTGGGTGGAAAATCACCTGGCGGACTCTCTGAGTAGGGGGACCTCTCAACAGGGAGAATGGTCCCTATGCAGCAGGGTGTTTCAATCTCTGTGTCACCGTTGGGGCCAACCAGATGTGGATCTCAGGATTCTGGAGTTCCTGCAGCATGGGTTGGAGATGGGGATCCAACTCAGTACTCTGAAGGGTCAGTTTTCTGTCCTGGCTATTTTTTTCCAGAAGTCCTTTGCTCAGCACCCTCTGATCAGGACTTTTTTCCCGGGGGTCACTCATGTGCGTCCCCCATGTAAACCTATGGTGCCTGTTTGGGATTTGAACTTGGTTCTGTCAGCCTTGCAGGGTGCTTCCTTTGAACCTGTGCAGGATGCTGCCTTGGCCATTCTTACGCTCAAGGTTGTGTTTCTGGTGGCTATCACTTCTGTCAGGCGTGTGTCTGAGTTGGCGGCGCTTTCCATTCAGCCCCCCTACTATGAGAGACACCAGGACAAGGTGGTGTTTCGTTTCAAACCTGATTTTCTGCCTAAGGTAGTGTCTGCCTTTCATTTGAATCAGGATATTGTTCTTCCTTCTTTGTGCCCTAATCCTAGCAATGCTAAGGAGAGAGTTTTGCACTCTTTGGATGTGGTTAGGTGCCTGAAGTTCTATCTGGTGGCTACTGCACCTTTCAGGAAAACTGATGCTCTTTTTGTGGTCCCTTCTGGTCCTAGGAAGGGTTTGGTTCCTGCCAAGTCTACTATCAGCAAGTGGATTTGTCAGGCTGTGATTCAGGCCTACTCTGCTAAGGGGAAGAATCCTCCCTTCTGCCTTACTGCTCATTCCACTCATGCTATCGGTGCCTCTTGGGCTTTTCAGCACCAGGCTTCTGTTGAACAAGTTTGCAAGGCCTCTACTTGGCCTTCTGTTCATACCTTTTCAAAGTTTTACAAGGTTGATGTTAGGGCCTCAGCTGATGCTGCTTTTGGCCGCATGGTTCTGCTGCTGATTTTTCTTGGGGATCCCACCCTACTTTATGGACACTGCTATTGGATGTCCCAACTGTAAGTATTAGATTTGGAGCAGGACGTACTGTATACTAAGAATAATACAATTCTGTGATTACTCACCTGTAGAATTGGTATTATGAGTATACAGTACGTCCTGCTCCAACCCACCCTTGGTTTGCATTTTCTTGGATCCCCTGTATGGTGATTGTTATCATTGTTATAGTTGATAGTTTGGATTGTTAATTCTCCCGGCTTCTCTTTAACTGCTTTTCAATGCTGGGGTTTTGTGGGAGGTCCCCGGGTATTTGAGGGGGCGGGAGGAGCCTGTTTTCGATGTCTCTGCAGTCCAGCGCCATCTGGCGGAGTATATCCCAACTGTAAGTATTAGATTTGGAGCAGGACGTACTGTATACTCATAATACCAATTCTACAGGTGAGTAATCACAGAATTGTCATTTTTATTTCTTATACATTTAATTTATCTTGCTTTTCCACATTTTTCTACCTCCATCTTTGTATTTTCTACATCTGTCTCACTTTTTCCCCTCCATCTTTCCCTTCCACATTCCCTTCTTCTCCCTCACTCTCTTTTACATTCCCTCCTTCTATGTCTCCCCTTCCAACCTAACCCTCTTCTCTGTCTCTCTTCCTCATTCCTACCTTCTATATCTCTCGCTGAACACCCCCTCTACCCTCTCTCTTCCACATGTTCTACTTCTCTCTTCCACATTCTCTCTCTCTCTTTATTTCTCTCTCTCTCTTCCCCACAGTCCTTCTTTCCTCTCTCTCTACCACTTTCTCTCCTTCTCTCTCTCTTCCACATTCTGTCTTTCTCACTCCCCTCCTCCTCCACATTACTTCCCACTCTTTCTCATCCACATTACTACCTTCTATCTCTTTCAACACCCCCTCTCCCCTTTCTCTCTTTGCCTTCCACATTCTCCCTTCTCTCAGTTCCACATTCTTTCCCTTTCGCCCTTTCTCTCTCTCATTTGCTCGCTCTTTCTCTCCCTTCCACATTCTTTTCTTTCTCTCTCTGTCTCTCTCTTCCACATTCTCTCCTTCTCTCTCTTCCACATTCACTTTTCTCGCTTTCTCTCTTTCCCTGTCTCTCCCTTATAATTCTCTCTCTCTCTGTATCTCTCCTCAACATTCCCTCCCTCTGTCTCGCTCTTCCACGTTTCCTCCTTCTGTCTCTCTTTCTCTCTGTCTCTGTCTAATTCTTATTGTTTCCATGCTTATTCCACCTTTTTTTGCCTCCCTCTTTTTACATTCCCTTCATTTCTCTCATTCCAGTGTTTTATCTGCCTCTGGTTTGAGAATCTTCTCCATCTCTTTCTCTCTTTGTTTTCCCTCCAGCTTTCTCTTTCACATTTTTCCATCTCTCTCTCTTATTCTCTGCATCTCATTGTCTAGGGTTTGGATGTGTTTATGTGTGTGATTAAGGAGCACCTTCCTTACCTCCTGCACGGGGTGACAAATATCTTATGCCCAGCCATGGTTCTGGTCTGGAATCTATCAAAAACAGCCACATTTCCCCAATGTTGCTTCAAGGGAAACCACCAAATGCCTGAGGAACAGACTAATTAAAATAAGTCAGATGACCTCTTTACCAAAATAAATTATTTTTTTTTATTATAGTAAAGCATATGTACATAATTCTATAAAGGTTAGAATCTTTACCTCTGACAACTTTTCACTTAGAGCCTTTACTTATACACGTTAAACTGGTATAAATGTTCAAAGTCACAAGTAGAAAGTAGATGTAGTTTCCTTTTTATAAATGAAAGCAATGGCGTGTTATAGTAAAGAGCTTAATAAAGTTTTCTCCATAAAAAATGTATTATTTTGTTATAGGGGAACACCACCATTATATAGAAATGTTTTGCTGGAGTTGCTGGAAGGCTAAAGGAGACCCTGGCTATTATCTACAGAAGATATATTAACAATAATGGGATTGCTCTGGCAGAAAGAAAAAAGTCTATACTCACCTTTTGCCTCCTGCTGAATAATGGAATCGTCTTCTCTCATCATCAAGTATGAAGACGGAGGAGCTGTGGTAGGAGTTAGTATATACTATATTTAGTTTGACCTGATTCCAAACACAAACACTTTTTCCTATGACATGTTCTCTTTAAACAGGGTAAGTGTCCAGGCTGGTCAGCACATGGTATTCACACAGGAAAGACGTATTATTACTGGTGGGGGGGGGGAGCTGTCACATTCCTGATACAGGTGTATGGAATGTCCGGAATCCCTGCGACGCCCCGCAGGGTGTTGGATGGGGACACCTCTCATCACCTGTCAGGACTTATAAGGAAGGATTAAATACTGGAACGATGCCTATGTACTAAACATGAGATTGATCTGGTTATGTGTTTATCTCATCTTTTAATAAACTCATCTTTCAACCAAAAATATGTAGCCACCACGTTCATGCATTGACAGAAGTCTAAATTGTCTGCATGCTGTCTCTATCATGCAGCTGAATGGCTCATACTGTAGAGCTCAGGAACCTCTGGAACTGTCCGAGGATGCCACCTTTCCAGCTGCAGGCAACTTAGGTTAATGGATATTAGATAAGGCTGAGGTTGGTCAGGAAGCCCAGGTACATCCATGGTTGATCGTAGCCTGTAGGTCAGTCTACGGTTGGTGCTGTCTGCTCAGGCTCATAGACAATAGATGGGGTTGAGGTTGGTGCAGTCATCTCATGATCCTAAAGATGGTAGATCAGCTTAGGTTGGTCAAGAAGTGCAGGTACATAGATAGACAATCAGGTGAGGTTTGAATAGGCAGCTCAGCTTCGTAGACAGTAGATCGGGCTAGGTTGATGGAGGCTTCTCAGGTTTGTAGATAGTAGATGAGGTTAATGTTCAGATGGTTAACTAGATGAGGTTGGTGCAGGCAGTTTAGTTGCACTGTCCAGAGATCAGGCTGAGATTGGTCAGGAAGCTCCAAGATAGTTCAGGTAGCTCAGGTTCATAGACGGCAGATCAGACTAAGGCTAGTCTCACTGGGGATGCGCCCCATTCTAGTCAATGGGAGCTGTTTTCAGAATGACATTGGACGAGAGCCTGTTGGAACTAGGTGTTCTGTGTGTACAGGGATCACTTCCTTTCATCTTGGTGTACAGACTTGGTTTACATTGCCAACAGCATCAAATTTCAAGTAGTAAAAACTGCTTCCATAAAACGCACATTTTATAAAAAAATACTAAATCAGGTCAGCACCTTTGGCACCAAAAACTATACAATTTCAAACTCTCCATAGAGAGTGGACTTACCCTTTAAGGATGGGAGCAAATGCATTCACAACATCATGTCTCAATGTTGGCACATTGTGCGTGCATGCGCCAAATCTATTATTGAATGATTATTATTCAACATGCATAGGGGGCAAATGATTTTTGAAGGGGCAATCTTTCGAGAACAACGCACAGAAATTTCACTTTCCCCTGTGCAGTACCTCCATGTGGCGGCAGCCCAAACTGGAATACCCCGCTGTGTGTATGTCTCCACTGAGAGCGAGTGCACTGATTGGCTAAGCAGCACGCTTGCTGTCACTTGGCTCCCGACGGCCCCACTGATGGCGAAACCACCTGGACAGCCGCTCTTGCTCTTTCAGAAAGGTCAGACGCAGGCGTGCGCACGGCTAGAGGAGAGCGGGGATGCAGCAGCAGCGCAAAGACGTGGCCAGGGCTTGGGAGAAGGTGCGTGGATCTGGGCATCTGGGGGTTTTCACACTGTGGGGAATCCCAAATCGGGAACTCAGATGGCCCAGGAGTCTTTTAGACTCCAGGACCTCTGAAGTTTTCTTTTTAAATTGGCAAGTCAAAAGTTATAAATAAATATCAGTAGCTTACCTTATATTGCGTGGCTCAAGCATTGAGCTTCCGCTTCCGTCCGTCTCCTTAGTTAGGAAAATCACTTCATCATTCAACTTTTAGTCCCCACCCCGCTGACCTGGTCCAAGTGAACCGAGAACAGAAACACCCCCCACTCTCTGCCCAGACGTCCTGATTGGCTGCCTCCCTCTACAGCTCTAAAAGCCTTAGTGGTGAGGGGTGGTATTCATTTGTCCCTGCCATCAATAACTCTAAGGGCCTTATTTAAGAAATGCTTATGCCACATATTGGCAGGTGTTTTTCGTGAGTGCCACCAGCAAGTCCTATTTATTCTCTCCTAGTGCCATGTAGCGTTCTATGTATCTAGAGCGCTGGGTGCTTTGTCAGTGCTGGTGCTGTGCTCCCTACAGCGCCACGTCACAACAGAAGCTCAGTGTCATTTTCCCATTGACTTCAATTAGCTATGCCAGTCCCGTTTTTTGGGGTGACCTCTGGTTAGCGTATTTTAATTTTCTTGTGCTCAGCCAAGTGACACGGGATGTTTTTTTCATTCATTATTGTACTTAGGTTATCAGTGGGTTTTCATGTCTGCTAATCATGTGTCATGTCATTTGTATGTCCCCAATGTGTATGTTGTTGTATGTTCCATATGGTTTCGTCACTGTGCTGCCATCCCTAGTTAAGGCATTTTTCTGTATTGCACATGGCGCTGTATGCCTGAGCATTGTGATTTCAGAGCGCCCGCGCTGGAGCTGTTCGGTTACATGTTAACTACAAATGATCGCTATCTCCATTGGGAAAAAATACAAACAAGACACAGCCATAGGTAACTAGGGTTGCCACCTGGCCGGTAATTTTTTTTTTTTTACCTTACTTGCCAATCAGTAATTTTATTTTTACTGGTAAATATAAATGGGGGTATACTTTTCCCATCGTCAATTACCAGTAAAAAACAAATGCAGGCACCTCCAGGCTAGTGGCCAGTAAATAAAAAAAAAAAAAAAATAGCGGACAGGTGACAACGCTTGCCTGTGGCCAGCGTTGGGGCTGAGGTGCTAATAGCATCTCTCCACAGATACTCAAGTGAAGCTACGAGGCGCCAGGGGCGGACTGGCCGTAGGGCATACCGGGACAAATCCCGGTAGGCCGCTGCTTCCCATCCAGCCGTCGGGCCGCCACACCGAAGTCTCCGCGGCCCCTCGCCCACCTGCTTGTCCCCGCGGCCCCTCGCCCACCTGCTTGTCCCCGCGGCCCCTCGCCCACCTGCTTGTCCACGCGGCCCCTCGTCCTCCTGCTTGTCCCCGCGGCCCCTCGTCCTCCTGCTTGTCCCCGCGGCCCCTTGCTCGCCTCCTTTTCCTCCTGGCCTGACGCGGCCAGCGAGGTGTGAGGCCTGTGTGCAACTTCTTTTCCCCGCCGGGCGGGGACAGAGCTGCATCATCTTAGTTCCCACACACGCTGTCCCCGACCAGGCGGGGAGAGAAGAAGTTGCTACTGCTCTGGCCATTTTCAGCAGACTAGCAGCGTGACCCCTGGGGGGGTCATGGCACACAGTAGAGGAGGCAAGAGGCGACTGCTGGAAAACTGATCATCGATGTCTGGTAAGTACCATATTCTTTTGTGTTTTTTTTTAGCTGTGGCACTGGCATCTCTGGGCTCTGACATGGTGGGGACATGCGCTCTCATGGACCAATCAACTCCACGGCTGGCCAAATAGGTAATTTGGGATGCCCTACTGTGTGAACCCTTCTAGATCATCCAGGAAACCCCTTACCTTTCCCTATGGCTGAAAGGTGAGTAGAGTAGGAGATCTGGGGGGTTTTCGCACAATTAGGCATCCCAAATCAGGATACCCCCGGGGCAAAAGCTAATGACAAAGATAGGTAAAATCCTGGTGATTGGTCTACTTTAAAGTGGACCAAAACCCAGGATTTTGACTATCTTGGGTTTTGGTCCTTGCGCTTCGGGGCACCCCGATCGGGAGCTGTGTGAAGCCCCCCTGGTCACCAAAACTCGCCTCTTCCCAGTCTCAAAGTTGCCCTGGCTGGTGCCAACCCTTGTCAGCAGTGTAATGCCACATCACTCGGTAGTGATAGCAATACTGCAGTGACGGGGCCGGCTAGAAGTGGAGCTACCTGCATGTAATGTGACATACTTTATGGGGCCAAGGAAATTACGCCGCACCACCACTATTATATATCAAAATCTAAATTTATTATATCGTTATCAATCACATATAAGGACAAACATACTACAAATAGTTTTTTAAAAAACACATAATTAAAAACATAGGGTATTTATGATGGAAAAGCCGGCTACTAATAATTCAAAGATATAGGGGTAATTATGTGAGTACAATGGGTTCCCTAAATGCTCTTTAAAAAACTAATAAACAGTGATAAATAAAAACGTGCTGTACATAACTATAATTACATAATCCTGTGAACAGTAAATAACATTAGAAAACACACCTGATGCAAAAACACAAGAAAATAAGTGCTAAACTATTTAAATAAGTGTACTACCAATTGTGCTATTAAATTTAGAAAAAGTGCTCAGTGTCATGCACCCAGTTGCCTGAGCGCATGAGCCTTAGTGCCAATTCACTTTAAATGGAGTGCAGTATACTGAGCATAATCACGGGAACTAGTACATAATAATAATAATCAACATAAGTATGTAAAGTTTTTTACATCACCGTATTGTATTGGCCAGCATCCCTCAATACCAGACCGAAAAACAAGCGACGCGTTGCGTGGCCGAGAATATCGCCACTTCGTCAGGCTGCTGTGTGTCCCGTTTGCCCGCCACTTTATATGTCCATGTGGTGCGTCCACGCTAGTCGGCGGGACGTGAACCGCGTCGTCAGAGGCCCCGCCCGCACACCCCTAGGGGTCACGTAAGGGCCACATGACTCCGCCGTCACCCCCGCCGCTCGGGACACATCTAACCCGGAAGCGCCGTGCGTGACGCGCGCGCGCACCCGGCCCCAGACGCGCCGGCGCTCTCCCCTGCAGTAGGAGGCGCCCGCACGCCAGGCCCCGGGCGCGCGCGCACAGCCCCGCACAGCCTCCCGGCCGGCCTGTCAGTTGGTTGACAGAGGCCGGATACAAAGTAGCTGGGGAAGCGGGCACCTCGGTCAGAAATGAATGTAATGACACATACAATTAGAAACAAAGTATACATGTGATATGACATTGTGCAAGGTTAGAAAATTTTAATCATCTACTTGTCCAGTAACCAGCCATATTGATACTGTTACTTGTAACTGACGTGATTATAAGGTTTGGTCTATAGTAAATAGAAAGATTAAAAATTACAAATTACAGGGGTTGGTACTTTGAATATATTTATTCTATCTACTTACAAATGTATATAAATACTGTGAGTACCATTGGTATAGTCATGTGTAAGACAACTGCCAATGGTGCACTCATATATTATATTTGAGCACTGTACTATATTGTATATAAGCACTACAAATACCATTAGTATGGTCATATACAAAAGAACTCCCAATGATACATTCCTGTATAGGGTAATTATTAGGACAGTATATATTGCCACACAGAAGGGGAAGATTACTTTCTGTGGTCTTTACTATACTTAGTGCATAAGCAATATTCCATATTGCCACACTGTATATATATTACTACTTACAAACATTACTCTGTATGATGCCCATATACACTGTTCACCTATATAGTTGTAATCACCAGGAAAGTGGGCAAACTTAGTACCAGACATTCACCTTCCTGTATTAAACAGGTGGGGGAAGGGGGGGGGGGGGAGGGGGAGGGGGAAGGGGGGGGGGGGAGGAAAGAGGGGGGCGGGAGAAGGAAGGGGGGGGGGAGGGGGATGGGAAGAGAGGGGTGGGAGAAGAAAGAAAGAAAAAGGGGACCCAAATGTCCACCCGTATACCCTGCATCAACCAGGCAACGAGATGATTCCTTGTCCAGATCCCAAAAGCGTATTTGCACCAGAAGAAAGTCCAGACATACTGTCTTATCCCATCTTTCAAGGTCCTTGAATATCTTCTAATACTGTATCCACAGTATAGATCTTCACAGACAATACATTGGGACAATAGCTTATGTTGTAAACAACATTTTCAAGCACCACTAAGTTCCATGCATATTCTTCCCCCATTTCCTGTGGTCAGTTGGGATCCTCTGAGAGCCAAGTCCAAATATCCCCACATAAATCAACATGTGCCGGACGATGCAGGAACTTCATAGCCAATATTCAGTGATAAACATCATCACAACGCAAGAACGCCAGAAGATCCAATATGTCAAAATACTGTCCTAATAATTACCCTATACAGGAATGTATCATTGGGAGTTCTTTTGTATATGACCATACTAATGGTATTTGTAGTGCTTATATACAATATAGTACAGTGCTCAAATATAATATATGAGTGCACCATTGGCAGTTGTCTTACACATGACTATACCAATGGTACTCACAGTATTTATATACATTTGTAAGTAGATAGAATAAATATATTCAAAGTACCAACCCCTGTAATTTGTAATTTTTAATCTTTCTATTTACTATAGACCAAACCTTATAATCACGTCAGTTACAAGTAACAGTATCAATATGGCTGGTTACTGGACAAGTAGATGATTAAAATTTTCTAACCTTGCACAATGTCATATCACATGTATACTTTGTTTCTAATTGTATGTGTCATTACATTCATTTCTGACCGAGGTGCCCGCTTCCCCAGCTACTTTGTATCCGGCCTCTGTCAACCAACTGACAGGCCGGCCGGGAGGCTGTGCGGGGCTGTGCGCGCGCGCCCGGGGCCTGGCGTGCGGGCGCCTCCTACTGCAGGGGAGAGCGCCGGCGCGTCTGGGGCCGGGTGCGCGCGCGCGTCACGCACGGCGCTTCCGGGTTAGATGTGTCCCGAGCGGCGGGGGTGACGGCGGAGTCATGTGGCCCTTACGTGACCCCTAGGGGTGTGCGGGCGGGGCCTCTGACGACGCGGTTCACGTCCCGCCGACTAGCGTGGACGCACCACATGGACATATAAAGTGGCGGGCAAACGGGACACACAGCAGCCTGACGAAGTGGCGATATTCTCGGCCACGCAACGCGTCGCTTGTTTTTCGGTCTGGTATTGAGGGATGCTGGCCAATACAATACGGTGATGTAAAAAACTTTACATACTTATGTTGATTATTATTATTATGTACTAGTTCCCGTGATTATGCTCAGTATACTGCACTCCATTTAAAGTGAATTGGCACTAAGGCTCATGCGCTCAGGCAACTGGGTGCATGACACTGAGCACTTTTTCTAAATTTAATAGCACAATTGGTAGTACACTTATTTAAATAGTTTAGCACTTATTTTCTTGTGTTTTTGCATCAGGTGTGTTTTCTAATGTTATTTACTGTTCACAGGATTATGTAATTATAGTTATGTACAGCACGTTTTTATTTATCACTGTTTATTAGTTTTTTAAAGAGCATTTAGGGAACCCATTGTACTCACATAATTACCCCTATATCTTTGAATTATTAGTAGCCGGCTTTTCCATCATAAATACCCTATGTTTTTAATTATGTGTTTTTTAAAAAACTATTTGTAGTATGTTTGTCCTTATATGTGATTGATAACGATATAATAAATTTAGATTTTGATATATAATAGTGGTGGTGCGGCGTAATTTCCTTGGACAAGGGGGAGCTTAGTCTGGCAGCTCCCATTTACAATTGTATTTCTAGGTACCACTAACATATAGTGGATTAGGTCTATTGGCACGCTTGCACACAATTATAGATTCCATGTAGTGCGGAGGACCCAGATTGTTTTATACTTTATGGGGCCGGGCACAGTACAGAAGGGCAGGTGTGACCAATAAAGTCCAGGGCCGTTTTTGAATCCCAGTCCGCCCCTGCGAGGCGCTAATGATAAATTGCCTGCAAAGATCAAGAGACAAGATCCTCTTTATAGAAGTACCCCTGCTTCCCACCCTACCATAATTACCATCAGCCTGGGTGCCCCAACACAGCTGAATAAATCCCACCCGACTATCACAATCCAAACACACAGGCCTTCTAGCAGATACATTGTTCCTTCATGTTTATTGTTCTTATCCTATAAGAATAGGGTCCTTATATTAGATTTTTTTCATTTACCGCTTTAATTAAACATCCTCCTACTCAATGCTGCCGATGTCCCAGGAAAGTAAGCTTTATATGTACATGGCAATGAATGGGGATTGGGAGCAGGCCAAGAGCACAAGTCATTGAGAGACACTGACTCACCTAGAGATATCACTGATGTGCTGTGTGCCACTAGCCTCCTATTTTCCACATGTGAGTACAATATATAAACATGTCTTCAGGGATCCCATGCCGGCGTGTTTTGTTTATGAGGTAACCACAGTCTCAAATCAGTTTATCATGTCAGCAATTGTTTGCACAAGCACAAAAAGAACACAGGATACAACAATATACACACAAAAAGAACACAAGATACACTATATACAGGACCAGCTTTGGTGTTATGCTGCCCTAGATGCTTCTGGTGCTTACATCCATCCATGTAGGGTTATGTGGGGGTAAATGTGTACCCCCCAGTCCCTAACCTAAATATACAGGGTATGTGGACAGGCCCATCCCCAGCACTTAAAATGTCAGGCCCTTTGGACTGCATTTACCTTTTGTAACTCCCACATCTCCACCCAGACTGCTAAGCATCTTTTTGTGGCGGGAACTTGTCAAGGGGGGAATTAAAGTGAAGGCAACTGGATTTTTTTAATTTTACCTATAGTGATACGTCTTGTATTGTTGTAAACATGTATGTAGGCATACCTACATACAATACAGTATTCAGTGTCCGCTTAGATTTACTTTAACTGGTAGCCAGTCTCAGTGAGGGGCCGGCGGGTGCTCAACGGCTAAACCCTGGAGGATTGTGGGATACATACTCTCGTGTTTAGCAAGATGGTGGAACGGGAGCAAGATGTTTGGTAGCCAGCAGCATGGTAAGGTGAGTAGGTAATTAGTATGCAACGGTTGGCAAGCTTATTACTTATTAATGACTTTTTTCTATTTTTAGAATTAAAAAAAATGTTGAGACTTTCAGCCCACTTTAAAGGGATCTAAAAGCCCCATATTAAAGGTACAAAGCAGAGAGTGCTTTCCTAAAATGGAAAGTACAGTATTTGCATAGAGAATGCACGCCAAGGATAATGTAATTTCTCCCAGAACCCCTTGCAGTAAATATGTTTCCCACACCCTGTACATACAGATTTCTCACATTAAAAATCATCCTGCCTGCATCTACTGCATGTTATGAGCCTTTAAACATCCAAGATGTCACCATCTACTCCTACCTGTGGACACATGCTAGAGGTCCACTTTAGCAGAATAACTGCATCAAACCTCTTTGCATATAATCTGCATTTAAAGCCAGAGGCCCCCAGATGGCGGGGCATCCAAATTTGCGATGCTCCTGGGGAAGGCCAGATGTAACAAAATCAAGTCTTTTCAGAGTGTAAGTAGAATTCCTCTTTAAAGTGAACTAAAACGGGAAAGAAGGTGAGTTTCCGAGCGACCTGAGGGGTTGCACACAGCGGGGCATCCCACTTCTAGATGCCCTGGGGAGAGGGAATCTAACGGCCCTGGAATCTTATAGATTCCAGTGACGTTGGGACATGGGTTTTAGTTCACTTCAAGGCATTGTAATATAGGTATTTTATTTGTCTTATCCTGTCTTAACAATGCAGAGTTCCTAGAAATTCATATATGTAACACCAATCTACCATAAGTATTGTACAATTTGTTTTCATCTGCAATGGTACACGATTAATTTTAAAATACATGAAATATTTACATTTAAAAGAAATAATGGTATTCAACTAGAAACACCCAAGAACAGATTCTCATTTGCAGAAGACACACTCGTCTAAAATCAATCAACACTGACTTATGCCTTTGATCCCAAAGTGTTTCCTTTGTATAATTTCCTCAGGGCTTATCTTCAATCACCTAATATGTATAATAATACACCAGACCTCCATTCTACACTTCAAAAACATGATTTTGAGAAGTGATTTTGCTTTCTAATCACATGGATGTTTATGCCGATTATAAACAGAATATGTATAAAGCAACTAATCTACGGGGAAAACATATGTATGCCAACCTTATCTCCCCTGCAGCCTTTCTGTCCTAATCTGCAGAAAAAATAGTAATGGTTCCCAAGCAGTGATGGGCGAACCCGAACCGCAAAGTTTAGGTTTGTATGAATTTTGCAAGTTCAGGTCCCCGAACTCGAACATGGACTTCAGACAGAAGTCCATGCTGGGGCTCAGAGTTTGGGCCAGACACGGAAGATGGTTGATGGGCTGCTTTATATTTTTTGGTATTTTTTGTTAGGTAAAATTTTTATCTAGCAATAAAATTAAAAAATAAAAAGTCAGGCTATTCTTTATTAGATACAAATTATATCTAACCAAAAATGCCCCAAAAATATAAAAAAATAAAGCCTCAGGCAGTTTCAATGTTAAATGAGATGCCTTATAAGTTATAAGCCACATTTAGTAAAACTTTTAAAAACAAAAAAAACAAAAAATAAAAAGTCAAGCTTTTCTTTGTTAAATAAAAATTGTATCCAACCAAATGACCAAAAAATATTTTAAATAATAAACTTGCAGGTAGTTACCTGCTGCGGGAACCAATTAAACATGGGAAAACTCTGAATTTTTTATGTATGTTTTTATTTAATTTTTCTGTGATTATTCGGAGTACTTTACCTCCCCCATTTTGTGCAAGGCAATCTCCCTGGTGTTACCCCCTGATTTACCCTCTGACACCCGTTTAAAAGTAATTAATATATTTTTTAAATGTATTTATGTATTTCTCAAATGTTTTTTATTTCTGTTATTATTTTAAGTACTTTCCCTATACCATTTTGTGCAGGGCAATCGCCCTGGTGTCCCCCCGATTTGCAGCCCTTGTTATCCTCATTTTACAGCCATTTTTGAACCCCCAAGTACAGGTCCCCATTGACTTCAATGGGGTTCGGGGTCCCAAAATGAACTTTTGCGGCAAGTCCGGCCAAACTTCGTCGTAGAACCCGAACTTCAGTAGGTTCGCCCATCCCTAGTCCCAAGCTTTAGTCTTGGCGCTGTAAACAGCAGAGTGGGCCTGCATGTCACAGGACCGGACTAGAGTGGAAAAGCTGCAGGGGACAAAAGGTGAATTTTAATGATTTTTTATTTTTATCTGGACTGTCCCTTCAAAAGGAAAGACTTTCCGCTTAGATCTCAAATCAGGGCTGCCAAATGTTACAAGGCACTCCTGCTCACCTATCACTTGCTCCTGTGGCTTTAATCACGCTTCCACAGCCATTTGTACAGTGTACAGTGTACAGCAGTGGTACAACACTTAGCCAAAGCACCTACAACGTATCATGGGTACCTTGAACTCAGCGTCTTCTCTGCTTCCTTCACTCTATCTTATATGTTTCCCACACCCTGTACATACAGATTGCTCATATTAAAAATCATCCTACCTGCATCTACTGCATGTTATGAGCCTTTAAACATCCAAGATGGCGGCTCATGGAACATCCGGCAGCCTGCAAACAGGAAGTGCCTTTTGACTGTGCTGCTCTGCATTCTGGGATTGCTGACATTTTCCTGACCCCGGCTCTGCTCTGTCTGAGCAAAGCATGGCTATAACCCGCCCCCCTGTACCTTATCCCACTCTCCTCTCCTCAGTAAGCATGATGCCTCTGAATCAAGATGGCGGCGCCCGTATCCTAAAGTACTGAAAAGAGTTGCAGCCCAGTGGGGGAAAGAATAATAAGTGACTAAAAACTTAAAATATATTAATTTTAGATGCTGGAGAATAGTTTTTTAAGGGTTTGGGCTTTTCAATAAATCATGGTGAAAGTCCGGTTTAAGAAGCTAGTGAAAATTGTGGAGGCTGATTCACTACTAAAGCCAGGTGAGCGTCTGTACAGCGGTGCTTAGAGCGACTGCTACTAGATGCTGTAAGCGCATCTTGGTCGCTCTAGTAAACTGACCGGCATTAATGAATGTGATGTGTGTTGGTCGCTGTAACAACAGTACAACGCTGCAGTAAGCGAGAGGTAGCTCCAGCTCAGTGCGTCTGGCACTCGGCGCGCCACACCATATTTAACAAAACACTAGACATACACAGAGCGTCGGGGCTCTAATGCTGGGCGCTGTAGCATAGAGTGCCAGACGCTGTGTGATTAAAGTCTGTTTTTGAACACATATACACCTGTTACAAAGCAATAACACATGGAATGACATTGTTTTAACACTGGGACAATAACACTTTAGTACTAGACCTGTATACAATTCTGCATAAAAATAAAAAAAGTCTAAAAAATGTATAAAAATGTTTGTTTGCAGCCAGGAGAGATCACACAATGATTTGAGCAAAAATAAATAAATAAATTGCCAAACACGCTATTTATACACAACTAATGAAGCCCCATTGAAATGTATGAGAGAGCGCTACAGAGCGACAGGTACTACATGAGCCTAGAGCGCCGGCGCTATACTCTGAGCCGCCTGGATTCATACATGTGATGCTACATGGCGCTGTTAGAGTCGCTCAGCAGATTCACTTTCTTAAATTTGTTTTTTTGGGTTTCCAGCACGGGTCACTTCATCTTCAATTCTTATTGGGTTAACCGCCACAAGGTGGCGCAGCTGACTGCAAGAAGACTTGTGGTTGCAAAGACAGAAGATCATCTCTTTCTGGATTTTCGCAGGCGAGCGGGGCATCCCAAGCCCGTCGGCCCTGCAGACCTATTCCCACCTGTTCCGGGACCCATCACACCTCCCATCCCTGGCTGAAGGTTCAGGTGAAGGTAGGGGAACACCTGGGGTTGGGTGTTCTTAGAGCTTTGCTCTGGGCCGCAGACCCTGAACCCAAAGGGTAGCCGGCCATAGGCTATGGTGAGCCTATTGGGGGGGGGGGGGGAACCACTGGGACCCCCTTATGCCTGCCCTGGGACGTATGTTCTCCCACTAGCTTATTGTCTGCTTGTGTACTTGTGGTTTTACTACTGGTTATACTCACCTTCTCCTGCCTTCTCTCCTCCTCCCGGGCGCTCCGTCATCGGTAGGGGGGGTCGCCGTCAGCCGCTTCCTGCTTCTTCCTCCTACTTACCTCCCTCGCTCCTGCTCCCCCGGTTGCTCCGTCGTCGGGGAGGGGCGCCCTCTCGGATATAGAGGGTGGCTGGCCCCCAGTGTCACTCCGCTTCTGCGGGCGCTGTGCGTGCTCCTCTGCTGGGGTGGGGGGGAGGCAGGGAGGCGATCCTGCCCCCCGCAGCGTGCGAAAGGCTCCGGGCGCCTGTTGCAAAAATGGCGCCCGGAGCCTTTCGCGCACTGCGGGGGGCAGGATCAGGTCATCGCGCCACGACCCGCCCCTTGAGGTCCTGCCTTGGCGCCATCGCGCCGGATCACTTCTGGATTGCGTGCTGCGACCCTGTGCGTGCTGGAGTGCCTCACTGGCCCTCGCCCTCTCCTGCGCCCTAGGTCTCCTGTCGGTATCCTTCTCCTCTCTGTACTAAGGGAGTGTCTGCAAGCGCTGTGGGACGCCGGTCCATGAGTACTGTATCTTGGCTGGTTGGTTTGTGTTTTTTCCATGCATGTGCTGTGGGATGCTTATTGTACCCCCCTTACCCCCCCTTTTTTCCATTATGTTTGCAGGCTGATCCCTTATAGTACTTGTGGTTCCTCCAGGTCTCTCACCCCCCCTACCGGGGTGTGCTCTGGGAGGCTAGCTTGGGGGGCTTTCGGGTTGGGGCTTCTGTGCCCACGCAACGCCTTGTTAACAATCACCATATGGAGTCTTCTGGGGATAGCGAGCTTGGGGGCCCTTTGGGGCGGGCTCCGCTGTGCCTTATGTGTGGCGCATTCCCTTTGAGCGGTCGCAGCGCGGTTTGTGTCCCCTGCGGCCAGAGTGTTATTGCGGAACAGGATGGGGGGGGTGCTGCGGTTTTTGATACTCGGCATATTACCCCCCCGAAGGTGGCTAAGAAGAAACAGGGGGAGCTCTTCCGCCCAGATAGACAGCGCCTGGTGTTCCCAGAGCAGGGGCATTTTTCCAAGATGGTGTTTAAGGAATGGGAAAGGCCTAACAAACTGCCCTCGGTGCCCAAGGGGTTAACAGACGGTATCCCTTTTCTGAGGAGTTGGTCCGTCTTTGGTCTTGTCCCCCGGAGGTGGACGCTCCTGGGACTTTCCAATACGTCCTTTATGCCGTCTCCGGTCACTACTATCTTGCGTGATAATGCTGATCGGTGCATGGATCAGCTTGCTTGTCATGCCTTCACCTTCGTGGGGGCTGGTCTGCGTCCCGTCTGCACCGCGGCCATTGTCTCCATTGCCATTAAGAAGAAGGCCAAGTGCCTGATTGAGGCTGCCCGGTCCCGCAAGCGAGCGGACGAGTATAAGGAACTTTTTGTTTGTGCTGACTTTATTGCATTTGTGCTCTCAGCAATGGATTATGCCATCCGGCTTGGTGGTAGGGCTTCGGTCCCACTGGTTGCTCTGAGTCGGTCTACCTGGCTGCCGCCAAGAAGTCCCTCACTGGCCTCCCCTTTTTTGGGTCTACGTAGAGGAGAGCATCTTGATCCCTTGGCCAAGGATCGCCGGCTCCCTCAGCGCCAGAAGCATTCGCGGCCCTTTCGGGGTTCTTCTTCCTTTCGCCCTTCCCGAGGGGGGCGCGGTTCTTTCTTCCCTGGTTCCTGGGGATGAGGTAGATCCCGCGGTCGTCCTGGTCTCTCCAGGGGATCCAAGCCCAAGCCCCCCCGCCAAGGCCCCTCAGGCATGAGAAGGCGCCCTCACCCATCCGGGTGGGGGGACGGCTTCTGCTTTTTGCTCATGTCTGGAGACAACACGTCTCGGACCGGTGGATTCAGGAGGTGGTGTCCTGCGGATACAAGATAGAGCTGACAGCTTGGCCGCCCCCAAGATTTCTTCGGTCCCGGATTTCCCAAAACCCTGTGACGGCGCAGGGCCTGAGGTTGGCTGTCCAACGGCTCCTGTCGTCCGGAGTGATTTGTCCTGTGCCTCTTCAGGAGCGGGGTTGGGGGTTCTATTCCAATCTGTTCACGGTGCCCAAGAAGGACGGCTCTCTGAGACCCATCCTGGACCTGAAGGGTCTCAACAGGTTTGTCAGGTTCAAACACCTCCGCATGGAGACCTTACGGTTGGCGGTGAGCTCCCTACGGCCCGGCAACTTCATGACCACGGTGGACATCAAGGATGCCTATTTGCATGTTCCTATTTTCTGGGGACATCAGAAGTTCCTGAGGTTCGCCTTGGAGGATCAACACTACCAGTTTGTGGCATTGCCGTTCGGCATCTCTTCGGCCCCTCGGGTGTTCACCAAGGTGTTGGCGGATGTCATGGCCCTCCTGAGGGGCCAGGGCTTTCGTATTCTTCCTTACATGGACGATTTGTTGATTGCTGCTCAATCTTTTCATCAGGCCGAGAGCGACACTCAGAAGGTATTGACTACTCTCAAAGCTTTCGGTTGGGTGCTCAATTATCCCAAGTCTTCAATCACTCTGTCATTGGTGAGGGCCTTCTTGGGCATGACGCTGGACCTTCTCAGGTCAAGGTGTTCCTTCCTCAGCAGAAGGTGGTGGGGCTTCAGGTGCAGGCACGGGCACTTCTGTCGTGCCCTCATCCCTCCATCCGTCTGGGGATGCTGTTGGTGGGTCTCATGGTGTCTTTCTTTGAGGCGGTTCCCTTCACCCAGTTTCACATGAGACCTCTTTATTTGGACCTTCTGTCCGCTTGGGATCGGACGCAGGAGTCCCTGGAACAGGAATTTGTTTTGTCCCCTCTGGCCAGACAGTCTTTAGTGGTGGGAGGAATCTGACAGCGATCAGGTTGGTTCTCTTCCAGTTGACTCCCCACCTTTGGGGTCGTGCGGTCCAGGTCCGCTCGGACAATCAGACGGCGGTCGCCTACATCAATCATCAGGGCGGGACTCGGAGCAAACGAGCCCTCAAGGAAGTGTCCCTGATCTTGTCTTTGGCAGAGGAGAATGTTCCCTGCATCTCGGCGGTTTACATCCCAGGGGTGGAGAACCAGGAGGCGGACTCCCTGAGCAGGGGGACGTCTCGCCTGGGGAAATGGTCCCTCAGCAACAAGATCTTTCACGCCCTGTGTCGCCGCTGCGGTCAGCCGGACGTGGACCTGTTTGCGTCCCGTCACAATCCAAGCTTCCAAGATTCGTCTCTCTGTCAAGAGATCCTCTGGCCTTCGCCACGGACGCCCTGCAATTCCGTAGACGGAGTTTCGTCTCCTTTATGCATTTCCCCATTTTCCTTTTCTGGGGCGTGTGCTACGCAAGATAGCCTAGGAAGGGGTGCCGACCATCCTGGTGGCTCCCCGCTGGCCGAGAAGTCTGGTTCGCAGACATCGTCCAGATGGCGGTGGATCACTTCGTCATGCCCGATGATCCAGGGCTCCTCACTCAGGGACAGCTGCGCCATCCCAATTTACAAACGCTGGCTTTGACGGCTTGGCTGCTGAGACCTCCATCTTGATGGATAGGGGGCTGCCGGCTTCGGTCGTCAGTACCATGATTCAGTCTGGCACACTTACATTACCTGGTGTGAGTCTTTTCCTTGTCGCACTTTTCCCTTCCCAGGATTCTGGAATTTCTACAACATGGTTTGGAGTCGGGGTTACAACTGGGTACCCTCAAAGGACAGGTTTCGGCCTTGGCTATTTTTTCCAAAGATCCTTCGCCAATCATAGGCTTATCAAGACTTTTTTCCAAGGGGTTACTCAGGTACGTCCGCAGAGTAAGTCTTTGCTACCGGTGTGGGATTTGAACTTGGTGCTTTCAGCTTTCCAGGGTCCCCCTTTTGAGCCCTTGTGCGATGCGGCTCTGTCCATTCTGACTCTGAAGGTGGTCTTTTTGGTAGATATCACCTCGGTGCGTCGCGCCTCTGAGCTGGTGGCGCTTTCAATGAAACCTCCTTATTTTGAGCGGCATCAGGATAAGGTGGTGTTCCGTCTCAAACCGGAATTCTTGCCCAAAGTCGTCTCTGCCTTTCATCTCAATGAGGACATTAGGCTCGATTCAGAGAGACAAAAAAATACTTTCGTTTTAGTTCCGATGTTTTTTTTTTTGGAAATGTTTCCGCCCTCGTATGAGCAATTCTATGCATGCATTGCTATCCTTCTGTAAAGTTTCCGTCCGTTCGTACGGCAGATTACGAATACGAGGATGTCATTTTCCGGCGTGACTTTTCCATTTCATTTTCACATATTACAACGTAGGCTTTTGTTTTTGCGCTTTTCCCATCATATCCTCCCACGAATCCTTTACGTTTCCCGTTAGATTCTGTTTCCCTTTTTCAATAAATATTCGTCCAGATGGAAATCCTTATGATCTTGCGCCTGCGCACTACAAACTTAACTCATTAAAGTGCTCGCCTACATATTTGCCACCCTCACTTCTACTACAATGTTTAGCTAAATCACTTAGCACTATCCTCCATCTTCCCTTTGGACCCTTAAAGCTCACCCACACCACTTAACCCGCGAGGTTAGGTTCTTCTTCCATTTTAGGTCCCTAAAACTTACCCAAATCACTTCTCGGTCATGTGAATATTCATCTTTAAATATTTCTAGGCCCATTAGTTTTGTGTTAATGTATTTTGTAAATGAAATGACACTGAAACATTTTTTTTATTCCATCGTAAAATATAAAATCTTAAAAAAATTTAAAAAATTCACATTTTTACAACTATAAAAAACAAAATACATAGCAATGGCAGGCCACAGAACATTATTCTTCATCTGTGGTCCCCAACGAGTCGCGCAGCTCCTGCATCTCGCCCACCAACTGAAGGACCCTGACACTCAGTTGTGCCACTCTAGCACCTGTGGTCCCTGTTTAAAAACGTAAATTAAATTATAGGTATAACCTTGTTGGGGTCATACTGCAGTTCCCCCCCTGTATGGTCCAAACACCTAAATCTGGACTTCAAAAGCCAGAGTGCCCTTGCAACCATGGCCCGGGTTTTGCATAGGGCCCAATTAGAGAACCCTTGGCCTGCATTCTGCAGGCAAAGAACGGGCATCAGGAGCAAGGGCAGGAGTGGATATCCAGAATCCCCTGAAGGAATTTAAAAATACTAACATAAAATACACATTCTAAGCTGCAATATTGTTTAACATGTCATCAAGGGCTAAAAACAGCCATAGGTTAAGACATAAGTCATCAACTATATTCATTGCCATACAGTGAAAATGGATTGAAGGAATGTGAGCAAACTTACCCAGGAGCCATCCACCAGTTAATTCTCCTGACTCAAACTGACGACATAAGCCGGAACTCTGCAATATATAAGCATTATGGGACGACCCTGGATGCCCTGCAAGAACACTGAGGAATAGCATAGCTGGACCAAACACTGCTTGTATGTTGTGCGAGGGGCACATCTTGCGGTTCCTGCAACCAAATATAAAATAATTACACAAAGCAAAGGTAACTGACTAAAACAAGAACTCCTACAACAAATTAAAATTAAGGTCCAAATATAATTCACAAAGGACATAAGTCTAAAAAAATATAGCAATTATATGGATGTGTGGGAAAATAAAGGTTTACATGCTAAGGACTAATTAAGGTCAGCATTAAAATGCTTCTATAAGGCATACATGAAATGTATTGATTTAGGTATGCATTGCTATACAATGTATGGCCTCGGCCATGCTGATACATGCAATGCCTTGGTGCTAAAGGCGCGCAGACTCCTCCACATAGCCGCAAAACATGTTCAACAATAGCAATCCGAGCTCTCAAAGGTCCCGTAAGTGGATCGGAAATGAAACGGATTTATAGGGTGGTGGTCCGTCAGAAATCAGCTCTCTGAATCAGACGCAAGCCCATCCCAACAACGTAAGTTATCTGAACGAACTAAAAATATCAGATTTTGTTTGGAAAATGATCCGAACTAACGGAAATGATCCGATTTGCTTTCGTTCATCGAAAGCGCATATACACATTTTCCCGAACGTTTGTACGAATAAAAAAATGAACGAAAAAAAGCAAAAAAATGACAAACACCCACTAAAACTTTCACAGACAGCTACGGAAGTCCAGATGAATGTGTCTGTGAATCGAGCCTATTGTCTTGCCTTCCTTGTGTCCTGCCCCTTCTAATTCTAAGGAACGGAATCATTCATTCTCTTGATGTGTCTTTATTGGTGCTCTGTGACACCAAGAACTCCGCGGAAAAATGTATATGTATCTTTCTTCAGTGTGCAAAAAAACACCAATTAAAACTTATTCTTGAAAAAAAGTCCACCTCTTATGTGAAACTCCAATAGAACATGAATTTGTGTGATTTCCCACCACCACAATCGATGTAACGTACCAGATGCACAATAGGATATTAGCAATATCGATTTGGGTCCTCTTTAGGATGTTTATTTTTTATATATATATTTTCTCCTTTCAATATTGATCAAATTTCCAAATCCTCCTTTCTCCTTGATGACACTCCTTAACAATCCTCCACTCCAAGATTATGACATAAAAGTAAACAAACAAAGGCACATAGCGTAATACCCTTAAATATTCAGAGCGCCTGCCCGCATTTATTTACGCTTACCAGCAATCATTTAAGAACAAGCATTTATGTTTAAAACATCGCGAGCGCTCCTGTGTCCGGCGGCCGGGGAGACGGAGTAGAAACACATTGCTGCACTGCCTGGAAGCAGCTTGTATGTGAGCACAAAAGTTCCTTACAGCGCGCCCTCCTTTGTTTTATTCGTTTTAAAGCCTGGATGTTTTAAACATAAATGCTTGTTCTTAAATGATTGCTGGTAAGCGTAAATAAATGCGGGCAGGCGCTCTGAATATTTAAGGGTATTACGCTATGTGCCTTTGTTTGTTTACTTTTATGTCATAATCTTGGAGTGGAGGATTGTTAAGGAGTGTCATCAAGGAGAAAGGAGGATTTGGAAATTTGATCAATATTGAAAGGAGAAAATATATATATAAAAAATAAACATCCTAAAGAGGACCCAAATCGATATTGCTAATATCCTATTGTGCATCTGGTACGTTACATCGATTGTGGTGGTGGGAAATCACACAAATTCATGTTCTATTGGAGTTTCACATAAGAGGTGGACTTTTTTTCAAGAATAAGTTTTAATTGGTGTTTTTTTGCACACTGAAGAAAGATACATATAAATTTTTCCGCGGAGTTCTTGGTGTCACAGAGCACCAATAAAGACAGAAAAAGTGTGTATATGTATGCGGACTGATCCAACACGGTCTGCTATACTCCAGCGAGATTCTGTGTTAATTATTGATCACTGTAATACTTTGAGCGCGGTGTTTGATGGGAGTATTTCCGTCATATATTAAGTGTCATTCTCTTGATGTGGTCAGGGCACTTAAACCGGACCTTCACCATGATTTAATGAAAAGCCCAAACTCTTAAAAAACGATTTCCCAGCATCTAAAATTAATATATTTTACATTTTTAGTCACTAACTTATTATTCTTTCCCCCACTGGGCTGCAACTCTGTTCAGGAATTTAGGATACGGGCGCCGCCATCTTGACTCAGAAGCATCACACTTACTGAGGAGAGCAGAGTGGGATAAGGTACAGGGGGGCAGGTTATAGCTGTGCTTTGCTCAGACAGAGCAGAGCTGGGGTCAGGGAAAAGTCAGCAGTCCCAGAATGCAGAGCAGCACAGTCACTTCCTGTTTGCAGGCACTTCCTGTTTGCAGGCTGCCTGATAAAATGGCGGCTTCCATAAGCCGCCATCTTGGATGTTTAAAGGCTCATAACATGCAGTAGATGCAGGTAGGATGATTTTTAATGTGAGCAATCTGTATGTACAGTGTGGGGGAAACATATAAGATAGACTCTTATTCAGAGTGAAGGTCCGCTTTAAGTACTATTTGGTTGCCACGGAGTCATTTCGGAAGTCGGACTCTCAGTTTGTTCTCCCTGACGGACCTAGGAAGGGCTTGCCTCCAGCCAAATCCACTATCAGCAAGTGGATCAGACAGGCGGTGGGGCAAGCGTATACTGCCAAGGGGAACCCCCTTTTCGTGTTACAGCTCACTCCACTAGAGCTATTGGTGCCTCTTTTCAGCACCAGGCTTCTGTTGAACAGGTTTGTAAGGCCGCTACTTGGTCTTCAGTTTATACTTTTTCTAAATTTTACAAGGTTGACGTTAGGGCCTCAGCTGATGCTGTTTCTTGGTCGCAAGGTGCTTCAGGCGGTAGTGTCATGAACTACGTACTGTTGCTCACTGGGGATCCCACCCTTCTTCTTGGACACTGCTTTTGGATGTCCCAATAGTGAAGAATTGAAGATGAAGCGACCCGTGCTGGATACCCAGAAAAATACAATTCTGTGATTACTCACCTGTAGAATTGATTTTATGGGTATCCAGCACGGGTCGCTTCATCCCACGCTTGTTCTGTTATCCTCTTTTGCCTTGTTATGGTGATTACTTTGAGAGAGTTCATAGTGGGGCTGTGTTTAAGTTACATGGTCTTTGCCTCCCGGCTTCTTGTATTACTGCTTTTCAACAGTGGAGTTATGGGTAATTTGCTGCCCTTTTATGGGCCGGGAGGAGCCACAAGTCTTCTTGCAGTCAGCTGCGCCACCTTGTGGCGGTTAACCCAATAGTGAAGAATTGAAGATGAAGCGACCCGTGCTGGATACCCATAAAATCAATTCTACAGGTGAGTATTCACAGAATTGTATTTTTGCATACAGCGCCTGACATTCACCAGACGCTGGCTGCCGCTACGAAGCACTACCTGGCGCTATCCCTTCTTAAATAGCCCCCTTAGTGATATTTCAGGCAAAGGCACCATTGTTCCGGGCTACGTTTGCCACTGTCCCAAACTATTTTCGGTTTTTAAATTGAAGAGTAAATGGCCGAGATATCAAGGTTTACAGTTTTACCTAATGATTTCTCTTCTAAAGCATGTGGGTGTGGCCCTTGGAGCTGTGATGCATCATAATAATCAGCATAATGGGTGGGTTGTGCTTGGATTGAGAGCGCTTGCTTGGAGGAGGGAGGGTTTAGCTGGGCTTGAATGGCAGCTCTGAGAGTGCTATTCAAGCCATCAATACAGAGGGGGGCTTTTTGAGAAAGAAAGTTCTACATAAATTCCTAATAGAAATCCGATGTCACTGGATCAAGTCTTTTAATTAGAATTAATACTAATCATCTTTATTTAATTATCATATTACATGCTTTACAATTAGAGGGTTCGTGTACAAAGTTATAAAGTACATAGCAACAAACAAGTCAGAAATTGAAACAAGAGGAGTAAGAACAAGAGCTTACAATCTAAGATAGCTGTTGGTATTTATATTACCCTTGCTAAGCAAGGCACCAGTTCATCGAGTGGAAAAGTCAAAGGACAAAACCACAAGTAGAAATAGTCCCCAAAAGATTTAGGGTAATTCTCCTGTCTATTAATTATAGTTAATACTAATCATCTTTATTTATTCCACGCTTTACAATCAGAGGGTTCATGTACAAGTAGAAATAGTCCCCAAAAGACTTAGGGCCATTTTTACAGCATCATCCTAAACCTGGTTGACTAGAAGTTGTTACACATAGGCTGTTAAAAGGCACCTTGCTGAGGTCTCTGTAAGTGTGGAGGTCAACTACAACCATAAAATAAAAGGTGTCATTGAATTTGAGATATGTTGGTGTCATGCTGAGAGCAGCTCCATCCCCCCCACAGAGGAAGTTTGTTCTCCAATTTAACCACAGAAGTTATTAAGAAGTCATTCATAGGCCCATTCATTATGAAAGCTCTCCAGGCAACAAGCATTCCTTATGTACTAAATATGCATCAGGACTAGACCGATCTGCTTTAGGAATGTTTCATTATAATGCAAACAGATATATACAGAGCATACAAGGATCTATTACAGCATCTATATGTACACTTATATATTATATACTGTACATGTATAAGTATATTGCCATGTGCAGCATGGACAGCAGATAGATGGGTTGCTGACTGCAGTGCATCCCACAGCTGGAGGGTTCGTAGGGGGAAACCTTACAGTCAACATGACCATCAAGGTATTCCCACAGATGCTCGATTGCCTTCAATTCTAGGGAATTAGGAGGCCAGGTTATTACTTGGAAGTCTTGGTCATGCTCCTCCAACAATTTTCAGACATTTCTAGCCATGTGACAAGTCACATTGTCTTTCTGGAAAAATTCCATTGGCCCCAGGGAACACAATCAGCATGTATGTGACCCGCAGGGATGGATTCATATCAAAATCAACTGCGAATGTCTCCACATGGATGAGTGGCCCAGAGATATCACAAAAATATCCCCCAGACCATAACACTGCCACCACCAGCTTGTGTTCTTCCAGCAATGGCTGAAGCGTGTTTGTTCTCTAATGTTTCTTCACCCGATACGCTTATGTAGTGGAGTAGGGTTCACTGAGCTGTTGTGTTAGACTAGTGGTGCTTAACCCTCCTCCTCATAGGGTCACCAACAGGCCAGGATTTGCAGATGTCCACACCGATGCACAGGTGGAGTAACCGCTGCTCAGTCTCTGACTGAGCACTAATTCAATCACCTGTGTGTCTGTGTGGAGATCTGCAAAGCCTGGCCTGTTGGTGGCCCCTGAGGAGGCGGGTTAAGCGCAGAGGAGTAGCCATGCTTTCTGGTACCCGGGGCAAAGATTTGAACTGGTGCCCCCACCTGTTCTTAGGCCCCCACATTGGCGCCCCCCTGACATGCTGCACCCGGGGCAAGTGCCCCCACTGCTCCCCCCTATCTACGCCCATGTTCCATGGAAGCATGTTGATCGTCCCTTGATAAAAAAATTACACCCCACCCTTACCCTACACCCTAAATAGAAGCATGTGCTATATGCATAGGCTTCCCCTGTGATTGATCCACAGCGGCCTCATCTCTATGCAACGTTACCGGTAGCTCACATCATCATGGCACAAATTAGTGCTCCATCCATCTCATGATGATGAGCCAGCACTAGCTCTTCTCTGCTCTATTCAAAATAATAAATACAATAAAATACACTGGTGCATTCATAACCTATCATAAACCATTCATATCATAACACCATTTTTAGGATCTTGCAGTGAAGTGGTTAAATAGACACTGCAGGCAGAGAAAAAATGCAGAAATATCTGACAAGATGGAAATACAGAGACTCAGAGATGCAGCTTGTCGCCACAGGTACAGTCCCCTGTCAATGGTTTTCCAAGACAAAGGCCAGTAGGGGGACATGTAATTAGTGTCCACTATCTAAAGAGGGTCCTGATTGACCCTGTAGACTGAGAAGGAGGACCTGTAATTCCTGAGTGGATGCTGGACCCGATGGAACTTGTCCCAAGCTCTGCAGATATGTCTGTCAGCCTCAGCTTGTTGGGTCTTGTCCAGGAGAAGCTTCCCTCCCATGTAACCTTATAAAGGTCTGTGGTGCTGTATTACATTCCCATATTATATGCAGTGATTTATTAACCCTTAACCAAAACCCTTCCCCGACACTAAGGTATAAGTGTTACCTATACATTGTGATCACTGACACGTCCTTGGCTGCCTATAAGGGTAATGGAGGCCCAGGATGGAAATAGTGGCAAGCTGTGGATCTGTTTAAATAGGCACTGACCTTATCTGTAACCACAACCCCAGAAGTGAAACAATTTGCACAATATGTTCCTATATATATATTTCATATATTCCTGCAACCCAGGACATGAAACTATGTAATTCTACCTATACAGTACCTTGACCTGACCTGAAATCCTACCTGGAACCCTAAATGCTTCTCTTGGTCATACAGTAACTATACATGCAACAGGATACCTCAAACCTTACTCCTTCTTGTCCCCTACCTATACCTTCAGCCCTAGGCCTTAGACTCTATCTGTCCCCTAAACCAAGGCCCTAAAAGTACATTTTCAGCCAGCTATACTCGCCTTTTCTCCCGCACAGACCATCGCTCCTAGTCCAGGGCTGCAGCGCTTACCTAAAAGGCTGGATCCAGGTCCCTCACCACCTGGCACCATACGCAGCGCTGCTATCTCGTCGTGCGTCTCTTTCTGACTCCCTCTGATGTGGCGATGCCACAGTCACAGTAAGCTGCCACGCCCCCTCCATTTACTGCAAGGGGGTATGGCAGCTCACCAGTTATCTGGCTGAACATATACTTAGAGCTCTATAAGAATTATTCTATTGTTCTCTTTCTGTTCCTGCAACCCAAAACATTGTTTTGGTCCTTACCTGTTTTTCCAGTCCATGACCTGTCTTGCCATTACCCACAACTGACCACTTAAAACCCTACCTCCAATCCTACATGTGACCTCAACTCTCAACCCTCAACCTCAACCCTCAACACCTGAACACCTGAAACACCACCCTTTATTGTTTTCTACTGATATCCGTAATAAAAAAATAAGAAAGCCTACATACCCCTGGTGCTCTCTATCTGTACCTGGAATTCAAGACCTAAATCTCAAGACCTGAGACTCGCTACAGTACCCAAATCGCTACTGTATTAAAGATCCAAGACCTAAAACTCTTCATATGCCTGACACTCAAAGCATTCTTCATACAACCCTCTAGTGCTCCCTATCTGTCTCAGCAACCCGAAACCTTCACTCTACTCTCTGCACAATTGTAACCCTACTGGAACACTACGTGTCACCATACTTACACCCACAGCTCACCTGAAGCCCATGCCCATACCTATAACATTATATAAAACCTGAAATCCATTAAGCAACCCTCACTCAAAATCTGAAACTGAAATCCTACCAATATCAGCAAACCAACACTGAATCTCTTCATGCAACCTGTGAGTAATGTAACAGCAATATGATATCACCTCTTTGACCTGCTCATGTCTGTAGACAAAGGACTAATTTAAAATGTCTCAACTCATGAAGGACCACATCCAAGGCTGGGAAGGTTTGACCAGCAGGAAGCCCCCGTACCGTGAGCCTTGGCTAAGATGCAAGCTTCAACTAAATCCCATAGACATAGGGGAATCATGAAGCCTCAGTACCCATTAATTATACACTGAACACATTTTCATATTCTGGAGATCATAAGGCATTCTGGGGTATCTCTTGGAGGTTAGGAGTTATATCGAACAACATTGTCTAGCCTCCTAGCATGCACAGCAAACAACTGGGTCTGTTAGCACCAGGATCGTAATTCTAGGACCTTCCACTGAAAATGTATGCTTAGTAGAGTTTATCTAGCATTGTTGGGAGGAGGGGACCACAACCACTCCCAGGGGGGAGTGACCAGCTAGGAGTTTAAATGTCCAGGAAAGGGACAGTCCCTCTGGAGAGATGGGTCACTCTAGAATCATGCTATAAGAACCACAAGAACAATGACCAGAACCCCCCCCCCCCACACACACACACACACACACACATACACACACGCATCCTTAG
Organism: Gastrophryne carolinensis; assembly: GCA_027917425.1. Lineage (NCBI taxonomy): Eukaryota > Metazoa > Chordata > Amphibia > Anura > Microhylidae > Gastrophryne > Gastrophryne carolinensis. Next base: position 239,368,547 of record CM051235.1, on the reverse strand, counting down.
CTTTACAGTGCTTGGCTTTATAGTTAGCAGTAACTGACATACATTGTATCTCCTCATTCTGATTGTAACTTACTCACTTGTAATTGCCCGTCTGACCTGTATTTGTATCTATGCATTGTATGTATTGCCTAGTGTGCCATTAAGGTGATTAAATACATAACTTAATCTTGGGCTGCTCTATTATCCTAATCCACAAACTTTCGCTTGTTTGTGCTTCTTGGTTATATTTCCCCACCCACCCGGCTGGCTTCTGCCCTGATATAATCCAGCTAAAGAGCCGGGTGTATCAAACAGAGCTGGTGGCACTACTATGGGGCTGGAAGGGCTAGTTTCTCTGGTAGTAAGGAAATGGGCGCAGCCTGCCAGGGGCGTGAAGTCCTCTATTAATGAAAATGTACTGTCTGATCTTGGATTTAGACACACCACTCTATGTATGCTGCCCTAGGCCTGAAGCCCTGCCAAAATGTGAAATTCTGGAACTGAAACCATACCTGTAATTTCTGTCCAGCTCCTAAAACCCCACATATACCCGCAAACTAAGACCTACAACTCTATATAGTCTAATATCTGAAACTCTACATGTATCCACAACACCTAAAATACTCCAAACCCTAAATGCAACTCTCTACTTCTCCACAGTTGCATCCACAATTTAAGATCTAAAATCCTACCTGTAACCGTACCTATACCCACAAACCAAGACCTAATAAGCCATGTGCAACTCTCAGCCCTGTAAAATTTGTGCTTGCAGCCTGAACCAGGCTCCAAATGTACCACCAGCCTAAGGTCTAGCTAACCCTTAGTTAAAGAGCCTGTCTGAGTTTAGGACCAACCCCCCTTCCGCTATCAACTAGCTAACTATAGTCACCTGGTCTGGGGCAGAATAGGTAATCACCAGGGTGCATCTGTGAGTTGGGCAGGGGGGAAAGCTTTATCTCCCCAATAGAGTTGCAGTAAAAAGAACAATAAAGTCAACATAAACATTGGGCCCTGATCTCGGCAATCGTCTCTATTCGTTTCTATTTTATAGCTATTCTTTGTAGTGACATCACGTATCCTTTTCACACCAGATACACTTTAGTCCTCTTAAGTCATTATCTCCTCCACAAAGCCTGTGGTGGGAGGATTGGCACTGAAGCAGCCAGACAATAAGACGTATTTTCCTGGCCTGTAATAGGAAAAGCAGCTGAAGAGTTGGCAGGGTCTTGCAGACATTCCTGGGGGTTGGATGTCTCCTGATAGGCAGCAGAATCCTCAGTTTGGGGGATATCCAGCAAGGTCTGCTCTAAATATTTATCCAAAGAGGTTTCCTCATCTGTTCCTGAATGCTGAGTCACAAATTGGCATCTGGTTTTAAGGTCACTGCTGATATTTTATGGCAACTGTAAGGATAGCTTAGGGGTAAGTGTAAGCTGTACTTGATCCATAATTAGTTGCTTCCTTTTTGGGTGGGTTTCATTACTCTTGATGATTGGTCAGCAACCAGGCAGAGAAAAATCACAATTTCAGGGCTATGAATCATCTTGGCTTTGCTGTCATTGTTGCCAGTGCATCCTAGAGGGCGCTGTGCTCAGTAATTCATTCTCTGCCTCTCTAGTACAGTCACAATAAAAATATATATCCTGAAGTTCTAAACCTTTCTAAATAGCACTGACCTTCCAATTTGGGTCAGTGTTAAAGAGGAAGAAAACCCAGGATTTTAACTCTCCCAACTTTTGTTTCTCTTCCAGGGGGCATACAGATTTGGGATGACCCCTGCGTGAAACCCCTAGGGACTGTTTACCTCGCTGGCAATCCTATGGCACATGTGTGGGCTCTGATCCAATCGGCTTTCTATGCTGTACATACTGATGAGCGGCATATTAAGCTGAATAGAAGGGGAATGGCAGGTATCCCCACAGCTGCTTCCCTCTGGCTGTGCATGCCCACACCGGCCATTCAGAAAGGCCATTCTGAAAATAAGAGGGATGCTGGGGATGCCCCCGTAGGATCAATGAAAAGGTGAGTTTCATAGCAATCCAGGGCATTTAATTCATTGGGCAACCAAAACCGGGATGCCCCGAAAAGAGGGAGACCACAATCAGAGGTAAGTTTCAAACTCCTGGAATCAGCTGCATGGGACTATAGGTGAGTATGTAACACCTATGGAAACATATATTCAGTATATATTCTGTATTTTTTATCATTAGGAAGTCTGTGATGGTTAAATAAGGTGGTTGCTGAAGCTCACTCTTTTTCATGCTAGAAATAGGTTATTTGATGATTGTTCTGTTTCGCTTGCTTCTAATACAGATGTTATACTATCATAGAAATGGAAATTCATTCAGTGTAATATCACATTATGCTAAGATCAGATTAAGGGGGAGCCAAGGGGCAATAAGGCTCTCTCTGTTTACCTGTCACACACTCAAGTGCCACTGATTGCTACTAGATCTCATATCTAACTAAAGGCCATTGTTAGTGACTTTATTTATATTCATAGCGCATTGTTCTTAGATTCTTGTAAATTCGTGTATCCAACTCTTGCGAGAAGTGTACAGTATGTATACATATAATATATACTGCATATACTATATATATATATATATATATATATATATATATACTATGATCTGGACAGGAGGTCTTCATTGTCTGAGTACAATGTACAGCTGCATTGGGCACTTTCTGCATCACTGTACAAAGATGGCCCCCAGGTACACATACAGGTGCATGACAGGTAAGCAGGGGAGCCTCATGCCTCTTGCAGTCCTGATCTGAGTTATTTGGGAAAGCACTTTGATTTCAAAGAGGACCAACAGTAAAGGATGACTATCGCTCCCACTCTGTGACCTGCAAGGTGGTTGGAGGGGGGAGGAATGTTTTGCATTGCATATGGGTGGGGGGAGAATGTTCCCTGGTACTGTTGCGCAACTTCTTCTGCATTGTGATGTAATATTGGGGCCCATGTGGCATCTTGAATTGGGATGCCCTGCTGTGTGGAACAGTCGCCATTTACGCTAGGGGTAGTACTAGTGGAAACAGCAAAATAAAACTGCTAAATAGCTATAAAAGTTGCCCTGTAAACTAAGAGGCCGATTCATTAATAGCGCCAGGTAGCGACAGATGAGCGACTGTAGCGTGATTTTTTCAGCGCCAGCCAGTATTCGCTGTGCTTGGCCGGCATTAGCTTGATGACAGCGACTCAGTCGGTGTGCGGTAATGTTGAATACGGGCTGGGGGGTCGCTGTTTCACAGGTCCAGCGTTGTATGTGAGCACCTGACAACGAATGGCCAGAGCGAACGGCTAGCTTCATATTCATCAACAAATCACGCTCCGAATGTGCTGTCGCTGTCCATTCCTTGTTTAAACCCCAGAGCGCTGGCGGCGATGTGTATTAACTAGTTTTTAACCCCTAAACAACCATATTTTTTGAATTTAACATTATACATGTTTTTAGAATCATTTTGTAATATGAATACATTAATCTCAGACCTGTTAGATCAATTCTGCACATATTTTTTTAATTTTTTTTTTTTACTTAAAAATAAATCCTAACATTGCAGAAGTGGTCTCCGATTTTTTGACATTAAAAAAATATAAAAAAAAAATAATACCAATTCATTATGATTAATTATAGATTGCTCCATTGAAATGCATTGGACATCGCCAGGGAGCGACAGCTCATACCTGGCGCTGTGAGGGAATTTGCAGCGGCGCTGTTCGGTCCAGGCGGCTTCATGATGAATGCCGCGCTAGCCGTCGCTCTCGCCGGCGCTAGCCTCATTTTGCTTGATAAATGCGTCATTGTGACCGCCGCCGGGCGTACTTGAGTCGGTAGTCGCCGTTAGCTGCCGCTACCTGGCGCTCGTCAGACACTACCTGGCGCTATCGCTTGATGAATAAGGGCCTTAGTACACTGCTACAGTTGCTGGCAAAACAAATCAAGGGTATAGATTGAAGTTGTGTTTTCTGGTTTCTGGCCACAAATTGTATAATGGAAAGACTGCCAAATATCTGGGGAACACAGAACCTATTACAGAAATTCAGCGCCCCCCTTTGGACAAATAATATACATTTAGAGTGAAAGAAAATCTTTACATTTAAAGAGGAACAACACTCGGGATTTTCACTCTTTCTGTTGTTGTTCCTCTGCAGTGGGGCATCCTCTGACTTGGGGTGCCCTGCTATGTGTATCCTCATGGATCACCCTGGAAAAGCTCATGTCCCGGGGATCTTACGTCACTGGCCATTCCACACTTGCTGCATTCATACCTTTCTTAGTTGACCTAACGTCATATCTGCTAGGAAAGCTGAATGGTGCATACACCATTGGCTACACCCCCCTGTGTACCAGCGGCAGCCATTCAGAAATGCCTGACGCGGGTACGTGCCTCATCTAAAGGTACAGAGTGGATGCGGCCCACTTATGCGCCATGGATTCGCCACCTATGTGAGTAAACCTCAATAAGTCACTGGCAAATAAAGGTCTCTGTTACAGGGCGCTGTCCCTATCTCTATGAACCAACTGTATATTTTATAGAGCAAAGATAGTAACCTACAGGAAGCAACATTTTTCTTTAAATAATATTTATTGTAACAGTAAATGTACTAAAATGTACTCTGGCTGAAATTGAGGGAAGTAAAACCCATAACAGGAGCCCTCTGGAATTTGATGATTGTGGATGATATAAAGCTCTCATGAACACAATTGCAGGATATCTATGGTAAGACTCATGCAATCGCTATGGAGATGCAGGAGGGGTAGGATCAGGACATTGCAGGTCAGTGCTCAATATGGCCACAATTGCTGTTTGGTGGAATAATAGCCTCTATGGGAAAAAGAGCCTTGGATTCCTGCCACACAATTGTTTCCATTCATTCATGACCTCATGTAAGGGAAAGCACTGATCGTCCTCCAGAGTGATGGGGAGACCTCCTACCAGTATGTGTCTGCCTGCAGAGGACAGGCTCCCCCTGCTGACTATTGATGAAGAGGACCTGTCACTTATACAAAGAATTCTTCCATGAAAGAAATGTAGATGTGATGTCTTTTTTCTAAGCAACCTCAGTGTGTACTATGACCAGGGCTGTTTCTACAGGTAGGGGCGCCTTTATTCCAGCCAATGCCTGCTGCTAGGAAAGAGGCACAGAAGGGCACAAACCGCTATGGGACAGCAGCAGCACCATAAGATGGTCCTGACTTTGACCTCTTCTGCTATCAGCCCTCAACCTTAACCTGTACTACAAACCTGTGTGGCAAGACCTCAACCTCAGCCTGTACTATCAGCTCAAACCTCTGCTGCCAGCCCTCAAACTCAGCCTGTACTATCCCCCAAGAGTTCTGGAACACGGGCCCACTTTGGACTTGTTGCCCCAATGCCCTGCGCCGGTAGTGTTTGTCCCTGGTGGAGTGTGTGGTTCAGCTCACACGTCTTCCCGGGGATGGCGCTGGCTGTTGTTTTTTTATACGTTCACATGATTGGTGGTCCAGTGGGAGGCTCTGGACGGGACAATCCAGCCAGCACCATGCCATTGGCTGAGACTGCACCTATCACAGAAAGGAGCTTCCTGTTCGGGGGTGGGGCTAGAATGCAGCATGGTGCTGCTGCCATTCAGCAGGATGAGAAGTAAGAGGGAGATGTGTCTGTGTATGTCTATTCTGTTTAGCTTTCTGGTGGGGGGGAGGGATCGGAAGGGATGGCATGAAGGGATGCCCCTCACTGGCTGTTATGGGTGAATGCCCCTCACTGGCTCTTATGGGGGGTATGTCCGCCTCACTGGCTGTTATTGGGGCATGTCCCCCTCTCCGGCTATTATGGGAGATGCCCCTCACTGACAGGGGGGATGTCCCTCACTGACAGGAGGGATGCCCCTCATTGTTAGGAGGGATGCCCCTCGCTGGCTGTTATGGGGGATGTCCCTCACTGGCTGTTAATGGGGGATTCCCCTCGCTGGCTGTTATGCGGGATGCACCTCATTGGCAGTTATGGGGGATGCCCCTCGCTGGCTGTTATGGGGGGGATGGCCCTCGCTGGCAGTTATGGGGGATGCCCCTCACTGGCTGTTATGGGGGAATTCCCCTCACTGGCTGTTATAGGGGATATCCCTCGCTGTCTGTTATGGGGAATGCCCCTTACTAGCAGTTGTGGGGGATGCTCCCCTCACTAGCTGTTATGGGAGGATGACCCTCACTGGCTATTATGGGGGATGCCCCTCATTGACTGTTAGGAGGGATGCCCCTTGCTGGCTGTTATGGGGATGCCCCTCACTGGCTGTTATGGGGGATTCCCCCTGCTCGCTGTTATGCGGGATGCACCTCACTGGCAGATATGGGGGGATGGCCCTCACTGGCAGTTATGGGGGATGCCCCTCACTGGCAGTTATGGGGGATTCCCCTTACTGGCTGTTATAGGGGATGCCCCTAACTTGCTGTTGTGGGGGATGCTTCCCTCACTAGCTGTTATGGGAGGATGACCCTCATTGGCCGTTATGGGGGATTTCCCTCGCTGGCTGTTATGGGGGATGCCCCTCACTTGCTGTTGTGGGGGATGCTCCCCTCACTAGCTGTTATGGGAGGATGATCCTCATTGGCTGTTATGGGGGATGCCCCTCACTGACTGTTAGGAGAGATGCCCCTCACTGACTGTTAGGAGAGATGCCCCTCGCTGGCTGTTATGGGGGATGCCCCTCACTGGATGTTATGGGGGGATACCCCTCACTAGCTGTTATAGGGGATGCCCCTCGCTGGCAGTTATGGGGGGATGCCCCTCGCTGGCAGGTCTGGGAGATTCCCCTCCCTGGCTGTTATGCAGGATGTACCTCATTGGCAGTTATGGGGGGATGCCCCTCGCTGGCTGTTATGGGGGGATGCCCGTCACTGGCTGTTATGGGGGGATGCCCGTCGCTGGCTGTTATGGGGGGATGCCCGTCGCTGGCTGTTATGGGGGAATGCCCCTCACTGGCAGTTATGGGGGGATGCCCCTCACTGACTATTAGGAGGGATGCCCCTCGCTGGCTGTTATGGGGGATGCTCCTCTCACTAGCTGTTATGGGAGGATGACCCTCATTGGCTGTTATGGGGGGATTCCCCTCGCTGGCTGTTATAGGGGATTTCCCTTGCTGGCTGTTATGAGGGATTCCCCTCACTTGCTGTTGTGGGGGATGCTCCCCTCACTAGCTGTTATGGGAGGATGCCCCTCATTGGCTGTTAGGAGAGATGCCCCTCACTGGATGTTATGGGGGATGCCCCTTGCTGGCAGTTATGGGGGGATGCCCCTTGCTGGCAGTTATGGAGGGAAGCCCATTTGCTGGCAGTTATGGGGGATTCCCCTCCCTGGCTGTTATACGGGATGCACCTCATTGGCATTTATGGGGGGAATGCCCCTCACTTGCTGTTATGGGGGGATGCCTCTCACTGGCTTTTATGGGGGGATGCCCGTCGCTGGCTGTTATGGGGGGGATGCCCCTCACTGACTATTAGGAAGGATTTCCCTTGCTGGCTGTTATGGGGGATGCCCCTCACTTGCTGTTTTGGGGGATGCTCCCCTCACTAGCTGTTATGGGAGGATGACCCTCATTGGCTGTTATGGGGGATTCCCCTCACTGACAGGAGGGATGCCCCTTGCTGGCTGTTATGGGGGATGCCCCTCACTGACTATTAGGAGGGATTTCCCTTGCTGGCTGTTATGGGGGATGTCCCTCACTTGCTGTTTTGGGGGATGCTCCCCTCACTAGCTGTTATGGGAGGATGACCCTCATTGGCTGTTATGGGGGATTCCCCTCACTGACAGGAGGGATGCCCCTTGCTGGCTGTTATGGGGGATGCCCGTCGCTGGCTGTTATGGGGGGATGCCCCTCACTATTAGGAGGGATTTCCCTTGCTGGCTGTTATGGGGGATGCCCCTCACTTGCTGTTTTGGGGGATGCTTCCCTCACTAGCTGTTATGGGAGGATGCCCCTCATTGGCTGTTAGGAGGGATGCCCCTTGCCGGCTGTTATGGGGGATGCCCCTCACTGGATGTTATGGGGGGATTCCCCTCACTGGCTGTTATAGGGGATTTACCTTGCTGGCAGTTATGGGAGGATGATCCTCATTGGCTGTTATGGGGGGATTCCCCTCACTGGCTGTTATAGGGGATTTCCCTTGCTGGCTGTTATGGGGGATGCCCATCACTTGCTGTTGTGGGGGATGCTCCCCTCACTAGCTGTTATGGGAGGATGACCCTGATTGGCTGTTATGAGGGAAGGCCCTCACTGACTGTTAGGAGGGATGCCCCTCATTGACTGTTAGAAAGGATGCCCCCTGCTGGCTGTTATGGGGGATGCCCCTCACTGGCTATTATAGGGGATTTCCCTTGCTGGCTGTTATGGGGGATGCCCCTCACTGGCAGTTATGGGGGAATGCCGCTCGCTGGCAGTTATGGGGGATGCCCCTCGCTGGCAGTTATGGGGGATGCCCCTCGCTGGCAGTTATGGGGGATGCCCCTCACTGGATGTTATGGGGGGATTCCCCTCACTGGATGTTATGGGGGGATTCCCCTCACCAGCTGTTATAGGGGGGATGCCCCTCACCAGCTGTTATAGGGGGGATGCCCCTCACTGGCTGTTATAGGGGGGATGCCCCTCACTGGCTGTTATAGGGTATGCCCTCACTGGCTGTTATGGGAAGATGCCCCTCACAGGCTGTTATGGGAAGATGCCCCTCACTGGCTGTTATGGGGGGATGCCCCTCACTGGCTGTTATGGGAAGATGCCCCTCACTGGCTGTTATGGGAAGATGCCCCTCACTGGCTGTTATGGGGGGATGCCCCTCACTGGCTGTTATGGAGGGATACCCCTCATTGGCTCTAATGGAGAGATGCCCCTCATTGGTTGTAATGGAGGGATACCCCTCACTGGCTGTAATGGAGGGATGTCCCTCATTGGCTGTAATGGAGAGATGCCCCTCCCTGGTTGTAATGGAGGGATGCCCCTCACTGGTTGTAATGGAGGGATGCCCCTCACTGGTTGTAATGGAGGGATGTCCCTTACTGGTTTTAATGAGGGATGCCCTTCCCTGGCTGTTATGTGTGTGCAGGAGTGGGTTGCCTGTATTATTATTGTGTAATTTTTAGGAGGTGTTTCCCTCCTGAGGGATCTCTGCTGCCAGCCATCGTCCTCAACCTGTACTGTGTCTCCAAACATCTGCTGCCAGCCCTTGAAGTAAGTCTGTACTATAACCTCAGGCCTCTGCTGCCAAACCTTGACTTGGGCCTGTAATACACCTTCAATCTCTGCTGCCTGTCCTCAACCTCAGCCTGTACTACAACCTCAAACCTCTGCTGCCAACCCTTGCCCAGGCTTGCAGCCAGCTACCAGCCCTTGTCCCTGGACTTTACTACTGTGTGACCTCAAATCTCTGCTGCCAGCCTTTGACCACATTCTGTACTACAACCAAGAACTTCTGTTGCTATAGGCTGCTGAGCCTGGTTGGTTTTCAAACTGTGCTGCCAGTTCAATACATGTAATGATTAGAAAAGAATAGCATTAGTTATTTTTTTTTTAAAACACCAAATACTAAATTGCATGTGTACATTTTATTGGCACTAAATGAAGTCCGCTCACTGTAATGTGACAGCACCAGAGCTAAGGCCCCAGATCTTGCCCAGGCTCCTGTAGTATCAAAATTGTGACCGAAATACAAATTAGCATTTTATCTCTGGCCAGCCGGCCATAGGTGATATAGGGAGTCCCCACATCTAGTCTAGGCTATTGGAAAATGTTTGTCTTTATTGACAGAGCTGGAGTCAATGAGTTTATCAGGCGCCTGTCCTGACCTGCGGCTGAATCCCTTTCTTTGGTGCAGTGAATGGCATTTGGCACAGCGGTGCTGCAGACAGTAAGTAGCGTGACTCAGCGGTTGTATGGCTGAGTATGGAGCATGTCTGGCTTACTCACACACACCTGGTGATCCTTTCCCTGCACTATGTCTGTGTAGGTTCTCATTCATATAGGTCATGGTATACTGTATATGTAGCAATAAATCAAGGCAACTGGACAGTTAATATTTAATCTGTGGCCAGTTCTGTACAAGTGAGAAAATGTCATTTACTTTTCTTAGCTTAGTTTTTACTGAGAATCTCAGCTGGTGCCCCCTAGTGGCTGAAATCAGGCCACAACTTAAAGCAGGCCAAACCGTTTTACACATGGCCCTAGACTCTAAAAGGGAAAGGTGAAACCATTCCATGGGCATCCTTATTTGCAATGCCGCATAGTGTGAGACCCACAGTTTGCCTTTTAGTTCAAACCAGCAATGCCTGAGGAGCAGCCAGCAAGAGGCACACGGCATTGGTCATTCTTTGTTGGGCATTACTATGTACGGCAGTGAATGGTTCATTGCAGGAGGAATCAATGGTCTTGTGTAGGTAATGGGCAACCTGAAAGTTTCACACACAAGGGCATCCCCAAATTAAAAAGCCCCAGTAAAGCAGACCAAAACCCAGGGAAAAATCATGGGCTCTGGTCCACTTTAAAGTGGACCAACACCCACCGGTGATCGGCCCGGGAATCTATAAGATTCCCGGGCCGATCACCTCCCTCCCCGCGGGACATCCGAGATCGGGATGTCCCGCGGGGTGAAACCCCCCCAAACACCCCAAACTCGTTACCTTAGTTTCGGCGGCGGCCGGCCGCCGCCGCCTCCCTCGCGCCCCTCTAGACGTGCGCGCGCCCGCGCCGGCCGTCTGTGAATGGCCGGCGCGGGCACGCGCGCGTCAAGAGGGACGTGCGGGAGGCGGCGGCGGAGGAGCGGCTTGTCTGTCGGCGCGGGGAGAGGTGAGTTTTTCGGGGGGTTCGGGGGGGTTTCACACAGCGGGGCACCCCGATCGGGGGTGCCCCACCGAAGTGGACCAAGACCCAGGATAGTCAAAATCCTGGGTGTTGGTCCACTTTAAAAGGGACAGTCCAGGTAAACACCTTCTCCCCCCCCTTGGGAAGAGTATAAAATATTTCAAAGCACCTGAAAATCTCTGATTTTGTTGCTTCAATTTCTGGGTGGCATGTAATTGAGCAGATTTATTGAGCATGTTCTGCTGTGGCCAGAGACAACTGCAGGACCACTGTGGATTTCTGTTTCTCACGCTGAGAGCTCCAAGGGACAGATAAGCTGTAGGACCACTTTTTTGCATGGTCCTGGAGGAATGAAATTGACAAGCATTTGTTCCATTTCCTGCAGCACAGGGTAGAAACTGTAGCAGGGCTCAGAGGCACAGGGAACAGGCATCAGGTGAGCTGCTTGCTGGCTAATTATTGCCATTAGGTTTAGAGTCTCTTTACATTAGGTAAATGTGGTGGGAGTTGCTCCATCACTAATATTTATACAAAATTATTCAGGGCCTGGAAACAAATTTACAGCCCAGTTTAACCCTCTAATCACTATATAATATTCAGCAAACAGGCATATGAATCCTGTACAGAAACTAGGGGCCTTCGTTTGCATACAATTGCAATCCCTTTTGGTGGGGTCCCTACTCCTATTTTCTGTACAGAATTTATATGCCTGTTTTCTGACTATTATATTATTAGTTAGTGATGAGAGGGTTAAACTGGCCTTTTCGCTGAATGAAATAAAACTGAGTGCCTTCAATTCAAATCACAGGCAACAAACCGAATGAATAAGGCAATATAAGATAATAATAATGAGAATATAGCCCTTCTGCCATTTTTTAAGACAAAATCCAAAACATGGCTAGACGTTGGGCTTTAAGTGCTGTGACTCATGCTATTTATGCTCCCTTGACAGGGCATGCTGAGACTTATAGTTCAGGCGCACTTGCTGCTGCCTGCTGTAGACCTCAGACATGCTGTAATTAGAGTCTTGGCTGCTGATGGTTACAGAACAAAACTGAGATTTTCTGATTATAAAGAAGATCCCCTTAGGCAGCAGGAAGAGGCCCGCCAAAATCCTTTAAACAATGCTGCTCTGGATTCAATAAAGGTCTGTTATCATTTGTGTGTGTATCATGTGTAGTGTAGTTCAGACACACCTGTGAATGACAACCTCTAAGCATCTCTGAGCTGTTTACACATGCACCGACAACCAGCCAGTCCTGGCAAAGCACAGGTATTAAAGTGGTCATATACCCAGAAAGGAAGTTTATTTTATAACCTTGTATCACCAGCCCAGTGCCCCAAAACAGCCTGCGTTTCTTTTTTTACTAACACCTTTGCCCAATATTCATAACACCACAAACTGGAAGCAGTCCAGCCTCCTTGTGCCTCCCAGTGATGATACATTACAGTACACACAGCTTATCATTGGGGTGAACATCAATCTAAATGCCCCCCCAAAAAAGAAACACAGGCCGTTTTGAGGGACAGGGCTGGGGATAGAAGGTGACAACCTAAACACCCTTTCTGGGTATAGTTTCATTTTAAAGCGAACCAACAGCCAAAGTTAAATGTTGGTTAACTTACCCCTGCAGCTGTTAGAACAGGTTTACAATGTATCAGTCAAAATGATGGTTATACAATTTAACTGTGAAGGTTGACAATATAAGGGTCTATTCATGGTCAGTGCATTGGTGAGTTTGTGCATGCAATTTAGAGCCCCAAGACGTGCTTGGGCTTTCCCCTAATTCATGGTGGTCAAAATGGGATGCACTTTCGTTTTAGTGTCAATTTGCACACACCAATTTGCGTTCACCATTGCGCCTGAAATTCTCAGCTAGCGCCCTTTTTGCGCACCAAACCATCTCCAGCACCTGATGTGTGGTATGTTTAGAGGGCAGAAAAGTGTGCGCAAATTCAAAAATTTGAAGTCAATTACCTCCAGCAAATAGGTGAATTAAACTGCCGATTTCAATGAGTAACAGTATTATTTCATTTCAAAAACACATGCCAGCAGCGTCCAGCATATTTCTGAACCTTGTCAGCCACAAGTTATATTTTAGAGATTGAAAACTTTTTTTGGTTTGGGTTCCTACAAAAAAAAATGATAAAAATGACAAAAATCTTAAAAATTAAGGTTCAAACAACAAAAATGTGAATATTGGGCCCCACAATTTAGCAAAAACAATATGCAAACCAAATGGAAGGAAGGGTTAAAGAGAATCATCTGGGACCAAAAAAGTTAAGGCTTAACTGGAATCACAATATCTTCCAAAAAAATGGAGAACACAGGTTCTCCAGAGAATTCACTTTGAAGTGGGAATAGTTGGATTTGGAGAGATCAGATCACTATGGAGAAACAGTAAAGGAAAGGGGGGCCCATTGGGAGCAGTTAAAATACCATTTTGTGAATACTCACCAGTAAAATGGATATTATTGGTGTGTCACACACACCCCGCTTCCTGTAGTAATACCGTTCGGGTAAACCATCGCCAGATGCCATTGCAGAGAGAGAGATCTTGAAACTGGCCCCTCCCAGTCTATATATATACCTGGGATCTCCCACTCAATCCCCAGTGTAATTGAAAAGCAGTAAGACAAGGTACCAGAAAAATTAACCCTCAATAAACTTATAGCTTCACCAAATAGAGAAAACCAGGATACTAAAAAGGGCGGGTGAAGCGGGGTGTGTGTGACACACCAATAATAACCATTTTACTGGTGAGTATTCACAAAATGGTATTATTCTTTGTGTGTCACACACACCCCGCTTCCTGTAGTAATAACGTTCGGGACATCCAAAAGCAGTGTCCCTAAAGGGTGGGTATCCAGCAGGAAAATGAAGCATAACTCAAACCACTGCAGTTTGCAGAACTTTGCGGCCAAACACAGCATCCGCTGAGGCTCGCACATCAACCTTATAAAACTTTGAAAAGGTATGAACTTGTTCCACAGAAGCCTGGTGCTGGAAAGCCCAGGACGCACCAATAGCACGAGTAGAATGAGCAGTGATACAGAAAGGAGGAACTTTTCCCTTAGCCGTATAGGCGCCGATAATGGCTTGACGAATCCATTTACTAATGGAAGATTTAGCCGGGGCCAAACCCTTCCTATTTTGAACCGAAATACCACCTTATCTTGATGTCTCTCAAGGTAGGGCGCCTGAATAGACAAGGCCGCCAACTCAGAGACACGCCGAACAGAAGTGATAGCCACTAGAAAGACTACCTTCTGAGTCAAAGTGGAAAGAGCAATATCCGACAAAGGCTCAAAAGGAGGAGCCTGAAGAGCAGACAACACCAAATTCAGATCCCAAACAGGTAGCAAAGCCTTCCTGGGAGGCCGCAGATGCGTAACCGCCTGGAAAAAAGTCTTGACCAACGGATGAAGCGCAAAAGCCTTCTGAAAGAAAATAGACAAGGCAGAAACCTGCCCCTTCAAGGTACTAAGCTGCAGACCAGCATCCAGTCCAGACTGAAGAAAATCCAAAACTCTGGAAACAGAAAAGACTCTGCAGGGCAAAGACCTAGCCTCGCACCAATCGATGTAAGAACGCCAGGTTCTATAATAGATAGCAGAGGAAGACCTCTTTCGAGCACAGATAAGAGTCTTAATAACCGAATCCGAAAGACCTTCCTCCTTTAAGATGGAGGTTTCAGCAGCCAAGCCGTCAAAGCCAGCATTGGTAAATTCGGGTAACGCAGCCGACCCTGAGTGAGAAGATCCGGCCGCAGAGGAAGCTCGAACTGATCCACTGCCATCCGAACGACGTCCGCGAACCACATTCTTCTTGGCCACCTTGGAGCCACGAGAATAGCGGAGACCTCTTCCAGAATCAACTTTCTTAACACTCTTCCTAGCAAAGGAATCGGAGGGAACAGACACAGGAACCCCAGTTCCCCCCAGCTCAGAGGCATGGCATGCACCGCCAGAGCCAAAGGATCCTGAGACATTGACACAAAGGTCAGAAGTTTGTAGTTGTGACGAGAAGCAAACAGGTCCACCTCCGGTGTTCCCCACCGAAGACACAGAGCCTGAAAAACCTGAGGATGGAGAGACCATTCCCCCAGACGGGAGGAGCATCTGCTTAGAAGGTCCGCTTCTGTGTTTTCCACCCCCGGAATGTAAGCTGCCGACAGGCAAGGAACATGGGCCTCCGCCCAGGTCAGAATCAGGGAAACCTCTCTGAGAGCTCCCAGACTGCGAGTCCCTCCCTGATGATTGATGTAGGCAACCGCCGTCCTGTTGTCCGAACGCACCTCAACTGGAAGGTGAGTCAGAAGAGAAAGAACCAGACGGATAGCTCTCAGCTCCAGAACATTGATGGGCAAGTGAGCCTCTCGAGGACCCCACTGCCCCTGGAACTGAAGATCCTTCCAGAAGCCCCCCCAACCCGAAAGGCTGGCGTCCGTGGTGACAGTCTCCCAGAGAGGAGTCAGAAAGGACTTGCCCTTCAGGAGATTGTTCGAAACCAGCCACCACTGAAGAGACTGCCGGACCCGGGAGGACAACTGGAAGGGTCGGTCCAATGAACGTGGACAACGGTCCCAAGACGCCAACAGGTGAAGCTGAAGCGTCCGAGTGTGAAACTGAGCAAAGGGAACTGCCTCGAAAGAGGCTACCATCAACCCCACCAGCCTCATCCCCAGACGGATGGACGGCTGAGGATTGGAGAGAAGAAGCCGAACCAAATCCTGAATTAAAAGTATCTTCGACTGAGGTAGAAAAACACTGTGCTGACAAGAGTCTATTGTCATCCCCAAGAAGGACGCCACCCTGGCCGGAGCCAGGGAGGACTTGGGATAGTTGATTACCCAACCGAAGCTTTCCAGCGTAGAAACCACCGTGCTGGTGTCCTTCTCCGCTTGATTGAAGGAAGGAGCCATGATGAGAAGGTCGTCCAGGTAAGGCAAAATTCGAATGCCTTGAGTTTGGAGTATGGCCATCACCCCTGCTAGAACCTTGGTGAATACCCTTGGCGCTGAGGTAAGACCAAACGGAAGAGCCACGAATTGAAAATGCCGATCCTCCACCACGAAGCGCAGAAAACGCTGATGGACCTGGCAGATGGGAACATGAAGATAAGCATCCTTTATGTCTATGGACGTCATGAAGTCCCCCTGCCGAAGAGAAGTGATGGCCGAGCGCAGAGTTTCCATGCGAAACTTCCGTGGACGAATGAACCTGTTGAGGAACTTCAGATCCAGGATAGGGCGCACTGATCCGTCCCTTTTGGGCACTGTGAAGAGATTGGAATAGAAACCAATTCCGAAGTTGGCACCGGATGGATGACCGCCAAATCTAGAAGATTCCTTACCGACACTCGGAGTTCTTGGGCGACCAAAGGATCGGTAGGTATTCGGGACCTGAAAAACCTTGAGGGAGGACGGGACTGGAACTCCAGCTTGTAACCGGACGACGACCACCTCCCGAATCCATCTGTCCGGGACCGCCCGGACCCAAATCTGGGAGAAGTGTCGCAAACGTCCCCCCACCCTCACGGGTGAGGGCGCCCCCTCATTGCTGAGCAAGCTTGGGCGTGGACTTAGGCTTAGAGCCCCACGAATGACCGGAACGGCCGCGGCCTCGCCCCCGGTTCCAGCTCGTGCCCCTGGTAGCGGGAAGGGAGGCCCCTCTGCCTGCCCTGGCTCCCCGAAAGGAAGGATTGAAAGAAGAGGTTCCTCGAAAAAGACGTCGCGGCTTCCTGCGCTGAGGCAACTTGCCTCCCTTGGTGACTGAATTCAACTTGTCACCAAACAGGCGTAAACCCAGAAAAGGAAGGGCTGTAAGTGATCTTTTAGCACCAACGTCCACCGTCCATTGACGGAGCCACACTGACCGCCGAATAGCAACCAAAAGAGCAGATGTCCTGCCACACATGGCCATAGCATCATCCTGGGCGGCCAGAACAAAAGAAGCAAAAGACTCACACAGTTGAAGGGAGGTAAACTCCTCACATTCCGGATCAAGATCCACGTACAAATTTTTGATCATGGCTTTAAGAGCCAATAGGACAATGGAAGAAGCACATACCGGACGCAAGGTCGAACTGGCGCTGATGAAACCATGACGAGGCAGTTGATCGATTCTACGATCCTCTACATCCTTAATTGTAGTAGTGTCTGGTGAATGCAGCACTGAAGTGTTAGAGAGCCCCAAAACCGGAGCATCAACATCTGGGGGTACCGTCCAAAGTTTGACCAATTCCTCCGAAAAGGGATACCGCCTGTCCCAATTAGCCGGGGAACCAACCCGGCGGGTCGGCTGTTCCCATTCCTTAAGCACAACCCTTTCAAAATGTAGCTGACCAGGGAATGCTAAACGCGGCTTAGGCATCTCAAAGAGCTCACCCTTAGGCGGAGGGGCCGCCGCAGGTGGATCCAGAGACAAAATTTCAAAAACCTTGGAGAGGATAGAAGGAGTATCACAAGACACCCCAGTAGTCAATTCTGCCGAAGTATCAGTCAACAGAGGAGCATCAATCTCATCCAAATCTTCCAAAATTTCCCCTTCCTCAGGCAAAGGACAATCTGACCAGTCCAAAACTTGCGCTGCCTCCTCAGCAGGAGTCAGAGGAGGAGAAGCAATGTGTTTCCTTTTAGCCGTAGCCTTATGAGTTACCTGTGCAGACAACAACTTCTCAAGAGTGGCCACTCGAGCGCACAACTCAGATTGCGAATCCCCAGCTGTGACAACGTCACACGGGGTCCGGAATAAAAGTGGAGGGGCAGGAGATGACTGAGGTTGCGAAGAGCCAGGAGCCGGAGTACCAGACTGGCGCGCAATATTCTGCTGGGCACAAGGAACGCACAATATGACATCATCACCTGGGAGTGGAACCCCACAGCCCCCACACTGCCTAGATTGCTGAAGAGCCATTTCCGGTATCATTGGAAGTCTCCATTCGGTGAAAACTTTTTGGAATTCGCAGAACCCAGGGATTTATGCTATAAGCTACCCGGGATGCCCCTTATTCATTAATTAAAGTCCTGGGAGTGGGAGGATTTTTTGGACCCCAAAATAAGACTAGCCAGGTATATCAGACTGGGAGACCCATGCAGCAGGGGTATCCCAAATCTAGAAAGACAAAAAACAATGTGAAAATTCATGAATAAACCGCACATGCACACAGAAAAATACACAATATTAACCAAAAAACAGGAGGTTCAATAAAAACACTATATATATCTATATATATATTGTGGTAAGGTGCAAGGGGCCGTTATTGACGGCAGGTATGTAGCACCAATGTACCTGGCATTGGTGCAGTAAAGCCGTGTAGTCTGATTTCCAGCATCAGCTGCTGGTGGCAGTTTGCTGCTGTTGCTTTAGAATAGCCGAAAGGCTAACCTGGGACGGCTTTACTGGGATGGAGTAGAGCAGGGTGGGACTCCATCCCACTACCCAGGTCCGGGTTTTGCGGGCTGTTTAAATAGCCTGGGGAATCAGCTGTGGCCTGCCCTTTGTCTAGAGCTCACATGGGAGTGAGACTCTGTGAGCCTGGCTGAAATCTCCTGTGGAAGCTGTTCATGCGGACCTGAGGCCTATTTGACTGTAAACAGGACCTTTGCTCAAGGACTAAAAGCTGTTTGCCTGACTGTATCATTGAAGATCTACAGAGCTTACTGGAGGAACAGAATAATCCAGAGCAAGATACAACCAATGTCCTGAAGAAGCCATCGACATTCACCCCACCTTGGACACACTGCCCTGCAATACAAATATTCTACACTCTGGTGAGTAGAGATATACAGAGGATAACTTCAAATGGTAAGATGGATAAGAATTTGACCCCAGTAGAGATGGAAGCTATACACTCATTAGAAGCAAGGCAAGACATCATTATAAAAGAGGCGGACAAGGGGGGGAACGTAGTGATCCTATCAAGGGATTACTATGAAAAAGAGATCTTGAGGCAACTTAATGACAAACAAACTTATGAGAAATTGGGGGGTAACCCAATCAAAAAATACCAGCAGGAGTATGAGAGGCATGGGAGGAGGGAGTGATCAACAAGAACACCTTTGAGTATCTCAAAGTAGACTTCCCACGTATCCCGACATTCTACATACTCCCCAAAGTTCATAAGAACCGCCACAAACCCCCTGGGAGGCCAATAGTATCAGGGATAGGGAGTCTAACTGAATTTGCCTGTGTATACATAGACATGGCATTACAACCGCATGTCTTGGGTTTAGATTCCTATATTAGGGACTCCACGGACATCTTAAATAGACTAAATCTAATGAATCTACCAACTGACACAATCCTCATCACGTGTGACGTGGAGTCTCTATACACGAACATCACACATGAGAGGGCTATCCAGGCAGCTGAGTATTTTCTGAAAACAGAATCACTAGATAGAGAAAGACAACATGGTTTCATATTGAAACTGCTTGACTTCATATTAACTCACAATATGTTCATCTTCAACCAGAAATACTATCGGCAGATACGAGGGGTGGCAATGGGGGCACGATGTGCTCCCTCAGTTGCCAACCTCTTCCTAGGCTGGTGGGAGAGGGAAGTAGTGTGGAGCACAAACATGGAGCGATACCACCAATGTATACTCGGTTGGTATCGCTATATAGATGACCTACTTATACTGTGGCATGGTACACCAGAATTAGGTAAAGAGTTCATAGAACAACTGAACAAGAACTCTTTGAATATCTACCTCACGCATACCATGTCTCCCCATCAGGTGGTCTTTCTAGATCTAGAAATCATAATTGACAAAGATGGAAGTATCCGGACCAAACTCTATCGTAAGGAAACGGCAACGAACAGCCTACTCCACTTTGACAGTTTTCATCAAAACAAAGTTAAGACGGGGATCCCATATGGTCAGATAATCAGAGCAAGGAGGAATTGCTCGCATAATGAGGACTTTAAAAAAGAGACCCAAGATATGGAGTTGAGATTTCGCAAACGGGGATACCCAAGGAGGACCATTGAATCAGCTATTAAACGAGCAGAGGCTATACCGAGGGAACAACTCCTGCAATACAAGAAAGGTAAGAGGAACAAATCTGAACAAACAGGGGAAGTGAGATTTATTAGTGAGTTTAACAGCAATTGGAGTACGATCAGGAACATTCTGAAGAGACACTGGGGGGTGCTACAGGCAGATCCCCACCTTATGCAATGGGTCAGGAAGGGACCACTATTAACAGCTCGACGTTCACCCAATCTAAGGGACCGCCTATGTAGTAGCCACTACAGGAGACCTGAAACCTGGTTAGAAAAGGGAAGACCAAAAGGTTCAAGACCATGTGGCAGATGTAATATCTGCCCCATGGTCACAACTAGTGACCATGTGAAAGAGCTTTCATCCGGTAGAAAATATCCTATTAAACACTATCTAAATTGTAGGTCAGAGGGCATTATCTACATGATAGAATGCAGTTGCCCGAAACGATATATCGGTGAAACAATCAATGCAGGTAAAGTTCGTATTCAAAAGCACATGTCTAGTATAAAACTAGCAAGCAGAGACAAGGAACAGGGCAAAATCCTCACACCGGTTGCGAAACATTTTCTTGAAGCACATGATGCCAAAGTAGATAATGTACAGATTACTTTCTTGGATAAGATACTCTTGGGAGGCAGAGGGGTAATTTGAAAAAGAAATTGCAGCAAAGGGAATTGGAATGGATGTTCAAATTGAACACTAGGGCACCAGCAGGGTTGAACGAGGACTTCTCATTCTTTCCATTCTTAGGGCGTGACTGACATTGCAGTTCACACAAGGTAACTGTTTATCCACTGGTTAGGAGCATGAATCACGGTTGGGGTTTGTTTGGTTGTTTTTTTGACTTTTGTGATTGGTGTTAGGTTAGGATGGTGGTGGTATCACAGGTTGCACAAGGGTATTGAGACATATAGATATGGGACCCAGAGCATGGAAGTACCCAGACATCCATGGATTAAAAATCTTTCTTTGTTTCAGCTATACAAGCAGTAGCTGGAGGAATTATGAAGATCCAACTGTGAAACCCCCCCTGAACAGGACTTTATTCCTGAACAGGATGCTCCAAGATGACATACACATGTATTGCAGGCGGTGAAGAGGAATGCCCAGAGGAAGACTCATTGAATACCTAGGGTGGGAGAATACCCAGGACTGCTCTGCCTCCATGACACAGATATCCTCAAATAGGTGGAGAAATGAGGAAATCCCGGCTCAGACTTAATTCCCCTTACGGAAACCTCTGAACTCTGCGTTTTTTGAACATCAATTTGAGTCCCCCCCTTAAGGACACCTTTTGAACTCCTCCTGAATATATTGGAGTAAAACCACAAACCGAAGATGTCTACAAATAGAGTAACTATAATGAAAATAAAGAAGATATAGTACAATAGGAGGCCTCATTGGAGACTGATCCTGGAAGCAGAAGCAGGAGAAAATGGATTAATAAGTTCCCTGTGAATATATCAAGATGTGAAGATAGAAATACAAAAAACAGCTCCCTCGAAGGGGATGAGTAGACGGGAGATACTGTGATTGCAAGGCAATTATTTAAAACAGAGCCTTATAGAATCAAGTTTATCAGGATCCAGTACCAAAAGATATAACAAGTTAATTGCAGGCAGTTTACAATCGGTTATGTATTCTTATAACATTGTTAAAAGGCAGAGTGGGGTGGCTCACCAGTAAAAATATAATGCAAAATAGATAAGCTAGCTAGAAACACTTATGTAGATAGACATACTTTTTAATAATAGTGTTACAGTGTGTAGAATTGTTTTTAAATGAATTGGAATGGTTGCGGCCGTGTCCTTCCCCGTATCTTACAGCTGTAGCAAGCTAACCCAGTAATACACTGGGATCACTAGTTTGCCCTCAAGTACCAGCCAGCTGACGGGGGGGGGGGCGGACCCCAGCAGGTGTTGTTTGATCTCCCAGAGGACCAAGCCGCTGACTACCCGACTTTGAAGGGTGAGATACTGGCCAGACTGGGGGTGAATGTGTGGGTTCGGGCTCAGCGGGTGCATCAGTGGAGCTACCAGTCGGCAGAGCCCGCCCGGCCCCAGTACTATAAACTGCTGCACCTGCTGCAAAAATGGTTGCAGCCGGAGTTGTTAAGCCCCACTGCCATGTTGGACCGCTTGCTGGCGGACATTTTCTGGAGGGCATCCTCTTCAGCACTGGGTTGGCCAGGTATCCCCTGACAGCGCACTAGGGATGGTGGACCTAGTGGAGCGATATGAGGCCACCAGGAACTTGCAAGGCGGCTCCATGAGGAGGGATTCGGGGAAACCCCGGAGGTCCCCGCCCCAGCTCAGGCGAGTGGCGTCCCCTAAACCCCCGCAGGACCTACCCCCCAAAGTCCCTGCCCAAGTGTTGTGTTGGGGATGTAAGGAGCCGGGACATATCAGAGTCAATTGTCCCCACCAGGGGGAGCCCATGGACGTGAACTTTGGTTACCGCCCTTCCATGTATGCCAGGAGGCTGTGTGCTGCCGGTGTCCCTGAGCTTGTGGGGCAAAGTCACCTCTGTCAGGTGAAAGTGGGAGACACCCTGGCTGTGGCCCTTTTGGACTCGGGGAGTATGGTTACCCTGGCAAGACCCGCTTTAGTACTGCCCGATGAGTACACTGGGCGGAAAACCGGGGTTTTGTGCATTCATGGGGACTTGAGAGACTATGCCACAGCACAAGTGTCTCTCACCACCGTCTCCGGCAGCTGGAAACATGAAGTCGCTGTCGCCGCTAAACTCCCGTATGAACTGATTATTGGGAGAGATTTTCCAGGGTTCAGGTCACTGTGGGCCAAGTTGGCAGTTCCGGAAACCCGCGAGGCGGGTGTGTCCCCAATAGACTGGCCCTACTCAGGGGAGACCCTGGTGCCCTGGGAACCGGAATCAGGAGGCACCGTGGAAGAGGTGCCCGTCCCTAAAATGGAAGAGGGGGAGTCAACCCCACTAAATGTTATGGTTGGAGATGTGGAAGAGTTGGCAACAGGTCCAGAGTTGGCAGATCTCCATGTCTCCACAATTAACTTTGGTACCGCTCAACACCAGGACCCGACCCTGTCTCGGGCCTGGGAGAATGTTCTTGAGGTGGAAGGTGAACCACAACAGCCAGGGGCGGAGTTACAGTTTCCTCGCTTTGTGGTTCACCAGGAAATGTTGTACCGAGTAAACAAGGTACATGAAGAGGTGGTGGAACAATTGGTGGTACTCAATCCATATCGCAAGTTGGTGTTGGATTTGGCCCACCAACATGTTCTGGGTGGACACCTAGGCCAGCAGAAAACTCTGGACCGCGTTTTACAACGATTCTACTGGCCCAGCGTGTACAAGGAGGTGGAGAGATATTGTGAGTCCTGCCCAACATGTCAGATGACCAGCCCTCAGCCTCATTACCGTGGTCCCTTAGTTCCTCTCCCAGTTATTGAGGTACCCTTTGAGCGGATTGCCATGGATCTAGTGGGTCCAGTGCCAAAATCCGCTAGAGGGCACCAACATATTCTGGTGATCTTGGACTATGCCACGCGGTACCCTGAGGCAGTGCCCCTGCGTCACACCTCTGCCAAGCTCATTGCTAAGGAGCTTATGGAAATGTTTTCCAGAGTAGGTCTGCCTAAAGAGGTCCTGACCGATCAAGGTACCCCGTTTATGTCGAAAGTAATGAAAGAGCTCTGTAAACTGCTGCAGGTGAAACAGTTGCGGACATCCGTTTACCACCCGCAAACAGACGGCCTAGTAGAACGGTTTAATCAAACTTTAAAGACCATGTTAAAAAGGGTGGTCGCCAAGGATGGGAAGAATTGGGACTTGCTGCTGCCCTATCTGATGTTCGCAGTGCGAGAGGTGCCCCAGGCCTCTACGGGGTTCTCGCCCTTCGAACTCTTATACGGTCGACATCCACGGGGCCTGTTGGATATAGCCAAGGAGGCCCGGGAACAGCAACCCACACCCCACAAAAGTGTGGTAGAGTACGTGACTCACCTACAGGAACGGATAGAGACCGTCTTGCCGCTTGTCAGAGAACACATGGAGGCAGCGCAGCGGGCCCAAAGCAGGGTTTATAATCGGCAAGCCAGGGTACGGAACTTTAACCCCGGTGACAGAGTTGTGGTTCTGATACCCACGGTGGACAGTAAATTTCTAGCTAGGTGGCAGGGTCCCTATGAGGTCATTGAAAAAGTTGGGGAAGTGACTTACAAGGTACATCAGCCTGGGCGGAGGAAGCCCGAGCAGGTGTACCATGTAAACCTGCTGAAACTATGGAAAGACAGGGAGACCCCTGGGGGTGACAGTCCCCGACCAGGTATGGTGGGGGTGGAGCTTCCCATCCCTCGGTCTGTTATTAGAGAAGCAGTAGTCGAGGTGAAAACTGGCGACAACCTCTCCTCTAAACAGACTCAGGAAGCCAGGGAGTTTATTAGCAGAAACACGGACGTGTTTTCAGAACTCCCTGGGCGCACTTCGGTCATCCAACATGATGTTGTCACGGAACCTCAGGTCAAGATCCGGTTGAGGCCTTACCGGGTACCTGAGTCCCGGCGACAAGCTATCGCGGAGGAAGTGCAGCAAATGCTCCGGTTAGATGTGATTGAAGAATCAAAGAGTGAGTGGGCCAGCCCCATAGTCTTGATTCCCAAGCCCGATGGTACGTTGCGGTTCTGTAACGATTTCCGCAAACTTAATGAAGTTTCCAAGTTTGATGCCTACCCTATGCCCCGGGTAGATGAACTCATTGAGAAGCTAGGCCAAGCCAGGTACATTTCGGTTTTGGACCTCACAAAAGGGTACTGGCAGGTGCCCTTGACTGAGGCTGCCAAGGAGAAAACAGCCTTTATTACACCAGAGGGACTGTTCCAATACAAGGTATTACCCTTTGGGTTACACGGCGCTCCCGCTACGTTCCAAAGGTTAATGGATATTGTCCTCAGTCCACATCGTCGGTATGCTTCGGCATATCTGGACAATATAATTATCCATAGCACGGATTGGGAAAGTCACCTACCCAAAGTACAGGCCGTAGTGGATTCCCTCAGGAAGGCTGGGTTGACGGCAAACCCGAAAAAATGTGCTTTAGGCCTAGAGGAAACAAAATACCTGGGCTATGTGATTGGACGAGGAGTGGTCAAGCCCCAGGTGAACAAACTAGAAGCCATCCGTAACTGGCCACGGCCTAACACCACCCGCCAGGTAAAGTCATTTCTGGGGTTGGTGGGATATTATATGCGGTTCATTCCCAATTTTGCCACCCTAGCGGCACCATTGACAGACCTGTTAAAGGGACGCAAGTCTGTCATGGTGAAGTGGAATGAACAGGCCGAAAAAGCGTTCGCCGCTTTGAAGTCTGCTCTGTGTGGGTCTCCGGTGTTGGTGACACCCGACTTTAAGAGGGAGTTCATAGTGCAGACCGATGCCTCCGAAGTAGGTCTCGGTGCTGTACTGTCTCAGGAAGTCAACGGGGAGGAGCACCCCGTTGTCTACATGAGTCGCAAATTAACACCCGCGGAGACCCGGTATAGTATAGTGGAGAGGGAGTGTTTGGCCATTAAATGGGCCCTGGAGTCTCTTCGCTACTACTTGCTGGGGAGAAGGTTCCGGCTGATTACGGACCACTCTCCCCTCAAGTGGATGTGCCAGGCTAAGGACAGGAATGCCAGGGTCACCCGGTGGTTCTTGTCATTACAAAACTTCAAGTTTACAGTAGAGCACAGAGCGGGACGATTATTGGGCAACGCGGATGCCCTGTCCAGAGCACATTGTTTGGCATGTGTCCACCCCCTCAGGGTTGAACAAAGGGGGGGGGTATGTGGTAAGGTGCAAGGGGCCGTTATTGACGGCAGGTATGTAGCACCAATGTACCTGGCATTGGTGCAGTAAAGCCGTGTAGTCTGATTTCCAGCATCAGCTGCTGGTGGCAGTTTGCTGCTGTTGCTTTAGAATAGCCGAAAGGCTAACCTGGGACGGCTTTACTGGGATGGAGTAGAGCAGGGTGGGACTCCATCCCACTACCCAGGTCCGGGTTTTGCGGGCTGTTTAAATAGCCTGGGGAATCAGCTGTGCCCTGGCCTTTGTCTAGAGCTCACATGGGAGTGAGACTCTGTGAGCCTGGCTGAAATCTCCTGTGGAGGCTGTTCATGCGGACCTGAGGCCTATTTGACTGTAAACAGGACCTTTGCTCAAGGACTAAAAGCTGTTTGCCTGACTGTATCATTTATGCTGCGGTTTCCTGAAAAGGTGATGTAACCTGTATGGACATATGCTTTTGTGTATTTTTGTGACTTTACTTTGAACTGTTTGCCTCCGCCTCTATACTGCTGACACCCGGTCGCCTACCAGAGCTAATCTCCACAATATATATATATCTATATATATATATATATATAAAAATTAATATAAATATGGTCACATACACTTAAAGCATGCTGATGCCTAACTAAAGGATCAAGCATGAGGTACAATGCATAATGAAAAACCACTATGGGCCTGGTTATAACCGACAAAAAACCTCCATTATATACATATATGGACCTAAGCATAATTCCCCTAATGGGAATATGAACTCATATTATGCCACACTGAAGAAAAGAAACTTCATATAACAGACCGTTTTAACAGCCCGCAGCAGAAACGAGACAGCGGGACCAGAGCAAAGATTTTACCTCACAGGCCAGTTCAAGCGCCGACAGCTGAGAGAAGATGGGCGGGCCAGAGAGCGCGCGTGAAGCGCTCTGACCCCGCCACGCCCGCCCATCAATCACCGCACAGCGCGGCCCCGCCCCCAAGCACGGATTACCTCAGAGAGGTAAAAATGGCGGCAGCGCCATTAATAAAAATTAAACCGAGGACCCGGTCTGAGAGGGGAGCGCTGCACACACTCACACACACAAAATAAAAGACGCAGACTAACAGACATACACACAGACACGCGCGCACAGACGCCCACATAACTGTACTGAAAATTACCTCAGGAATAAAATGGCCAGCATATGCCAGAAAAAAAACCCTCACCTCCCCCCTAACGCGCCTCCCCACAATAAAGGGAGAGGCCATGAGAAGGAAAGGGAAGAGATATGGGGACAACGGGACGGGGCATCCCAAATCCGGGTCACCAACCGGATAACCACTCTGCCCCAATAATGGGGACTAGTGGAGGAGATAAGCTCCTAGGCACCACCGGGTGCCGGCTACCATTACCCAGTCAGCAGCCGAAGCTGGGAGGCTTCCAATAGTTACAAAATACTAGTAAAAATTGAACTGGGTAGAAATAGACCAGGGGGGGGTGCCGGGGTGTAACCTCTTAAAGACCTCTTTCTTCTGTCTTGACGCATCTTGCAGAGAGAGAACACTGGGGATTAGGTGGGAGGTCCCAGGTATATATAGACTGGGAGGGGCCAGTTTTCAAGATCTCTCTCTCTGCAATGGCATCTGGCGATGGTTTACCCGAACGTTATTACTACAGGAAGCGGGGTGTGTGTGACACACAAAGAATATTGGACCAACAGTCAAAAATAACTTAAACCAGACCAACACAACAAAAGCTCATACACATCCCTCCCCAGGGCAATTTAGATTGCTGCACATAAGAATTCATTTACCTTTTACTACTGCTGTGGTAAATTTTAGAAACAAAATGGAGGCTCATGCATCTGCAGGCCACCTGCAAACAGGAAGAGCTGCTGGGCTTCCTGTTACTGTGCATTGTCAGTTATGTCAGTTGAATCCAGGCAGCAGCATGGCTGAGATACTGGGAGAGGAAGCTTCAAAATGGCCGCTACCTTTTTTTTCCAACTGTGCCAGGCTGTTGGTCTGGTTCAAGCACTTAACTGGCCAAATGCAGACAGGGCCATTTTCACTTCAAAACAGTAGATTTACCTTGCGGAATGTGCAAATTGTGATTCTCGTGTGTGCCTGCCATTTGGTGCACCATGAGTAATCATGAATAATGCACCAAGGTGCATGCAGAATCGTTTGTGCTCTGCCTTAGCGTTTTTGGGCATCAACCATGAATCAACACTATAGTGACTAAGTGAAAAAAAAGCAGCACATATGTAAAAATTACTGTTGCTCCACTTACCCCTGCAGTGCTGATTAGAGATGCCCCACTGCAAGCCTGATACAAGGTACCTGCTTCCAAGTAGCCATATACCCTGAGCACCGGGAGCATCAGCGGCCAATCAAGTTCGCCAGATTGGCTTGTCCACCCAGTGAACCCAATAGACTGTCGGCAGTCATGCAAAGTGGTGATGCCGCTACCGACATCAAGAAAATGGGGACGTAGGTAAGTGCCTTTCTGGAAACCAGTCTCAGAACAGTCATTTTTGATGCATTAGGAGGTTTACATATGTGCTTTCTTTTTCAGTGAGAACAATTTGATGATGAGGGTAACTGTATAAATCAGCCTACAGTGGCCAACTGGAAACTCAAAATTAACTCTATTTGTCAATCAAGTACTCACCAATGCTAAAGCTTTAGATAGATCATAGACAGGGGTAGATATAGCCACTCTTAAGTATCATTGGGACTGAAGCTTTATTATTGTAGGGGCAGAAATGTGTCATGGTGGGGATGGCCACGATGCAGAGGATATTACATTGCCCGCTGCCAGCAATGGAATATGGATCCCCCCATTATCTGGCTTCTGTTTACTCTTTGCACGGAGGTGGTTTTGACTGGAGGTCCACTTTAAGCTCTCAAAGCTCAGTGCAAATATATTATTAAAGAGGACCAGCAGTCAAAATTGAATAGAGGCCCACTCAGCAAGGGGGCTTCTCGATTTGTGCATCCCCTCTTCCCAGGAAGCCTAAGTTTAGGCAGCCCATAGTTACTGCATTCACATTACTTTGACAGCTGCCATGTATGTGACCATTAGCAGCCTTCATTGTTCTCCTGGTGATGTGCAGGCCCACTGGACAAACCTGATAGAGGCCTTCACATGTGGCAGTAAAAGCAGATGAAGCAGTGAATATAGGATGTGGGGCCCCCTGGAAGCAGTATCAGGAAACCTTAAATCATGATGCTCCCTTGCTGTGGGCCTTTTAGAAATGTCAGTCATTTTTGACTGGAGCTCCTCTTTAATGACCAGACACTTTAATGACACCCCTCCCCCAATTACCTAAAGACATTATTTCTGCTGGATGTGCATAGTCTTTGGGGGGTCATGCTAATTAAAGTCCTTGTCCTGGCAAACACAATAAACAGCACATACTCACCTATGGTCCTGCACAGCTGAATGATGATGGTAGTTTGATCCCATGCCTGCGCCCCAGAGTTCCTCCCCTGCACATGTGATGGGGCATTTTTACAAGTGAGGTATATAATTCTTAAGTATACCCCATAGGGTGCTCTTGTTGCCAAGTGCAAAAAAAATTCTCATCCTTTCATTTTCGGATAAATGATATCCCTCACCTGTAAAAATGTGTCATTGCAGGCACAGGTGATTTTTGGTGTGTTAAAGTTGAAAAACTCATTGTCATGAAGGTTGCAATTCACACCCAACTGCGCACCCAGAGTTACACTGAATAATTAGCATGACCCCCATTACCTGTTTATGTGAGTGTAAAAAGTTATGGTGGAAGACATAAAGCGTGACTATTTATGCTAATCACCATAGTCTGTGCTGAAAGGCAGAGCGGAGTCTGCTGATAGACACAGTAATTACAGGGGGGGGGAACCTCACTGCCAGTAGGCGGATAATGGGGATAATAGTTACTCTCCGCAAGATGAATAGGAGAATGGGAAACACAATCATCTCTCAGGAATGCTCAGTGCCCCCCGGGGTGGCTTTACAGAGGCTGCCATTGGACAGCAGCTATAAATTCGATATAAGACATTTCCATACAGCTACAGTCCCTTATGAGACCCAGATCTTAAAATCCAGGCTGCCAAAAAGGGCACTTCCCTGTTGGCCTGCAGTCTCGATCCTATGGAGACCTGCAAGCTACTGACTCCCCTATGCCAACACAACGTGCTCTGCCCCCTACCTCGCTACTGGTCACTGTGCTGAGACTGGAAGGCATCTGCAAGACTCTATTGGATAAAGCCTGAGCACAGCTATATAAGCAAGTTTTAATTTACAGCCTGCACTGTCCAATTAATAACAAAATCATTTAAAAGGATACACTGCAGATATTGTCAGGGCAGCAGAGGAAAAATTCTCATATAGGACCTTCACAATATTCTGCTGTAAATGGAGTCACATTATCATGAGTGCTTCCTACTTTCCATGTTGGCAGCGTGTAGCCTTATGAAGAAAGTGACATGCTCTGGCTTGGTGGGTATATAAGGTAGGCTGTCCACACACATATCCTCCATTGCTGTCATGGGAAAATTATTGGCTTTGAGGTCAAGGGTGGCAGTTATTTCTGACACTGCACAGTTTGTGACCTGATCACAAGTTACTGTGGTGAAAATGTAGGATGACTAAATAAATGGTATCATTGCTAAAAAGAAACTGCTGAGCACCACCAGCCATTGCTATCAGAGGTGAACTCTAGCCTCGAAGGGCGAAAAGGATGGACCAGTGTTCCCCAATCATCTCCTTGTGAGCCACCAACAGGTCATGTTTTGTGGATTTCCACAAAGCCAGTTAACTCTGCTGCTACACAAATTGCTACCCGTGTGTATTTGTATGGAGATCTGCAAAATCTGGCCTGTTGTTGGCTCACGAGGAGAGGGTTGGGGAACACTGGGATGGACCAACAATGAAGTAACCACCACTGAAAATGAACCATGCTACCAGAGGTGTGTCTAAAATAAAAGTTCCAGGAAACTGCAAGAGAGACTCAAAAGCAGACAGAAGGTCACTGCACTTGGTAGAAAAGGGCTTCAACTTCCATAACAGTATTGGAATTGGAACTCCGCTGATTGGCAAAGGGATTCCTTGTTCCATGAGTTGTGTTCTGCTTTATTGATCGGATGGACATTGGCATGTCAGACAAGAAACATCAAGAGCACAAGTTGGTGGTTGGATCATGGTCTGGGGAATGTTGTGGTATTCTCTGGACCACTCATTTATGGAGGAAGGCACTCAAATGATTTGTGATTGAATCCACCCTTGCAGTTGCATACACTACTACCGGTACATGCTGCTTGTCTTACTTGGGGCAGACAATGCGAAACACGGCTCCAAACTGCTAGAAAGGTCTGATGGTGGAAGAGCATGTGAAGTACTGCACTATCCCTGTGAGCATCTGTGGCACCACCACTATGGATTCTCTATCACACACCCTCCAGCAGCTGTGGGATGCACTGCAGTCAGCATGGCTCCAGATACTGGTGACAATGCACAGGGACAAGATGTAGTGCAGGTCCCTAAACTATAAATTTAAAGATAACCTCCAGCCAAAATACACCGGGGGTCTCAATTTGGATGCCAATCTGGTTCACAGCTGCCTTGCATGTGACCACTGGTAGCCAATCAAGTTATTTTCATTTGCTAGGTGATGCCAATGTGCTGCTGGCTCTCACAAGTGGGCCACAAACCACACTGCAATGCATTAGAGGTGAGCATCAGCTTTCTGCTTTCGGGCTTTCTGTCTGGGAGGTGTGCAGGGGGGCATCCAATTCAGGATACCCATGTGCCGTTTTAGTTGGGGGACCTCCAGTTGATTAGAGATCCTCTTTAAGGTAATGCACAGTTCAGAATGAGGGTATCGGCTGATCTGCTCACCTGTCACCTGGCTGTCGGAAGCTGCCTCTGTTCTTGTCACTGTGGCTGGGTTGTGGTGAGATATGAGGAGCCAAGTATGGCAGGTGAGGAAATAAGCACAGACTATGGGATATATATGATGGCGGCTTAGTATCCCTGGCGGCTGTACAATCGGATCTTATGCAGGAAAATATGTGCAGCAAACGCCGTGCAAGTCAAGACAACTGACCAGCCGCTTCGAGTAAAGGAAGGATGAACGCCTCTCTGTACAACACTCTGCAGGAAAGCTATCAGAACAATAAACAGCACATTAAAGCAGACCTCCTGGGATGAATTCAAGAAGTATTAAGCCGTCCTCTTCAATCCATCACTGGCTGTGCAATCACCACTCCGCTAGTAATCTGGTGGAGCACAGAAGTATGACCCCAGTGAGTAATTTGCCTGGTGTTTCTCTGGTGCTTTTACACCAGAGGGGCATCCTAAATCAAGATTCCCCCTAGACCATTAGTCATATTTGGCCAGAGGCTGTTTCAGCCTGCTAAATGGAAGACAGAAATAACAAGGTGAGTAGCATTCTATCTTAATGGGGGAGGATGGCCACACATTGTGCAATTAGTCCGAAATCAATCTTTTCGATTAATTGAGGCATTTTACATTAGTCATTATATCACTTATTTTATCCTATATGATCCAATGCGGAATTACATCAATCTTCAAGACAGGTAATAAAAATCCAGACACAAAAAAACGGAAGGGAATAAAGGATTTCATTTGTAGGCTCAATTGTTGGTCATATAACTGATCATACAAGACTTAGGGGTTTATTCATCAAGGGATAGGTGAAAGCGGGGGGCTGTACACAATACCACATTTATGAAGGCAATTCTGGTGAGTGACTAACAGCGCCATGTAGCGTCCGATTCATCATTACAGGCGGCTCAGCATATAGCGCCGGCGCTCTAACTTCCAGAGCGCGAGGTATTACCTGTCGCTCTCATACATTTCAATGGACGTTCCTTTTCTGTTTAAACAGGGTTTTTTGTTTTTTATTTTATTTTTTCTTCAAATAATTGTCACCTCTCCTGGCCTAGAAAAAGTCATTTTAGAAAACTTTGATTTTTTATGCAGAATTGTCATTACAGTCTGGCATTAAAGTATTAATGTCACAATGTTACAATAAGATCATTCCATGTGTTTTTGCTTTGTTACTGGTGGATATGTGTTCAAAAACAGACTTTAATCAGACAGCGTCTGCCGCTCTATGCTACAGCAACCAGATCGCCGATGCTGTGTGTGTTTTCTGTTGAATATGGTGTGAGTAGCTGAGAGTCGGTCGCACTAAGCTGGCGCTACCTTACGCTCCTTGCAAAGCTGTACTGGTGTTAGAATGCCCAACGTACAACACATTCATCAATGCCGGCCAGGTTACTACAGCGAATGAGATGCTCCGTTACAGCGCCCGATAGCTAATCACAGCTTATACTAGCGGTCGCTCTTAGCGCCTCTGTACATACACTCATCTGCCAATAGCTGGCGCTAGTAATGAATCAGCCTGTTAATTAACCTTGTGGAAGGTACAGTGGGCTGATGCATGGCTCAGTTATGTCCTCGAATTGGGACCGCCATACCTGGATGCAGTTTGTTGTGGAGGGCCCCTGGCCTCTAGTTCTCGCCTTAACCCCCCTGCCTTGCCCCATTCCTAACCACAATCAAATCTGTGTGTCTGTAGCCCCAGGAGCAGCAGTGACAGTTACTGGGTATGTGTCAGATAACAGTAGAGAAGCACCAGCCCAGGAATGTTACTGACCGATGAATCAGATGCTGTGTCACATTTACCCAGTAATAAAAACAAAGCTCCCCCCGAGTGCATTCTCCCAGGCAGCACTTTTTCAAATTTAGTCATTTCAGTTGTAGACTTCGGAGTCAGAATGGTGTACGGGAAATTGTCTTTACTATGAGCACCCAACTCTGGTACCACATGTGACCATTTTAAGCATACAACTGATAAGACCATTAAAGCGTGTAGAAGGTTTCGTGGTCATTTTGACCATTTTGAAATGAAAGTGGACCTAAAGTTTTTATTTCAAATTGTTTTTGTGGTCGGTAACAAAAGGGGAAGATATAGTGGGTCAGTTCCGCTCATACTATGCGGATTTGTATTCATCCAGGGTGAACTATACTGCAGGGGAGTTAGCTGGATATCTGAATGACATTGACCTCCCAGTTTTATCCCCGGAGGGTAGTGAGTCCCTGGGTGGCCCCATCACTCTAGAGGAAGTCAGGCGTGCGATTGGCTCTATTCCTAATAGGAGGGCTCCTGGGCCGGATGGGCTGCCAGTCGAATGGTTTAAGCAATTTAGTGAGATTATTGCTCCGAAGTTGCAGGAGGTATTGAGGGGGGCGGGGGACGTGGGTGGCCTCCCGGACTCCTTCTCGGAGGCACACATTGTGCTGATACATAAGGAGGGCAAACCATCTGACTCGTGTGCATCGTACAGGCCCATATCGTTGTTGAATCAGGATGCAAAGGTTTTGGCGAAAATACTGGCAGCCAGATTGAACAAGGTTATTCTCCAATTAATTGGACCGGATCAATCTGGTTTCATGCTGGGACGTACCACGCATATAAACCTTCGTAGACTGTTTTCCAATCTTCAAATTACTCACGAGAACTGGGGTAGCAGGGTGGTCGTCTCATTGGATGAGAAGGCCTTTGACTCAGTTGAGTGGCCCTATTTGTGGGAGGTATTGGCTAGATTCGGGCTTCCGGACGCCTTTATTAAATATGTAAAGTTGTTATACCGGGGGCCGATGGCCAGGGCGCGAGCTAATGGTGTCTACTCTGACCCGTTCCCTCTGAGTAGGGGCACTAGACAGGGTTGTCCACTTTCGCCGCTGCTGTTCGCCCTGGCTATCGAACCCCTGGCGATAATGATCAGGCAGTCAGCTCTTATTGCAGGGTGGAGGGTGGGTGGGATTGAGGAGAAAATCTCTGTAAGCCGACGACACGCTGGTTTACCTGGCGGATGGTCTCGACTCCCTGGATGCCTTACTTGACACCATTGCAGAATTCGGGAAATTCTCAGGACTTAAAATCAACTGGGATAAATCCAGCCTAATGCCGGTGGACGGGATGGATAGCTTAGTTCTCTCGCCCAGGTCACGTTTGAAAGTGGTCAACCATTTTAAATATCTGGGGATAGTGATCAGCCGGCACCCTAGTAAGTTCACAGACCTGAATATTTCCCCGGTGGTGGCGCAGTTAAAGAGGAAGGTACGGCTCTGGGCAAAGCTGCCCCTATCGGTCATGGGCAGAATTAATATTTTTAAAATGATTTTTCTACCTAAATTACTGTACCTATACCAGGCCTCCCCAGTGCTGCTGCCACGGTCGCATTTCAGGGAGTTGGACTCAACCATATTCAGCTTCATTTGGGGCCAGTCATCACCAAGGTTAAATAGAGAAATCATGAAAGCCCCGGTATCGGAGGGTGGGCTGGCGGTCCCGAACATGCTTCTGTACTTTTACGCAGCGCAGCTGGTGTATGCGCACTGGTGGATACGCCCCCCTAGGTATAATCCGGTGACATCGTTAGAGGTGGCCCTGATGGGATCTGGAGACAAGGTGTCCAACCTGGTATATAGAGGCACGAAAAATGACCCAGTTCTGACACGGTGTATGAGGGTGGTGTGTCAGGTCTGGGACAGGGTCATTGGGCTAGAGGAAGGGATGAGTGGGGTTAAGGGTGTTTCACCATTTACCCCTTTGTGGAACAATCATAAGCTACCAGAGTTGCTGACTATGCAGGATACAAGCTTCTGGGAGAGGCGCGGTGCCCACTCGCTGAGCCAGTTCTACTGTTCCGGGATCCTTATGTCATTTGAGCAGGTGTGCGAGAGGTTCCAGTTGTCCCCAAGAAATTTTTTTCGATACCTGCAACTTAGGCACGCTCTGAGGACCCAATTCCCTGGCGAGGGTCCAGTGATCGCGGAAGCACTAATAGAGAGCGAAGTCAGGCAGAGCAGTTTAGAGAAACCCACCTCGACTATATATAAGGCGTTGCAAGGCACCTTGCTTTCCCCCCGGGAGGCGGTGATGGCGAAGTGGCAGGGGATGGATCATGGTTTGGTTGGAGAGGACTGGTAAGAAGTATGGGATAATATTCACACATCGGTGGTGGAGGCCAGAGATAGGTTTATTCGGACCAAATGGATCCATCAGGCGTACATCACACCGGTACGACTGTACAGGATGGGACTGCTAGATAGTGACCTGTGCCCGCGATGTGGGAATGGTAGAGCAACGTGGGAGCATGTGGTATGGTCCTGTGTAGTACTGGATCGCTACTGGTCTTCAGTAATGAGGGTAGTGGGCAAAGTAGTGGGGTTCCATGTAAGGGGCTCAATGGCATTGTGTCTCCTGGGGGTGACGGAACCAATCACAGATCTAAGTTCAGTGAGGGTACTACTGCGATTCTTATTATTTTATGCTAGAAAGTGTATTTTGCTAAATTGGAAGCACCCGGCGACCCCATCCCTGTTGGCCTTGAAGAAGCTCATAAACCAGAAAATGAGCATGTATAAATTAACCTATTCTGCCCGTGGGATTCCCCAAAAGTTTGAGAGGGTCTGGGGGCCTTGGTTGCAGTGCTCGGAGACTGTGGCAGATGATACTTGAGGGGTGTAAGTGATACTCCATAAGAACCTTTGTTAACCCGAGATAGGAAGTGAATGTGGGCCTACAGATGATCGGACTGGCAGGAGTTGTTCTCTCCCTTATTTTGGGAATAAGAGTTTACGAAGCCACGCGGCGGTGCCCCTTCCCCAGACGGGTCAATCCATACTGGTGGCTGCTAGGCTGGTCTGGTAATATTGCCAGTGGTCTCTTTCCTTCCCGGGCCTCGGGTATGAATGGTGTGTGAATGTGTGTCTAAGTAGATAAGTTGTCCAATCGGACTGCATTGTTTGACTTGTAGTGTATTGTAATGTCTTGTCAGTTTATATGCAAAAGCAAAATAAAAACTTTAAAAAAAAAAAAAAAATTGTTTTTGTGTGCCACGTGTATGAGCATTAGGAATCAAATCGGGATGCTGCTAGGGAGCAGGTATACAAGCTATAACAGAACTCTCCGCACTGACACGTCTAGATCACACACAGCTGATTTATAGGGGCTGTAAAATAATCACTCTTTGCAAGGCAGTGTGACTGAGCGGCGGCTGGTGACGTTATGTGTCAGGCGTGTCGGATTGTATAAGTACAGTGCTGTAATAACAAGTCCTAACAATCCATAGCAACTAAATATAGACCTGGGGCTGTAGACAATAAAACAAATTAAGCTGGAAAGCAGCAACAGACTCTGGACACAAGTGGGCGCTGCCGAGATCATTTTTCTCTATCCAGTTTGCCACAGCGGTAGAAGAAATTTTTGATATTTGCATTTGATCTTTTCAATATCCCTAAAAAAGGATCTAAATTATAACGATGGAACAGCTCTGACCAAATTTTTGTATTTGCACAGTATTTTTAGACCTCCTTTATTTTTACAGCTTGTAAAAGCAGACCTAACCCTCCCTAGCAACTGTGGCAAGGGCCAGCTTCACAAAAAGCCTACTGCCACTGCCCGTCAGCCTGAAGTTAGGATGTACTTTGATTTTCCCCATAGGGCAGTGTAAGACATAGTACAGGAAACAGCACCCTGCATTGTTGCAGCCACTTCCAGTCAGTCTTTGGATGGAGTTCCTCTAAGAATAGGCAAGTATGTTTAAATGAAGGGTCCACCGATAATGGCATGAGGGAGTAGGATCATTTCGGCTAGGGACCTCTGTGGCCAGGACCAGCCTTGGGGGGGAGTAGCGGGGAGTAGCGTGGCACTATCACAGCTTTTTGAGCCACCGGCTTCAAAAGTT
Source organism: Gastrophryne carolinensis (assembly GCA_027917425.1). Lineage (NCBI taxonomy): Eukaryota > Metazoa > Chordata > Amphibia > Anura > Microhylidae > Gastrophryne > Gastrophryne carolinensis. Next base: position 239,331,171 of record CM051235.1, on the reverse strand, counting down.
CAGCCAGTGAGAATGTTTATTCATACCCACAGTACAGGTACAGTAATCAGGCAATAAAGGAGTGCCACTTGCTGGCACAGTTTTGCGCTCATACAGGCCGGGGTTACAAAAGATAAACATCTGGGTTCCAGCACCTTTATTGGGCGCTCGCGATGATACAGGGCACTGCACCTTGACATAATTTACATGTTCTTCCTGTGGGTCTTAAATATATGGTATGTTCCAGCACCTTTCCCTCAGCATCTCAGGTCCAGAGCGCAGCCATCTTGGAAAGAATGCACAGAGTGGCAGGTCTGTCACCCAATCACATGCTGCAGTATGACTGTACTGGTCTGTACTGTACTGTCACTCGGGTCCCTGGTTGCTATTCAGAGTCCTGCCTTTGCTAAAATTAGGGGAGGATGGCGGTGATCAGGTGAGTTTTATTTTTTCCGAATATGTGGTAGGTGGGGGGACTAACCTATAAGGACTGTGTACAGGAACCAGCTGGCCTACAGGCCTGTAGAATCTGGCAATTACTACTAGGTGCCAAGTGTTTAGCAACAGTAGGAAAGTAGACACCCCAAGGTGCCTGCTGTCAACCTTTTACACCATTTGCTGGCTTCACCTCCTCACCTTTACCTCTTACTGTTCCTCTGGGTTCAGTCCTAGGGACTCCTCTTTTCGCTCTACACAGCCGCTTTTGGACACACTATTAGCACATTTGGTTTTCAGTACCATTGCTATGCTGTGGACACCCAACTCTATACTTAATTTCATGACTTCACCCTAGCCTTACATCAGAACACCAATGACTGTCTGTCTACTGTCTCTAACATTATGTCCTCTCTTTGTCTGAAACTGAATGTTTCGAAAATGGAATTTCATCTAGTAACCTACGTAAACCTGGTATCTTTTGTTAAGCAACATGCCCGCTGTCTAGGTGTCACACCTGACTCTTTTCTGTCAATAATCCCCCACATTCAATCTTGTGTTGATTACTGTAACTACTTACTAGCCGGTTCCCCTCACTAAACTCTCCCCTCTCCAATCCATCCTAAATTCAACATCCTGCCATCTGCCAGTCATTGCATTGGTTACCCATACTGCTCATTCTTACCCAAAAAGCTCTCCATGGTGCTGCACCCCACTACATCTTGATTTCAGTTTACCACCATACACATCATCAATAGTTTTAGACACTCCCTAAAAACGTGTCTTATTACGGTAGCCTACTACATCCACTAATCTAACTTTGTTTCTCTAACCCAAAAAGCAATATCCACCACACCATTTGCTCCCAAAAGCACTAAATTAGCTTGAGGCTTTTATTTCTGCTAAGATGGCTGGTCCATGGTAAAAAGCACTTATTACCTTTTGCGTCACCCCCATTTCCCTCTTAGATTGTAAGCTTGCAAGAGGCCCGTCATATCCTCGGTTTCATTGGCTTACCCATTTTGCTGCCATGTCATTTATTACTCAGTTTGCACATGAACCATCCGACTGTAAAGCACTGCGGAATGTTGCTGCCTTTATAAAAATAAAGATTATTACTATCATTATTAATAATGCTTGGCCAGTGATGCCTAGGCTCATAATGAGGTTTGCCATAATATTGGTTACATGGCTCCACATGAACGGAAAAGGAGCAGTATGGAGAGCCACGGCGTGGCTAACTGCAGAGAAAGATTAGATTTTTCATGGTCTGCTTTACCTACAAAGAAAATGTCACTCCAATTGGTCTGCCAGGTCTGGCATTGAACTAGGGGTGCAGGACCTATACGAGTGGGGTTATTATAATCTTATTATAACAGTCGTGCGCTACATAAGAACCACCCTGTTTACTACAACTTAAGCATCTGTAGCAGCAGTTGATCCCTACAATATGCTAGAAAGTCCCTATTACAGCTGTGAACGCTGAATCACAGAAAGGACTATTTTTAAATTACATTTTATTCAGCAAAGATACAGGTTGGAAATACAGACAGACAACTGCTGCTTATTTGACATCTGCTGAAAATAATGGATATCTGCGTTACCAGCAGAATTGTTGCCATTACGTCTCAAGATTTCCCCTCTGAAAGTAAATATCACCTTCTAAAGAGCGCCAACGAGCAATATGAAGTTTAGAAACGCAACCAGTACATGGCACTACGGATGCGGTTGTAGTCAGGAAGCTGTTCAACAGGACCTGAAATAAGATCAGGAAGGCAGATTAAATTTGGAAAAACACAGTCTTTGATTTTCATTTGTATTATAAAAGCACAGTTTAAAAATACCATTTTGTGAATACTCACCTTGTAAAATGGGTATTATGAGTATGTCACACACCCCGCTTCAAGAATCCATAACATGTGGGTAATATCGTCCTGAAGAGGGCGTTCCTGCAGAGATGATAGCAAAAGAAAGCCCCTCCCTGATCCATAAATACCTGGGACCTCCCACTCACTACCCAGTATACAGAAAGCAGTAAGGTAAGGGACCAGGAAGAGGCAAATATAAACAACAACCACGCAAAGTTCGCAATAAAGAGGATCCTGAATACAAAAGGGCGGGTTGAAGCGGGGTGTGTGACATACTCATAATACCCATTTTACAAGGTGAGTATTCACAAAATGGTATTATTCTTAGTATGTCACACACCCCGCTTCAAGAATCCATAACATGTGGGACATCCAACAGCAGTGTCCATAACAAGGGCGGGGATCCAAAACTAGGCAACAATGCACAACCTTAAACCACAACAGCTTGCAAAACTTTGTGGCCAAAAACAGCATCCGCTGATGCCCGAACATCAACCTTGTAAAACTTGGAAAAGGTGTGAACCGAAGACCAGGTAGCGGCCTTACAAACTTGTTCAACAGAAGCCTGGTGCTGAAAGGCCCAGGACGCACCAACTGCACGAGTAGAATGAGCAGTAACACGAAAAGGGGGACTCCTCCCCTTGGCAGAATAGGCCCCAATGATGGCCTGACGAATCCATTTACTAATGGAAGATTTGGCAGGAGCCAAAACTTTCCTAGGCCCGCAGGGCACCACAAAGAAAGCATCAGTCTTACGAAAGGAAGACGTAACCTCCAGATAATGTTCCACAACACGAACTACATCCAAGGAATGCAATGCCCTTTCCTTGTCGTCGCTGGGATTTGGGCATAGAGAGGGCAAAACAATGTCCTGATTCAGATGAAACTCCGAGACCACTTTAGGAAGAAAATCCTGCTTGAAACGAAAGACAACCTTGTCCTGATGTTTCTCGAAGTACGGAGCTGTAATGGATAAAGCTGCCAACTCAGAAACACGCCTAACCGAAGTGATAGCCACCAAAAAGGCCACCTTTTGGGTAAGAGAAGACAAAGCTATCTCATTCAAGGGCTCAAACGGAGGGCCCTGGAGAGCAGAAAGAACCAGGTTCAAATCCCAAACTGGAACAAAAGGCTTCCTAGGAGGCCGAACATGTGTAACACCTTGGAAAAAGGTCTTGACTAAGGGATGAAGTGCAAAAGACCTTTGGAAGAACACCGCCAGGGCAGAAACCTGCCCTTTCAATGTACTAAGCTGGAGCCCCAGATCTAGACCATGTTGGAGAAACTCTAAAATTCTAGGAATGGAGAACTCTCGACAAGAGAAAGACCTACTTTCACACCAATCAATATAGGCCCTCCAAGTCCTGTAGTAAATAGAAGAGGAAGAGCGCTTCCTGGCACAGATAAGAGTCTGAATCACTGCGTCAGAAAGACCTTCCTCCTTCAAGATGGCGATTTCAGCAGCCATGCCGTCAAAGCCAGCGATGGTAAATTGGGATAGCGCAGCCGACCCTGGGTGAGCAGGTCCGGCAGCAGAGGCAGGGCGAACTGATCCTCTGCCAGTCTTACAAGATCTGCGAACCAAACTCGCCTTGGCCACCTTGGGGCCACCAGAATTGCCGACGCACCATCCAAGGCCAGTTTGCGCAGCACTCTGGCTAGCATTGGGAACGGAGGAAACAGGTAAAGGAGCCCCAGATCCCTCCAGTTTAGAGACATGGCATCCACTGTCAGAGCCAGAGGATCCTGCGAGAGAGACACAAAGACTGGAAGCTTGTGATTGTGACGAGAAGCAAAGAGGTCCACCGCTGGGACCCCCCACCTGAGACATATCGAACGAAACACCTTGGGACTGAGAGACCACTCCCCCTGACGAGAGGAGGCCCTGCTCAGCAAGTCCGCCTCCGTGTTCTCCACTCCCGGAATGTAGACTGCTGAGATACACGGGATGTGGGTCTCTGCCCAGTCCAGAATCAAAGACACTTCCCTGAGGGCACTCCTGCTGCGAGTCCCTCCTTGGTGATTGATGTAAGCAACCGCCGTTCTGTTGTCCGACCGGACCTGAACTGGCAGGCCTCTCAACTGATGAGTCAAGCGAAACAGAACCAACCTGACGGCTCTCAACTCCAGAACATTGATGGGCTTGTGAGCCTCCCGCGGGCCCCACAAACCCTGAAACTGGAGGTCCTTCCAAACACCCCCCCCAACCTGACAGACTGGCATCCGTGGTGACTGTTTCCCAACACGGAGCCAGAAAAGATCTGCCCTTCAACAGATTGACCGACCCCAGCCACCATTGCAGGGATCGACGAACTCGGGGAGTCATCAGGAAGGACTGATCCAACGATAGAGGAGACTTGTCCCAAACCTTCAACAGATGAAGCTGAAGCGTCCTTGTGTGAAACTGCGCAAAGGGAACTGCCTCGAATGAGGCCACCATTAACCCCACCAGCCTCATCCCTAACCGGATGGTCGGATGAGGGGTAGACAAGAGAAGCCGAACTAACTCCTGAATCAAAAGAATCTTGGCCTGGGGTAGAAACACCCTGGCCTGTGAAGTGTCCAGAGACATTCCCAGAAAGGTCAGAATTCTGGACGGAGAAAGAGAAGACTTGGGGTGGTTGATCACCCAACCAAACCTTTCCAGAGTGGACTCCACCGCTCTGGTGTCCAACTCCGCTTGGTTGAAGGAAGAGGCCATGATCAGTAGATCGTCCAAATAGGGCACGATGCGGATACCCTGGCCTCTGAGCAGAGCCATCACCCCCGCTAGCACCTTGGTGAACACCCGAGGAGCTGAGGTGAGACCGAAAGGAAGTGCCACAAACTGAAAGTGCCGATCCTCCACCACGAACCTGAGAAACCTCTGGTGTGCTGGAAAAACCGGAACGTGTAGATAAGCATCCTTGATGTCTATGGACGTCAGAAAGTCTCCCTGACAAAGAGAGTGAATGGCCGAACGCAGCGTTTCCATGCGGAATTTCCTCGGCCGGATGAACCTGTTGAGAAACTTCAGATCCAAAATGGGTCGGACCAACCCGTCCTTCTTGGGTACCGTGAACAGATTGGAATAAAAGCCCCTGCCCCGATCTGAAGGGGGCACTGGGCAAATGACAGCCATGTCCAGAAGATTCTCCACTGCCACCAGGAGCCCCTGCGCCGCTAGAGGCTCCGACGGCATCCGAGACCTGACAAATCTGGAAGGGGGGCGGAGCTCGAACTCCAGCTTGTAGCCGGAAGACACCACTTCCCGGATCCATCTGTCCGAGACCTCTTGATCCCAGATCTGAGAGAAGTGCTGCAGCCGTCCCCCCACCCGCATGGGTGAGGGCGCCCCCTCATTGCTGAGCCGGCTTAGCAGCCGGTTTGGGCTTAGAACCCCAACTGTATCCAGAACGGGCACGTCCTCTGCCCCTGTTTCCGGAATCTCCTCTGGAAGAGGGAAATGCAGAACCCCTACCAGATCTGGCCCCCCGAAAGGAGGGGGTAAAGGCAGGCGCCCCCCGAAAAGGGCGGCGTTGTTTCTTACGTTGAGGTAACCTACCACCCTTGGTGACAGAGTCCAATGTTTCTCCAAAGAGCCGTAGACCAACAAAGGGTAAAGCCGTCAGTGATTTTTTGGACATAAAATCGGCCGCCCACTGGCGCAGCCACACCGACCGCCGAATAGCCACAAGCAGAGCCGACGTCCTACCACACATCATCAAAGTGTCATCCAAGGCAGTCAACACAAAGGATAAAAACAAATCACACCGTTTAAGGCTAAGGAACTCGTTACTACCAGGACGAAGCCCGGAAGAAGTCAACAGGTCCCTGACCACAGACCTGGTAGCCAACACCATTAGCTCCGAAGCGCACACAGGCCGGATGGCCGACCCAATGCTAGTAAAGCCATGAGAAGCCATCTGATCAATACGTTTATCCTCTCCATCTTTGAGAGTGGAACAATCAGGTCTGTTTAAAACCGAGGAGTTAGACAACCCCAAAACCGGTGCATCCACCTCGGGGGGAGATGCCCAGCGCTTGACCGCCTCAGAAGGAAAGGGATATTTCCTATCCCACCCCTGAGGGATGCCAGGGAGCCGAGCCGGCCAATCCCATTCCTTGTCAATGATTCTATCAAAATGGCGTTGCGTAGGAAACTCCAGGCGCGGCCTGGATTCCTCAAACAATTCACCTTTCTGCTGTGACGCCTCCTCGGGAGGGGAAATATTCAGAACTTCCAGAATGAGAGACAGAGCGTGAGGAGAGTCCAAGGATCTCCCTAAATCAGAAAGCTCGGCATCAGCGCTAGCAGACTGCTCATCATCCGAAAATTCTGAACCCTCATCAACTTCCCCCTCCTCTAGCTGAGGATAATCAGACCAATCCAGATTGTCTCTGTCATCAAGATCATCCACCGGCGGAGCCGGCGACAAATGCTTTCTCTTAGACGGAGCCTTACGGGCGACCGAGCTAGAGAGCATTTTCTCAAGGCTAGCCAATCTGGCACACATCTCGGATTGCAGATCCCTGCCCATGACCACGTCACACGGGGCACGAGTCAAGGCGGGAGGGGGAGTTGAGGTGGCCGGCTGTGCTGACCCCGCCGCTTGGGGTTCGGACTGCCGCGTAATAGTTTGCTGTGCACATGGTATACACAGTAACACATCATCCCCAGTAATGGAAATCCCACACAACATACACTTTTTGGGATGCCCCGAAGGGGTCCCAGTCCCAGTATCCGGGGATGCCTCCATAAGGTGAATTTTGAGTGGTCGCTATGACCCAGGGAATTATGCCAGTTAGACAACCCGGGATGCCCCTTTAATGTCCCGAGTGGGAGGATTTGTGATGCTAAAATGGACCCAGGGACCCAGGATCAGGAGAGACCTTCCAATACTACAGAAGATCCTCCTGGATAACCTTCACCTAAAAGACAGAGAGAGACCCATAAGTCCCTACAATAAGACTTAACAGATAAAGAAAAGAAGAAATAAATGAGGCCCACAGGGCCACTCACAAACGCTGCGGTGAACGATCCGCCTCAGAACAATGGCGATTTCTGAGGTGAAGTGAAGAGAAGAAGAACTGCCTTGTCAGGGGCGTGGTCTGCGCAGCCCGCACAAAGCTGATCTGTGCCCCTTAAGCTGCCTAGTAACAGGGAGCTGCCTAGTAACAGGGAGCTCAGCTCCGCAGCGGCGCCAGTACAGAGGAGGGCGGAGCCGCGGCGACGCGCCGAAAGCCCGGCTCCGCCCCCCCCCCTTCCAGTGTGAATGAAGCGTGAGGGAAGAAGTCCCTCAAGCACCAGCCCAGAGACCGGCGCCGCCGACAACCGCGGCGCCGGCTGCCATGACAGCGGGTGCTCCCGCTATCACTAGCGGAGCACCCGCCCCGCTCGCTGCGGCGAGGAATGAATGAGAGAACGGGGGCTGGCCGCGGCAGAGCGCCGAGTGCCAGCCCCGCCCCCCCCCAAAGCGTGTGAGGTAAAAAAATTACCTCACAGACTGAAAAACCTCGGCACCCGGCTGCAATGACAGCCGCGGTGCTGCAACATAGTAACAACAGTGCAACCAATTCATTGAAGGATTACTTCCAGACGCTCCACATCAACAAGAGAAAGTGAATAAAGAGAAAGAGAATAAAGCTAACCCCTATGAGAGGAACCCCCAGCCCCCATAGTTGGTAAAGGGAAGGGCCCCCCCCCCCCAGGGGAAAGTCAAGGGACGGGGCATCCCAAACCGGGATCACCTACCCGGTATGACCGCCTACCCTCTCTTTTAGGGTCTCACGGTGGAGCTCTGCTCCTCAGCACCAGAGGTGCCAATGTACCCTCGCTCGGGCCAGCAGCCAAGACTGTGGAGGCATGTAATCTGAGGTAAATTTTGGGACAAACAGGGGTCCGAGCGGAAATAGACAAAATAAGAGGCCGGGAGTTACCCCGGCTACCTGAAATCCCCCTGTGCAAGGAGGAGCCATCATCTTCTGACTTGCTCGCCGTCTGCAGAGATGGAAAACTGGGTAGTGAGTGGGAGGTCCCAGGTATTTATGGATCAGGGAGGGGCTTTCTTTTGCTATCATCTCTGCAGGAACGCCCTCTTCAGGACGATATTACCCACATGTTATGGATTCTTGAAGCGGGGTGTGTGACATACTAAGAATAGAAGGGATTGCTTTCAACTCAGGGCTAGCTTCAGGAGCACCTACTGTCCAACTGGTGGGGGGACATATTACCAACATTTCCTATTGGACAATCATGACTGCTAGGAAGGAACACACAGCAACTAATAAGGCTGCAGGAATAATATCCGTACTACAGTACCAGGCTTTCCCTCCTCCGGAGACCATATCCAGTTTGCCAGGGGCGTGTGGATGCACAGTGCATGACAGTACTGACCTAGTAAGTCATCCAGGTTGTTTTTATTATTATTTATTTTACTATAGCTCTGCTTTAATGTATATGTAGTAGCTAATCACATTAAAAAAATGTAGATTTGGCAATTCTAAACCATCTCTAGGCAAATAGAACATTTCAAGTAATGGAAACAATTCAAGTCATCGATTAGATAGAGCATCATACTACTTAGCATTGCCTAGACTGCCCACATGTTTCCACTAGTTGACCTCTAGAATTTGACTTGCTATCCAAACATTCCAACCATGATAAATTAACTGTGCTCCTTAAACGTACCAACAGCAGTCACAGCAGGGCAGCGGTCATAGAGGTACTTTGAGCAGACATCCCTTAGGGTTTTAGCATTGATGGCCTAAAAAGAGAAGCACAACAGCCTTACTGCAGGTGATGCACGTTTAGTCACAAATACAAAGCACAAAAAAAAACTGCCTTGATCAGGAATCAAACATATAGGTAATAAAAATATTGGAGGGTCACTGACCTGCCAGCGCAGATATCCTCTCTCCATACTTTTACCCCCAAGGTTTGCCAACTAGTAGAGCGAGTATGTTAACAAATCCTTGCAAACTTTTTATAGCTAAAGCAGAACTAAATCCAAAACTGCTTACAAAGCATCCTGGGTCCCCAAAAATGCCTCAAAATTCGAATGACCTTTTCACATTCCTCGCTTCTCAATAGCAGATTCCAGCGCCCCACATGAGCCAAGCAGCACTATCTGCTGACAGATATGTGGCGTACTTGACAATGCACAGGAGTGCCTTGGAAGTGTTGCATAATTTTGGCCATTTCTAGGGACCACTCGGCAGATAGATATCCCAACTCAGTGGTAAGGGATGTAGCAGTTCTGAAGGTCCACTTTAAAAAAAGTGACTAAAAGCCTTTTCTATCTTTCATATCTCAGTACAAAAAAATTCACCAGTAGGTGGTGCTGCAGGAAAAACTAAAGTGTTCCTCAGAGAGGGCTAAGCATCATCAGTCTCAGACTGCATTCAAAGTGCCAGCAGATGGACCCCTACTGAAAACAGGCAGCAACTAAAACATTTCTTCATTCATCTGCAGGCTAAATTGTATTCACATTCTTATTTTTATGACCCTCTCTTGGTACAAAATAAGAATATCAAATGGATTGCTTCTCCACCCTGCTACTTATTATTTATAGTGAGTGGATACTTTTACCCATCACACAATGTATTATGCACAAATACTTTTTATCTTTAGCCCACATCCTACCTACCTTGGACAGCAGATCAGTAGTATAAGTCAGACTTAATCTCAAATCATGGTTGGTCTGTACTTAAATTAGTGAGAGGGCCTAACAGAAGGCTAGCGTGTGCAACTTTCAGCACATTGCTGTAGTGACTGGATCAGGAGTAAGGCAAGGAAAGCCTACAGATGTAATAAGGCTACTGCTCTTCCCCAGGCTGGCTCGGGACCAATGCTGAGTAAATCAACAACAAAAAGAAAACATGATGTACAAGTAGGTACACAAGGGACAACTCACATCAATCCTGGCATTCAGTTCCTCCAGAGAAACACGCTGGCCATAAGCCAGGACCTGGCGTCCAATATCTTCACACACAGGGGTTGTCCCTTCAAAGCAAACACAATGTTTTCATGAAGATTGTCATTTGCCGAGTTTGTTTCTAGAAGCACCGAGGCTGTACTTACCATCTAGCTGGGACACCAAAGCATTTTTCAGAGCCTTCTTAGCCTGGACCAGCTCGCTGTCTGTTGCGCTGGTGCAAAGACGCATCCTGCAAAACCACAAGTTGCAATTTAAGTTATGTCACTTTCCGTGCCATTATAAAGGAAGGAGATCCTAATATTGTAATCACCGAGGTCAGATAATAAGCAGAGAGATTGAATGAAAAGAACCAGATCAGATAAGAAGCATTTATAATAGATTAGGGGAGACAGGACCCAATCACTGACAAATGCCTTCAAAATTCACTAGGAAGACAATCTATACATGTTTTCCTACAAGGGCGCGCACCATGTGGGTTAGACAAATTAATTAGGCTTTTTACTCCCCCTTTCTTTGTGGGAAATTCTTTATGTCATCATGAAGATGCCCTTGGCAGTGCTGAATGATGTATGAGGTCATCAGTAGGTTATGCTGCCCATTCAAGTGAACCCCCCCCAGTCATTTTTGTCAGTTGGTTCTATTTAAAAGGGCACAGTCAAAGACAAAAGCATCCTCAGAAGTCTGTAGTGTACATCAGAAAGCCCATTCCCCTCCCCTAGCATCAGGCCACATCCCTGGTGGATGGATAGCTTGATCACTGTGTAAATGCTCACTGCTACACTCACATGACATCTCCGATCCTCTCAAGTGCCCCTGAAATGAGGAGCAACTGATGACAAATGAAAAGCAACAATGAGTGAAGTGTGCACACACTGACTGACACTGAGTCAGGAGAGAACTGGAGGGGCCGAGGCAAGAATACACAGTGACAGGCCACGGTAAGACATCTTTTTTCTCATATTTAACGTGGATCAAAACATCACCCTGAAGTTTAAAAGACTGGGTTAAAGCTACTACCCTAGTGGGTATCACAATTGATTTGAGAATACCTGTGGTGTAACCACCCCTGGCAGGCAAAACCTAACAATTGTGGGGAATGCAATACCTACAGTGAAGAATTGTAGGGGGGACCCCCCATAGCGATAACCCCTGCAGTAATTGTAGCACTCTCTGCTGGGACAGCAAGCTGGGTGGTTTAGGCGGGCCCTGCTTGTGTAGTGGGAAATGGTTGCACTAAGGCACTGAACACTACTTTCTTCTCTCCCAGAATATTAAAAGATGTGCACCAGCCACATCCCGGGGCAGGATTAGAGGTGGTATAGCGCTCCACTGTGTAGCACAACATGCTGCTCTGACACACTGCACCTCCACACGCCGTGACGCGCTTCCAGTGTCACAAGCCTTGGAGTGATAAGACGGGCTAGAGGTGGTGGCGCCCAGAAGCGCTCACGTGACACCTGTCAGAGGGCCACATAAAAAGGCTTGGAGGGCCCCCGGGGCTGGAGTCTGACACGTATGTGGTAGAGGAATCCACTTTAGGACACGGTCCTGGCACCTGCTGGACTTTGTGTTCACTGAAGACTTCTTTCCAGCAGACGAGCTGCTCTATGATTCGAAATTCACTTAAAGTAGTGATTTAATTCATTTTCATGGCAAGGAATGACTCTGCAATGCATCTGTTATGTTTCATAACAATCTAAAGTAACTGCCACCTGCCCAATATAAAGATTAAAGCAGCAGGCAACAGCCTAGAATCAGTGAAAAAATAGAAAAACCCAAAAGAGGAGGAACCCTGCTTACCACTCTCCCTGAGCAACATGCAGCATGTCCTCAATATTGTGTTTATCCGACACAAAGTACATCCCCAGCAGCCCTGTGTCAGAGTAACGGATGTTAAAGGGCTGGAAACTCTGGCAGAGGTTGAATTCAGCTGCAGCACGAGCCACATTGCTAGTCAAGTTCTAGGAAAATGAAAAGAAGAACATGATGGTCAAGTAAAGTATATCTTAGACCCTCACTGTAAGCACCAAAACAGTTTAGGTTCAGACCAGAACTAGTTAACATAATGTAGTCACGAGCTCCTAGAGGAGTAATCCAGGCAAAACCAGAATCATACCAGAAGTGGACAACTGCACATCATGGTACAGGTACCATTTTTTTTGTAACAAAAAATATAAATAAACGAGGGATTTTATACCATTCCCACCCTTGGTATCCAACGCTATAGCCTGCAGGCTAACTTTGGACCTTAAGCTAAAACGAGAGAACAGGCTACTTGGGGATAATTTGGGGGGGGGGGGGGTCGATGTAGAAATTGGATAGGGATGGGCACAATATTGCCTACGGCCTACATGGGGGTAGCTATCCCTGAGATTGTCGGGGGGATCCAACATTACATATTCATTATAACCCCCCGCTGGTTTTGCTATTGTTGCCATTTTGTCTGTTGTGGGATTTGTTCAGCTTGTATACTCTATGGGACTGTGGCTCTCCAGGGATCTGTTTTGCTATATTTCATTACATTTGCCTTTATGTTTGCCCAAAGCAACAGGTTACATATCTTCTCAAGTAACAAAGAACATTCTCAGTTGGGGGCTTTCATCTGGAGCATCAAGCCAAATCTTTCTCCAGTCATCCACACTAAACAGCGAAAAAAAAATCTGCCTCCCATTTCTCTTGAAAAGTAGCCAAGGAAGAATTTAGACATAAAATAGAATTTTCTATAGTAAGCCCCATCATTACTAAATAGTTCTTCAACTGGAGTAGGCGAGAAGGAATCGTTTGGTAGAGTTCGTGTTTTGAAACATGACTGAAGTGGTTTAAAGTGGACCCAAATCCACAGCTGACGGCTCTGAAATCTATTACATTCCAGGCCCTCAATTCCCTCCCCCCAAAAAACCTACCCCCCCCCCCCCCCCGATCCAACAGAGCACACCCCAGCCATGGACGTCGTCAGCCTATGCCAGGTATTTGTAAGTGGCCGGCACGCACCCAGGGATGCAGCCGTCAGCACTTACATCCAGCAGGGTTCAGTGCCAGTCTCACTTCTACTGATTCTGACCTATTTTAAACCACAACCAAGCGCAGATTGACTTTATTCTACACTTCAAAAATGCCTTAGCACTTTAGCCTAGATTATTCCATGTGCATGATGGGAGCAAGATGACAGACTGTCAGATATCTTCGCAAACAATTCCTTCTAATGTTATATGAATACTTTAAAGAAGAACCACAAGTGTCCAAAAGTGGAAGCTGCTCAGGGTGCACCATCTTACCTTGCCTCCACCATATGTCACATCATAGCTGCCTATAATGGTATTTGCTAATGCCAAAACCACATTATCATTGCTGTTCCATCCAGGTCCTTCTACAGCAATAGCAACATGAGCCAAAGGCAAGTCATCATTACGTGCGGAGAGCTAGAACAAAGAACAGAAAAAAATGTCAATGGTCTGGTCCTAAAAAGTTTCAATATTCCCTTTATCTGAGTACACCTACTATACACAGAAAACCAGGAGAGACCCCCCCCCCCCCGGCAGTGGCTCTATGCCATGGAATGCGTGGGCCATATTGCAGAGGTCCTTTTCGATCCTTGGCTGCCACTTTGTCTGCTGCTAAGTATCCATCCAAATTTATTCAGCACATTGGCACTTTGAGATACTGTCTGATCTTCATACTTGAATGCTTTGTTAAGGTTGTAGTACATTTTCTTATTGTTGCATGTACTCTGTATTAGCACATGATTATACGTTTAGATACTAAGCTGTATAGGGCAATACCTGAGGCAGTGCATTTGTATGCCCCTATTAATATTAATTGTGTGTATTATGTATTGTAGTAAAACATTTATGATGGGATTTATTATGAATCGAGTAGTGCAGCCTTTATGTAGCAATTTTGCCTGGGGAAGGGGGGGGGGGGTTGTCCTGATTTTCTGGGTTTTGTCTTTTTTGCTGTCTAATTTGCTTAAAGGAAAACACAATTGCCCCCAGACCCGTGATCTACTTCACGCCTGTGAGTCTATGTTGCTTAAAGCGGTCCTTCACTCTGAATAAGAGTCTATCTTATATGTTTCCCACTCCCTGTACATACAGATTGCTCACATTAAAAATCATCCTACCTGCATCTACTGCATGTTATGAGCCTTTAAACACCCAGGATGCCGGCTCATGGAACATCAGGCAGCCTGCAAACAGGAAGTGCCTTCTGACTATGCTGCTCTGCATTCTGGGATTGCTGACCTTTTCCTGACCCCGGCTCTGCTCTGTCTGAGCAAAGCATAGCTATAATCCCCCCTGTACCTTATCCTGCTCTCCTCTCCTCAGTAAGTGTGAGTCAAGATGGCGGCACCCGTATCCTAAAGTCCTGAACAGAGTTGCAGCCCAGTGGGGGAAAGAATAAGTAAGTGACTAAAAACTTAAAATATATTCATTTTAGATGCCGGGGAATAGTTTAAGGGTTCGGCCTTTTAATAAATCATGGTGAAGGTCCGGTTTAAGTAGGCATAGCTTTCCTGGCCTTTAATATGGCTACTGCCCGCAAATGCCAGCAGCCTTTCACTGTCAAGGAAGAGCTCAGTAGCTACCCCCCCTCCCAAAGCAGAGCCTGGAAAAATCAGGCAGCAGTAATTAGAAGGACCCCTCCCAAGGTGAGAACACAGCCAATGACAAGATTGTGATCCACTCATCTGAAGAAGCTAAATTACAGCAGGAGGGATTAAACCTGTGAGCTCGTTAGTGTTGAGCGTAGTCTCTGCCTCAGCCATTCAGATGACTATTAAACCAGAATCACATACTCCATGTTCTGTACATCAAACAAATCATGGTGGTGTACGGTTGCCAACGTAAATACATTGTTGCAAATAAATAAAGAAAAAAAAAAAACAGGTAAGCTCAGCACTGACATCATTCTGGCATACAATAATGGGACACAATGAACACTAAGAAATGCCATCAGAGTAGAATTACCTTTCAAGAATTTATTATAATAATATTATATTCTAATAATAAAGCTGCACTTACTGCACTGCCTGTGAACCTGCATGGGGACAGGACAGGAATAGCGTCTTTCTCATATTCTGTGGACAGGCCACTAAAGTGTCGTTGAGCAAGCTCACACAACTCCTTGTGGTCGATTCCTGGAAGAGAAGAAAGGTTGTTTACACTGTGTAGACAAGTCCAGTAAACTAGAGGGACTGTAGGTTTCTTCGAGGTTTCATCTGCTGGAATAACCCTATGCAGACACAATTCTACCTCACTTGGGTTGTGGCATCTGAACACTCTAAGCCCTAAACCATTGTTTCTCGTCCTGCGGCACATGTACCCCAGGGGATATGCAGCAATGTTCAGGCACCTGCCCAAAGAATTGGGCCAAATACCCTTCAAGCTGCAGATGTGGTAAGCACACCACCAACCTTGACTTAGCCCCATCTAACAACTGTTTAATGGGATTGTCCAGACAGGTATAAGAATTACCTTCTTTTCCCACAGAGCTTCTCCAGCACTGTCCAGCTTTGTAGTTTTCTGTCACTTATGTGCATGCATCCCAGAGTGGCGCATTCAATTCAAAAGTGTATGGGAAGGCGGCAAACCAACCTACTACATCACATCGCCGCCCAATTCATTCACTACAATAATATGTAGTAATAATACAATAACACTATAATATTCGCTACTGCCTCAGCATGCTCCCTCTCTATCCTGCATCAGGTGAGTATTACATGGCACTGGACAGTGCCAGCCAGCTGAAGATAGAAGAGGTAGACATGGTTTCCTTTTAGCCCAGCTTGCACAGGGACTTAAAGAAAGCCAATCATAAGTTCTTACCGCCTGCTGCTGCCAGAACCATGCGGGGTGCCTTATAGTGGCTGTTGATGTATTCAAGAAGATCAGCCCGAGTAAGTTTTCTATCACAGGAGAAAATAACTAGTTACACTTGCATAGGTTATGTGTAGTACAGTACCCTAATGCAAATGATCAAAGTCCATCAACTGATAAAAATAATGGTATATCTGTCAGTAAATAGTCAAATCAAAAGTCAATCTCAACTTGCTGTAGTTTTTGTTATTTTAGAAGTGAGAAATCTTTATCTAAAATGCAGATTGCTTCAACCTGTTACAGGTATAACAGATGCATAAATAGTACCCAGTTCCCTCTGCTTATTTAAAGCTTAATTACTCACTTTGCATTTTCAGAAGGGCCGATAACAGTTTTGCTGAGAGGAGTGCCCTGATAGGCCGTGGCATGGAGATAATCGAAGGTTACTTCTTGTAAGTTGTTTTCAATTTCCTGCATTTCTCTTAGCATGACCTGCCTAGCCTTCTCCACCTGAGAGTCCTCCAAGCTGTTATTCTGGGCCACGTCTGCCAGGATCTCCACCACTGAAAGGAGAACACAACTTATGAACCAATAAAAAAAAAAAAAAAAAAAAAAAAACAGCTAAGGGAAAAAAACACCAGCTAAAAATAAAATTCCATTGGTCTGGAACCTTAGTTAATGAGTCCAGTTAATTGATCAGATTTATCTTTTCAGGATGCTGGAAAGAAGATTTTTTTTACATGGCACATGCAATAGCATGGAAGCACTGGAGTATATATAAAATTCCCACCTTTAGGGAGATCCTTAGACAGTGCCTTTATGTAGATAGCGGTCTGCTCACGTGTGGTGTAAGTGCTTAAATGAGCACCAATGCTTTCCACCTCTTGCTCCAGAACATTTTGGGGGCGTTTCTTTGTGCCCTGGGTTATAATTAAATAATGACAATATAAAAACTCTGGACTGTACAAAGCAAGCACAAAAGAGACAAACTCCGCACTACTGTAAAACAAGTAATGTGATGGGTGCTGGCTGGATGTAGGGCAGGGGTAACAATATACACTTATAATTGGGGCCGCCAGACCAGTCCCAAATAAGAGCCTACAACATTACCCAGCCGCACTACCAAGATAAGGTAAAATAACCCTTTATTGGTTATGGGTATACAAAATTAATAGTCATATCAGCACACTAGAGACATACATTTAAAATCAAATACAACATGCTGAACAGCCGGATATAACTATAATAAGCTCTCTAGTATTTACATATCTGTTCCCATCCAAAAGTTAATCCACATATATAAAAAAATTATGAAAAGTGTAAAAATGATGATCAGACCTACCCGTCCCTAATCAATGATCCAGGGGTCCGGGAGCAGACCCACCATGCTATAAGAATCAATAGACCCCAAAGTGCTAAGTGCTCTGTGCAAAATAAATATATCAAGTGCTATACTAACAATTACAACCAATAAGCTGTGAATGTCATACAAGGAATGCTAAGCTAGATAAACCAACAAGCTGTAGGTATGGATGTGAAAGGGAACTTCTAGACTAGAGAGCTGATTATTGTTATATCCGGCTGTTCAGCATGTTTTAATTGATTTTAAATGTATGTCTCTAGTGTGCTGATATCACTATTAATTTTGTATACCCATAACCAATAAAGGGTTATTTTACCTTATCTTGGTAGTGCGGCTGGGTATGTTGTAGGCTCTATTTGGGACTGGTCTGGCGGCCCCAATTATAAGTGAAGATAAAAACTCTACCATGATGTACTTTCATGTTACTACATAATGAATGATGGGTAAAAGCATCTACACAAATCAAAATAGTTTCCAAAACAATAAATAGTGATTCCTGAACATGCTGGTTCAGAGTATAGCCAGTTAAAGCATACCTAACCTTGGCAAGGCAGGGTTCCAGGTTCGTATGAACCGCAAACCCATCAAGTTCTGCTGTCTATTAGCTTTTAATTTAGGAGATACCCACCTTTTACCCATGGAGCTCTGTATAATGGAGGGACAGGAAACACTGCACGGAGAAGGTGTGGCTGTGTCTTTCTAATGCAGGCTTACTGACACCATAACTAGGGAAATTAGGTTAGGTTACTTACCCAGTGCCCTTCCTGGCACAGAGCTGCATAAGAGGCATTAGTAGTAGTGCACACGATATACAGGAAGGACTATCCTAATGAGGTCATAATGTGACTAGTTTCAGACCTTAAGGGTAGTTTTTGCTCATTTTTGCGACAGGTCTAAAAAATCCCTAGGTCGCCCAGAATCTCACCTTCTTTACCGGTCCAACGGCGCATGCGCGAACTACATGTGTGAATGGTTGCGTAGACACACTCCCTGTTAAAGGGTAATGGGGGATGTGGCCGCCAGTGCGCTCGGATCCACTTGCGTTAGACTACTAGCTCTTGGACCAGGGTGGATAAAAATCAATGTTTTTTTTTTTAAAAATCGGATTTTTTTTCAATAAACTGCTTTTTGAGGAAAATATTTTACCATCCAAAGGTTCTTCCATCATGAGATAAAGCTGAGTTGTTTAACTCAGTAGAATAAAGGCTGTATATGTGTACCATTCACAATGCCATGCTCTTCCAGAGGTTTCTGTAGGATTAGTGGGCAGTTTCTCTCCTATATTATCACAGACGCTCGCTTTACTTACGCAGTTCTCAAAACTGAATTGGACTCCGCAGGTCCCAGCCTCTTCTTCACAGCAAAAATGTTACAACATGAACAGAGTTGAGAAAAAGACCTTAATCCTATTGTTCTACAAACCTATGACTAGTGAGCTACAGAGGACAGCAGGGACAGTAGTATTTAAGTTTTTCATGTGTCGGCTGGGCTGACAGTCTAAGTTTCTTAAAATATAGATATATTTTGTTTAGCCAAATTAGTTAACAAAACATGGATGTTTGTTTAAGCAAATAACTTATGCTGTAATGTTGTTATAGTTTCAGTTGAATAAATCTATTTAAATTGTTATTAAGGTCAGGATTATTTTTCTCCTTCCTAAGTACAACAGAACAGTGGTGTCCAAATATGAATGATTAACCCATTAAACAGGGGAGAAAAAAGTAATATAAAAAGTGATTCTAAAAATCTTCATCTACTTGCATGTTAAAATAGCAAGAACTAGTTTAGGTAGAAACTTTGATTTAAATCACTGATTTAAATCAAGCCTTACTGACTAGTGATTTAAATCGTGATTTAAATCAGTTAGATTTAAATCAAATCCACCCTGTGGACGAAGGGGCGGGAGCGGATCCGAGCACGCTGACTAGATGAGGCTGTGCATGCACTGTAGGATCGGGAAAGGGTAAGATTGGGCGATCTGGGGGGGTTCACAGCCCCAATCAGGGGTTTTGGTCCACTAAATCATTCTTGTGTTGCAGGACAGAACAGATCAAAAGGTGACACTTGCTATAAAAAGTTGTATGCTAAGCAATAGGGCCATCAAATCGGCTTTGTTGCGAGGCAGCTCAGGGTGACAGTTACTGTAAGTGCATTTGGTGCATGACTCAGCAAGACGGCCTTTATTAAAAGCAACACATTGGACCGACTTTTTGCTGGGGTGGGTCCTCATTTAAAAAAAATAATAATTTCAAGCAGAAGCTGTGCATTAAGCAACATTTTTTTTTCTCAGAGACTAAATTTTGGTGACAGAGGTATTTTAAAAACAGAAAAGCTGAATACTGCACCTTGAATGCCAAATGTTCCAGAAGAAAGGCTGAGCCATTGTTTTTAGCATTTTCATAGCGGCTGCCAGCTCCGATCCACACTCCAACCTGAAATGCACAGTAGAAAAATGAAAGTCAACAATACGCAAGTCTACAGTGACCATTTGCAAAGGTGACAGTATACCCACAGCTAAGTCAGCTGATGAGGATGAAGTCAGCAGAGACGAGTAGAGTATTGAAATCTTGTGTGGTGTGTTTATTTTTACTTTCGCTACCTTGTACTAGTAAAGGACCCAGGGGTCCCCTATACTAGTTTAAAAAGGTAGGGGAGCGACAAGTTACCTGCCGGCATGGCAGCAGGTGACTTGCCATTACCCACCCCATTCATTACCTGTACCATCAATTGCCAAGCATGATGCCCATCAGTATGGGCCCCGTAGTTTACACCTGGACGAGCACCTGACTGGCTCAGAAGGGCATAGAGGCTGGTATCCTGGCATGCCCAGAGGATGGCCATGTGGCCTCCGGGCCATGGAGAGCCCAGCCTATGCCTGGTGTGCCAGCTAGTAGGCCTAGAGAAGGGGGAAGGAAAGTAAATCCAGCTGAAAACTTGCTCTCATACTTAAACTGGACCAACAACCTGGCAAAGTTGGGAAATAAAACTATCCCAAGCTCACTTGCCCCCTCTGCACGCATGATACTGAAGCATTGTCAGCACTTACATTTGCTTCTGCATCCATACAAAGCTGAAACACCACCTCACTGATTTTTCTAGTGGTAGCAGCCATTTTGGAGCTTCCTATCTCAGCATCTTAGCCATGCTGCTGCCTGGATTCAACTGACAATTCACAGTAACAGGAAACCGAGCACTTCCTGTATGCAGGCGGCCTGCAGATACATGAGCACCCATTTTGTTTAAAAAAATTTACCATAGCGCGAGTTAGAAATATTTAATGTATATACATATAGTAATTTGAATAGTAATGGAGAGCTAGCCTGAAATAAAATGAATTCTACATTTACACACACCTGTCTATCAGCAGTAGAGCCAATGATGCATTTCTTAGTTGCTGAACGTCATAATAAAGCTAATAATGCATTGCATGACAAAAAGATCATACAAATGTAACATCTGTGCACAGACTAACATGGGACTTTGAATTTAAACCCCATGGAATACGGGTGTTTTAAGTCGCTCAAAACCCAGCTCGATCGGCCCAGGATTCTATAATATTCCCGGGCCGATCGATTCCCTCTCCCCGGGGCATCCAAAATTGGGATGCACCGCTGTGTGAAACCCCCTGTTCATTTACCTTTTTTCCCGGTCCAACGGCGCATGCGCGGCCCGCATCCCCGTTAACCCTCTAGCAGTCGCCGTCCTAGATGGCCTGACATCAGTCGCTCCAAGCGCAATGATTGGACAAGTGGCCACGCATGCGCCAGGATAAGGTCAGTTTCTCCGGGCGATCTGGGGGGTTTCACACAGCGGGACACCCCCCGATCGGGGTGCCCCAGGGGAAAGGACCAAAACCCAGGATAGTTAAAATCCTGGGTTTTGGTCCACTTTAACACAAATAAACCATAAATATTCTATAGTCAAACGTTTCCTTTTGAAGAATCAAAAATCCAAAACGCAGATAAAAAAAAAAGCGAGCCAATAAAGCAAAATATATGGCAAAAAAGTGGCTGGTCACCCCCAAAATAAGTAACATATGATAAAATCTATTGGTTGCTGAATTTTATCCCCATTCTAATGTGAGGACAGCAGTTCCATAAACATTGAAGAGAGCTGTTTACAGAGAGTTAGGTTACCAATATCCAGGGTGAGCTCAGCATCATTTATGAGGGCGAGGAGCACTCGCATACTTACTGTGCAGGTTGGCTGGCCAGATTCTTCAGAGGCAACACGTAGCCCATTGTCAAGGGTGGAGACCTGAGTCTCGGGAATATTACCCAATGCCTGAGCGTAGGACACAGCACTGCGATTCCTCTTTAGACTCAACACTGCAGGCTGTAAAAAAAGAAATAAAGACGTGACTTTATTTAAACTAAAAAAATGTGGACACCATGAAGGTACAATCAATGTTGCTGTCTGTGGACCCTATTGCAGACATCCAGCCTACCATGGTGCTGCATGTAGAGTAAAAAAAGTCCATCTAAAAAGGAAAAACAAGGGTGTCCCTGACACAGGAAATCTATATTTTAAGCTGGCCACCACCCTAAACAAACATCAATTTTATGTAACCCAACTGGAAGATAGGCCAGATCCCCACAAAAGGGTTGACAGCAGAATGGAACCAACATGGTGCTAACCTCCACTACCAAATCACATGGCCCCAGTTCGCTGGGGGAACAAGGTGGGGCTCCAGCAATATGGATGAGCAACCCTACCACTATTGTCACTTTGCGGTCCAGCATCCATTTTCTAGAAAATGGGCAGTGGACTACTTTAATTTTTGGTAAAAGTTAGATCAGCCTATTAATTCTAATGACTTACATTAGCTCCAATATTTGTTGGTCCTCTTTAAAGTGGACCAACACCCAGGATTTTGACTATCCTGGGTTTTGGTCCACTTCGGTGGGGCACCCCCGATCGGGGGTGCCCCGCTGTGTGAAACCCCCCAGAAACCCCAAAAAACTCACCTCTCCCCGCTCCCGCGTGAACGCCGCAGCCAATCCCCACCAACGTCTAGACGGGGGACAGGAACGTACAAGCCTCTTCCGCCTCCGCCTCCCGCGCGTCACTCTCGGCGTGCGCGCGCCCCCGCCGGCCATTCACAGAGGGCCGGCGCGGGCACGTCTGGAGGGGCGCGCAGGAGGCGGCGGATCAGGTAAGATCTTTTTGGGGTTTCTGGGGGGTTTCACCCCGCGGGACATCCCGATCTCGGATGTCCCGCGGGGTGGGAGGTGATCGGCCCGGGAATCTTATAGATTTCCGGGCCGATCACCCCTGGGTGTTGGTCCACTTTAAGGTAGTCTTTAAGGACTACACATGTCCCATATTGTAGGCTGGCCAAGTCCAGTCCCGAATCCTTTTTTAACTTCCTGTCTCTGGTAGCCAAGCAGGATGTGAGGAGAAGTCCTAAAGCGGGAGCAGTTTTCCTGGCCTTGGGTAAAAAGTACTGACTACAAATGCCAGAATCCTTCCACTGTAACAGCTTTACTCAGCAGCTTTGGCTAAATCACACAGCAGTAATTACCTCACCACCATCACCAGGTGAGAACACTGTCAGTGACCCTTTAGCTACTGGAATCACAAGATTGTGATTCCCTTATCTGCAGAGTTTGAATTAGATGAGATTAAACTTGTCACATCTGCCAAATAGATGATTAGCAAGCCAGAATCAAGAGGTCTGTGCTATGCACTCAAAGACACCACTTTGGTGAACGTTGCTAACACATTGTTGCTGCAGAAAAATGTTTTTACTTTGTAACACAGAGTTGCAAACCAAGAAAAACAAATAACAGATACACTAAATAATCAACCTACTGGAAGGTCAACCAATTGCTGATGCTCACACAAGCCCAATTCCCATAGCCCAAATGCCCTATTTCAGGTTTGCCTCCCTCAACAGCTGGTTGAGAGACCTATGTGACTACCGGCAACTACTCGTGATGGCCCTTTGGTGAGTTTTGATGCTCCGGGGACGGGCCTTAAAGGGGGCTATGCACATGGAGTGGGAGCATATCTAATCAGGACCCCCTCCCTCACCATGAGAAGCGGTGGGTGTCTCCCAATATAGTGATACTAGGTTTGGGACCACTGCTGTAAGCTGTAAAGACATCCAAAATCAAGATGCTTGGGGGGGGGGGGGGGGGGGGAGGGGGGGTTGTATATAGAGGCAATCAAAAGTCATTTGTACATTTAGGTTCACTTTAAAGTATCTCTAAACCTTGATCACTCTCCCAAAAGCTAAAAGCAATCCCTAGCCCAGAGTTGTGCCCTAAAAAGTTAGGCAAATGAATGAGAACGAGCTAATATGTCCCGTAGGGGCATCCCGTGAGCCCCTCCGCAGCTGCAAGGCATGCTGGGACTTGTAGTTTCCTGATAGCTGGAGCGGTACCACAGGCCAAACACCACATTAGTCCAATATCCACCACCGATATAAAGTGCCCAGAGTCAGTGTTAGCTGAGGGGAATGCCCCAATCCTGTCAGGGTGTCGCCAGGCCTGCCCGTGTCTCTGAGACCGGGTGACCTTCACACATTCCATTTCCTTCTCACTCCTGCTTCACACTTTTCTCTCACTCTGCGCCGTTTCCAGCTTCTCCCTCGCCCTCTTTCAACTGTTTCGAATCAATACCGGTCTCACAACTTACCGAACGCCCACTGAACAGGGCTTTGCCCGCCGCTCTGCCGGCTCTGCACACGGACGCCGCCATCTTCCAGGTGACAGTGAGGGAGACAAACGCATGCGCACTGAGGTGTAGAAGGCGGGGGAGAGAAGGGGCAGCGGGCAGCGACACCTGTGGTCTTGCGCCGGTACTGCAGCTTACGCCATCTCCTTTCTACGGACTTCTGGGGGTCACCCTTTGGGTGAATGAGGCCCAGTCCAGTGTCACCCTGAGCGGCTTGTGAGATGTTTTATCACGGTTTCCGCATTTACAGTAGCTCTGTCAGGTTATATGAATCCTCCTGATTGATTCTACGCAATTACATAACTTCCAACTTTTCAGGGTGGGAAAGAGGAACACCTATGGCTGCAATTATGCCAGGCCCCAACCACGCCCTTAAATGGACCAAAACCTAGGATTTTGACTATCCTGGGCTTTGGTCTTTTCCCCCGGGGCACTCCGATCATGGGTGCCCCACTGTGTGAAACCCCCCAGATCGTCGAGGAAACTCACCTCTTCCCAGTCTTACGACGCATTCGCGGACGCTCGTCCAATCAGTGCGCTTGGAGCGACTGACGCTGCCCCGGAGGGATGGAATAGAGCGCCCCAAGCTGGGTTTTGGTCCACTTTAAAGGGGAATCCCACCTAAGAATTCCACTCTTATCCAGGGTGTTGGACTCCTAGCAGCAAGTCTAAAAGACTCCAGGGTCGACTGACTAAGTGCCCCAGGGAGAATGATGGGCAGTACATGGGACACAGAGGGAATGAGAGGCAGTACAGGGGGCACAGAAGGACAAGGGGTAGTACAGGGGGCACCAAGGGAATGAGGGGTAGTACAGGGGGCACCAAGGGAATGAGGGGCAGTACAGGGGGCACAGCAGGACAAGGAGCAGTACAGTGGGCACTGAGGGAATGAGGGGCAGTACAGGGGGAACAGAAGGATAAGGGGCACCGAGGGAATGAGGGGCAGTACAGGGGGCATAGAAGGACAAGGAGCAGTACATGGGGCACAGAAGGACAAGGAGCAGTACAGGAGGCACTGGGGGAATGAGGGGCAGTACAGGGGGCACAGAGGAAATGAGGGCAGTACAGGGGGCATAGAAATATGAGACGTACAGGGGGCAAAGAGGGAATGAGGGGCAGTACAGGGGGCACAGAGGAAATGAGGGGCAGTACAGGGGGCAAAGAGGGAATGAGGGGCAGTACAGGGGGCAAAGAGGGAATGAGGGGCAGTACAGGGGGCAACGAGGGAATGGGGGGGCAGTACAGGGGGAATAGAAATATGAGGAGCAGTACAGGGGGAACAGAAGGATAAGGGGCAGTACAGGGGGCACCGAGGGAATGAGGGGCAGTACAGGGGGCATAGAAGGACAAGGAGCAGTACAGGGGGCACAGAAGGACAAGGAGCAGTACAGGGGGCACAGAAGGACAAGGAGCAGTACAGGAGGCACTGGGGGAATGAGGGGCAGTACAGGGGGCATAGAAATATGAGACGTACAGGGGGCAAAGAGGGAATGAGGGGCAGTACAGGGGGCACAGAGGAAATGAGGGGCAGTACAGGGGGCAAAGAGGGAATGAGGGGCAGAACAGGGGGCACAGAATGATAAGGGGCAGTACAGGGGGCAACGAGGGAATGGGGGGGCAGTACAGGGGGCATAGAAATATGAGGAGCAGTACAGGGGGCAAAGAGGGAATGGGGAGCAGTACAGGGGGCACAGAAGGATAAGGGGCAGTACAGGGGGCAACGAGGTAATGGGGGGGAAGTACAGGGGGCATAGAAGAACAAGGAGCAGTACAATGGGCACCAAGGGAATGAAGGACAGTACAGGGGTCACAGAAGGATGAGGAGCAGTACAGGGGGCACTGAGGGAATGAAGTGGATTTGGCTGTGCAATGTCTCACTCTTAAAGCGGACCAACACTCCCACGGTGAGGGTGTTAGTGGCCGCTGGCGCCACCACTAAATGACAGTCTTGAGGGGGCATCCAGTATGCTGGGCAATGCCCCCTGCACATAACCCTCCAGGACGTACATAAATCTTACCTTTCTCTCACTCCCCGCAATTAGCTTTCCGATGCTGGATTTCTGGTGGGAGAGCAAGGTTAAGGTGAGTTTTATGGGCATACTGGGGGGCTCCAGCAATCTGGATGCCCCTCCCCCAGCCTGTAAGATAGCAGCATCATGAAAGGTGATGGTCCGCTTTAATTCTGCAGGGTCATGACAATCCACTCTTCTCCTACGCAGTAAGATGAGGAGAATGCTCCTTAGTCCAGGGTCTCTGCATGCTGTCTGTATTCAGCACCTTCATCACCTTTTCTGCTTTTCGTGCTGCCAGTCTTTAAGCTCCGGCCATGGGCGTTCTGCCCATATCTCTCCCCTGTTGGCAACGCCACTACAGAATGAGTGTGACTGTGTCATTGTCAGAAGCCAGACAGTGGCATATCTCATTGGCTGTGACAACTGTCACTGGACTCTTTCCTTGGCATTTCCCTGACAACTCGTCTCTGCCTGCCGGCATCAAACCTGGGCTGCAGCGCTTTTAATGTGGAACAAAAGCCAGCGGCGGCCGGCCTGAAATCTAAAAGAATTTGGGAATGCGAATTGGGGTGGTCCGCTGTGTGAGAGGCACATGTGCATGCTCTAATCCAATCAGAGCCCTTTGTAGTGACCAGTAGTGCTCGCTGCTATCCATCCGACTCCTCCGCTTTCCACAGCCAGACGATACCACTGCACACCGTCAGCAGACTGTCAGCAGACAGTTTAAACCACTGCCGCCTGCAGAACCTTGCGGCCAAAAGCAGCATCAGCTGAGGCCTTAACAACATGTAAAACAAACCTTGTAAAACTTAGAAAAAGTATAAACAGAAGACCAAGTAGCGGCCTTGCAAACTTGTTCAACAGAAGCTTGGTGCTGAAAAGCCCAAGAGGCACCAATAGCACGAGTAGAATGAGCAGTAAGGCAGAAGGGAGGATCCTTCCCCTTAGCAGAGTAGGCCTGTATCACAGCCTGACATATCCACTTGCTGATAGTGGACTTAGCCGGAGCCAGACCTTTCTTAGGTCCAGACGGAAGCACAAAAAGAGCATCAGTCTTCCTGAAGGGTTCAGTAGCCACCAAATAGAACTTCAGAGTTCTGACTACGTCCAAAGAATGCAAAACCCTTTCCTTAGGGTTACTAGGATTAGGACACAGAGAGGGCAAAACAATGTCCTGATTGAGATGAAAGGCAGAAACAACCTTAGGCAGAAAATCTGGCTTAAAACTAAACACCACCTTGTCCTGGTGTCTCTCAAAATAAGGAGGCTTGATGGAAAGCGCAGCCAACTCAGAAACACGCCTAACAGAAGTGATAACCACCAAAAAGACCACCTCAAGCATAAGAATGGACAAAGGGGCCCCTTGCAAGGGCTCAAAGGGAGACCCCTGCAGGGCAGATAAGACCAAGTTCAAGCCCCAGACTGGTAACATAGGCTTACGTGGGGGACGCACGTGAATAACCCCCTGGAACAAGGTCTTAACCAGGGGATGCTGAGCAAAGGATCTCTGGAAAAAAATAGCCAAAGCAGACACATGGCTTTTCAGAGTACTGAGCTGGAGACCCAGATCCAACCCATGTTGGAGAAACACCAGAATCCTAGGAATAGAAAACACACGACAGGGAAGCGAGTGGGACTCGCACCAGTCAATGTAAGTACGCCAAACCCTGTAATAGATGGAAGAAGAGGACCTCTTCCTAGCCCTAATCATAGTATTCACAACCGAGGCAGGCAGCCCTTTCTCCATCAAGATGGAGGTTTCAACAGCCAGGCCGTCAAAGCCAGTGTTTGTAAATTGGGGTGGCGTAGGTGTCCCTGAGTGAGCAGATCTGGAACCAGTGGCAGGGCATACTGATCTACTGCCAACTGCACAATGTCTGCGAACCACAGCCTTCTTGGCCAACAGGGGGCCACCAGGATGGTTGGCACCCCTTCCTGAACTATCTTGCGCAGCACCCTGCCCAGCAGTGGAAACGGGGGAAACACATACAGGAGCTGGAACCTCGTCCAAGACATTGCCAGGGCATCCGTGGCCAAGGCCAGAGGATCCTGGGACAGAGAGACAAAGACTGGAAGCTTGTGGTTGTGACGGGACGGCTGACCCCAGCGGTGGCACAGGGAGCGAAACACCCTGCTGCTGAGGGACCACTCTCCCAGACGAGAGGTCCCCCTGCTCAGAGAGTCTGCCTCCAGATTATCCACCCCCGGGATGTACACAGCTGAGATGCAGGGAACATTTTCCTCCACCCAGGACAGTATCAGGGACACTTCCTTGAGGGCCCTTTTGCTCCAGGTCCCTCCCTGATGATTGATGTAGGCAACCGCCGTCTGGTTGTCTGAGCAGACCTGAACAGCCCGAACCCTCAGGTGTAGGGTTAAGTGGGCGAGAACCAACCTGATTGCCCTCAATTCCAGAATGTTGATAGGGGCATGGGCCCCCTGAGGGCCCCACTGACCCTGGAATCTCAGGGACTTTCAGAATCCCCCCCAACCTGTCAGACTGGCATCCGTGGTGACAGTCTCCCAGCAGGGGGCCAGAAAGACCTGCCCCCCAGCAGGTTTCCTGAGACCAGCCACCACACTAGAGACTGCCTGACCTGAGGAAACACGACAAACACCTGATCCAAGGACACAGGGTCCCGATCCCATACTGACAAGAGGTGAAGCTGAAGAGGCCTCATGTGGAACTTAGCATATGGAACCGCCTCGAAGCAGGACACCATCAGGCCCACCAGCTGCATTCCCTGCCTGATGGATGGATGGGGACAAGACAGCAGGAGCTGAACTTTCTCTTGAAGGACCTCCACCTTCTGCTGAGGAAGAAAGATCTTGACCTGAGATGAATCCAGAATCATGCCCAGAAAAGACTTCACCATGGAAGGAGACAGGGAAGATTTGGGGTGGTTGATCACCCAGCCGAATGACTCCAGTGTGGACACCACCCACTGAGTGTCCAGCTCTGCCTGATGGAAGGACTGAGAAGCGATAAGAATGTCGTCCAGGTAGGGAAGATTGCGAATGCCGTGAGATCTCAGCAGGGCCATCACTCCTGCCAGCACCTTGGTGAATACCCTGGGGGCCGAGGTGAGGCCGAAGGGCAAGGCCACAAATTGGTAGTGCTAATCCTCCAGAGCGAACCTGAGGAACCTCTGATGACCTGGAAAGATATGAACGTGAAGGTAAGCATCCTTGATGTCTACAGAGGTCATGAAGTCCCCTGGGCGTAGGAAAGTCACAGCTGAGCGCAGAGTCTCCATGCGAAAGTGTCTGAATCTGACAAACTTGTTGAGAAGCTTTAATTCCAGGATAGGTCTGATGGACCCATCCTTTTTGGGCACAATGAAAAGATTGGAATAATAGCCTTTGCCCCTTTCCTTCAAGGGCACCCGGCAGATGACACCTAGGTCTAGAAGGCCTTGGAGATCCAAGGGAGAGACACTGAGTGGACAAGGGGCTTTGAGCTAAACGAGATTTGATGAATCTTGGGGGCGGCCAGGCTGCAAACTCTATCTTGTAACCGGAGGAAACTACCTCCTGAATCCACCGGTCTGAGACATGACGCCTCCAGAGGTGAGCCAAGAGCCGAAGCCGTCCCCCCACCCGGATGGGTGACGGCGCCCCTTTATGCCTGAGGGGGCTTGGGGGAGGACTTAGTCTTGGGACCCCAGGGGGGGCCAGGGCAGCCACGTCCTCTGCCCCAAAAATCTCCACGGGCTCCAGCAAAGGAAGCTGCAACAAATTCCTCACAACGCAGAAGAGCTCTATACTCTTCACTACCAGCATCAACAGGGGCCCCATCTAAGAGACCCCTGAGCAGGCTTTTAATAGCAACAGCCATGATAGCAGAGGCACAGACTGGACGGAGCGCGGCCCCAACACAGGCATGGCAAGCCAGCTGATCCATGCGCCTGTCTTCCCCATCCCTCAGTGTAGTAGTGTCAGGGGAATGCATGACAGATGTGTTAGACAGCCCCAGAACTGGAGCATCCACCTCTGGAGGACATGACCAACGTTTAACCATCTCAGCAGGAAAGGGATACCTCTTATTCCAACTCTTAGGTACCCCGGGAAGCCGGCTAGGCCATTCCCACTCCTTGAGAATCAGATTATTAAAGTGAGTTTGTTCAGGAAACTCTAAACATGGCTTAACAGTATGAAACAGCTCCCCCTGCTTCCACGGGGCCACAGCAGGAGGAGAGATACAGAGCACTTCAAAAATGTGAGCCAAAAGTCTGTCAGTATCATCTGAAGCCCATGGGTCAGATGCAGAGTCAGCATATCCCCTAGGCTGATCCTCAGATGATTCTGAATCAGAGAATAATTCCCCTTCTTCCAGGGGGGTATATCCAGTAATAACAAAAAACTCCTCAGCTTCCAAAGGAAAGAGTAACACCAGGTGCCAGATGCCGCCGCTTAGCAGGACCAGACCCAGCAATATGCCTTTCAATGCTGGCTACCCGGGTAGCCAAATCAGGTTGAGACTCCCCACTGGCATGCACCTCACTGGAGTCAGATGTAAGCGTGGGGGGGTAGGCGAAGCCAGAGGGGGCGCAGCACTTGGCCCAGCCGCAGGCAACCCAGACTGCAGCGCAAATACCTGCTGGGCGCAGGGTACACACACCCTGACATCATCACTTATAGGGGTTACCCCACACGCCACACACAGCCGGGCTTGTCCCGAAGGAACCCCGAGCACATTATCCTGAGAAGCCTCCATATGGTGATTATCACGACACAACAGGCCAATAGGGATTGACGCTAATAAAAGCAACCCGGGATGCCCCAATAACCCGCTAGGGAAGTGGGAGTAATGGTATGAAATAGCCCTCCAATAAGAGTTAACACTAAATAGAGGGGATAGGACCGGGAGAAACCACAAAGTTTGACCCGCCTGCAAGACATAAGCAAAAGATCCCACAAGCGATATGCAATACAGATAATATATATAAAATAAATCAGCCCGCAGGGGCACTTACGGACCGCGATAGGGAGACGCCAGGCACACGCAGCAGAGAACTAAAATGGCGCCCGCATATACCTCGAGGGGCGGGTCGCGGAGACAGTGATGCAGAACGCATCAGCTGCAACGCCCGCCCCCCCGAAGAGCGCGAAAACGCGCCCACCTGACAAGGCCAGCCAATGATGGCGCAGCAGCGCCTGAGGCGATGTCGTCGGCGCCGACCGTGGAGCGTAGTACAAACGTGCGGGGGCGGTAAAAGAAACCATTGCAACCCATTCTAAATGGGACCAAAACACAACACACAACATGTGGCAAATACATGCACCCCCCCCCCCAGATGTACAAGGGAGAGCGAGGGGTTAAGCGACGGCCAGCCTAAAGGGAGCCAACTGTGGGGACAGGGGGCGAGGGGCATAAGACGCAGGAGGGGCATCCCATAAGGCTCACCATGGGCCTATACCGCCTACCCTTTGGTGGGGGACTGCGGTAGGAGTAGCGCCCCTTAGCACCTAGCAGTGGTGCTGCCTACCATCACCCGACCAGCACACACTCAGCTGGGAGGCAGTGAACAGGAACGGGTGGGAATAGGGGCCGCAGGCTAATAGCCCCGCTCACCTGCGAGTAGAGAGAGCCATCTTCTAGTCATCGCAGCCAGGACTGCAGAGAAGAACTGGGGATTTTGTGGGAGGTCCCTGGTATATATGGGGCCGGGAGGGGCCACTTTTCTGTCTCTGCAGTCCAGCGCCATCTACTGGAGTATATCCCAAGTGTAAGGAATATCTTCTGGAACAGGACGTGCTGTATACTTAGAATAGTGTCTCTAATCTGGGAGGATATCGTCTATATGAAGAGGATATCTTAACTAGATGAAGATAGATGAAGGTGGTGCTGTGGATATTGCCTATCTGGATTTTAGCAAAGCCTTTGACTCTGTACCACATAAAGAGCTCATACATAAATTATTGACGGTAGGACTCAATCCCTGGATAGTTCAGTGGATTTCCAGATGGCTGAGGGGGCAGTGGGAAAAGCAAGCAGGATGCTGGGCTGCATAGCTCGGGGCATCACCAGTAGGAAGAGGGAGGTTGTGATGCTGCTGTATAGAGCCCTGGTAAGGCCACAGCTAGAATACTGTGTGCAGTTCTGGAGACCTTACCTGCAAAAAGACATTATTCAAATAGAACGGGTCCAAAGGCAGGCAACGAAAATGGTGGAAGGACTTAAACTTAAAACTTATCAGGAGAGACTTAAAGAACTTAATTTGTACAGTCTGGAGGAAAGAAGGGAGAGAGGGGACATGATTGAGATCTTTAAATATGTAAAAGGATTGAATAAGGTTCGGGAGGGAAGTGTTTTTAAGAAGAAACTTAATGATAAAACAAGGGGTCACAACCTGAAGCTAGTCAAGGGGAAGATCAGGAGCAATGTTAGAAAATATTATTTTACAGAAAGAGTAGTAGATGCTTGGAAAAAACTTCCAGCAGAGGTAGTTGAAACACCAACAGTCACTGAATTTAAACATGCCTGGGATAAGCACACATCTATCCTAAGATAAAGAGTACATACAATATACACATAAGGGCAGACTAGATGGAGCGCCCTCACCCTTCTATGTTTCTATGTTAAATACAGAAGGGTATTTCTGAAGGGTGTCCCTATTTTGGTGGGGGAGGGGGGACTTGAAACAAGAGAGAGACACTGGTAATCCACAGTGTAGAGGGCAATTCCTAATCTAGGTGGGGGGGGGGGGGGGGTCTCTATATGAAAAAGTATCTGCAGTGCATATGGGAGAAAAGATCTTTAATTCCATTGCCTAAAGGAGATGTCTGTAAAGTGGAGGAATAACCCACATTACTGTAGGATGGAGTATCTATTCTGTGGTGATATTCACCATATGAAAGATAATACCATTTTGTGAATACTCACCTTGTAAAATGGGTATTATAAGTATGTCACACACCCCGCTTCAAGATATTCATTACCTGTGGGTAGTATGGTCCTGTAGAGGGCTTCTGCAGAGATGATTGGAGGAAAGAAAGCCCCTCCCAGTCCATAAGTACCTGGGACCTCCCACTCATTACCCAGTATAAAGAAAGCAGTAAGGTAAAGGACCAGGAAGAGCCAAATATCAGTCATAACAACGCAAAGTTCACCATATGAAGGATGCAGAATCCAAAGGGCGGGTTGAAGCGGGGTGTGTGACATACTTATAATACCCATTCACAAAATGGTATTATTCTAAGTATGTCACACACCCCGCACCCCGCTTCAAGATATTCATTACCTGTGGGACATCCAATAGCAGTGTCCATAAAGGGTGGGGATCCAAAAACAAGGTATAAAGCACAACTCAAACTACTGCAGCCTGCAGAACTTTGCGGCCAAAAACAGCATCCGCTGAGGCCCGCACATCAACCTTGTAAAACTTTGAAAAAGTGTGAGCAGAAGACCAGGTAGCGGCCTTGCAAACTTGCTCAACAGAGGCCTGGTGCTGAAAGGCCCAGGAGGCCCCAACCGCACGAGTAGAATGAGCTGTAACACGAAAGGGAGGATCTCTCCCCTTAGCGGAATAGGCCCCTACAATGGCCCGACGGATCCATCTGCTGATGGTAGACTTTGTGGGTGCTAGACCCTTCTTGGGCCCAAAAGGCACCACGAAGAATGCATCAGTCTTGCGAAAGGCAGACGCTACCACCAAATAATACTTCACAACACGAACCACATCCAAAGAATGCAGGACCCTCTCCTTGTCATTGCTGGGGTTAGGACAGAGAGAGGGCAGAACAATATCCTGATTTAAATGAAAGGACGAAACCACCTTAGGAAGAAAGTCCGTCTTAAAACGGAAAACCACTTTATCCTGATGTCTTTCAAAATATGGAGCTTGAATAGACAGAGCCGCCAACTCAGAAACACGTCTAACTGAAGTGATAGCTACCAAAAATGCCACCTTCTGCGTAAGGGAAGGCAAAGGACTATCATGCAAGGGCTCAAAGGGGGGACCCTGTAGCGCAGAAAGAACCAAATTCAAATCCCAAACCGGAATCAAAGGCTTCATAGGAGGCCGCACATGCGTAACCCCCTGGAAAAAGATCTTAACCAAAGAATGTAGTGCAAAAGACTTTTGGAAAAATACCGTACACGGATGAAGAAGACTTCTTTCTAGCACGAATGAGAGTCTGAATAACAGCGTCAGAAAGACCTTCCTCCTTCAAGATGGAGGTTTCAGCAGCCACGCCGTCAAAGCCAGCGTTGGTAAATTGGGGTGACGAAGATGACCCTGTGTGAGCAGATCTGGCAGCAGGGGCAGAACGAACTGAACTTCTGCCCACCTTACCACGTCTGCGAACCAGACCTGTCTTGGCCACCTTGGAGCTACCAGAATTGCTGTTGCTCTCTCCAGAGCAAGCTTGCGCACTACTCTGGCCACCATGGGACATGGAGGGAACAGGTACAGAAACCCCAGATCCCTCCAGTTCAGGGACATGGCGTCCGTCGCGAGAGCCAGTGGGTCCTTCTTCAGAGACACAAAAGCCGGAAGTTTGTGATTGTGACGGGAGGCAAATAGGTCCACCGCCGGTGACCCCCACCTGAGACAAATTGAGTGAAAGACCCTGGGATTGAGAGACCATTCCCCCTTGCGGGCTAACATCCTGCTCAGAGAGTCCGCCTCCGTGTTCTCCACACCTGGGATGTAAACTGCTGAGATACACGGGACATGTCTCTCTGCCCAGTCCAGGATCAGAGACACTTCCTTGAGGGCATTCCTGCTGCGGGTTCCTCCCTGGTGATTGATGTAGGCCACCGCCATCCGATTGTCCGACCTGACCTGGACCGGCAAGTCTCGCAGTTGATGAGTCAAATGACAAAGAACCAACCTGATGGCCCTCAATTCCAGAACATTGATAGACTCGTGAGCTTCCAGGGGACTCCACAAACCCTGAACTTGCAGATCCTTCCAAAAGCCCCCCCCTCCTGAGAGGCTGGCATCCGTAGTGACTATCTCCCACTGAGGAGTCTGAAAGGATCTGCCCCTCAGTAGGTTGGTTGAGTTCAGCCACCACCGAAGCGAGCGGCGAACCCGGGGAGACATCTGAAAAAGATGATCCAGCGACTGAGGAGACCTGTTCCAGACCGATAACAGATGGAGCTGTAGTGTCCTTGTGTGAAACTGAGCAAAGGGAACCGCCTCGAATGAGGCCACCATCAAACCCACCAGTCTCATCCCTAGACGGATGGACGGTCGAGGCATGGACATGAGCGACCGAACCAACTCCTGAATCAGAAGAACCTTGGACTGAGGAAGGAAAACTCTGGCCAGATCTGTATCCAGAGACATTCCCAGAAAGGATACTGTCCTGGACGGGTGTAGGGAGGACTTGGGGTAGTTGATCACCCAGCCGAACCTCTCCAGAGTGGATATTACCGTCCTGGTGTCCAATTCTGCCTGGCTGAATGACGGTGCCATGATGAGGAGATCGTCCAGATATGGCACAATGCGAATCCCCTGCACTCTGAGGAGAGCCATCACCCCAGCAAGCACCTTGGTGAAAACTCTTGGAGCTGTGGTGAGACCGAAGGGAAGAGTATCGATCCTCCACCGCGAACCTCAGAAACCTCTGGTGTGCGGGAAAAATGGGAACATGGAGGTAAGCGTCCTGAATGTCTATGGACGTCATGAAGTCCCCCTGACGAAGATAATGAATAGCCGAGCGCAACGTTTCCATGCGAAACCTTCGCAGTCTGACGAACTTGTTGAGAATCTTTAGGTCCAGTATGGGCCGGACGGAGCCATCCTTTTTGGGGACCGTGAACAGATTTGAGTAAAAACCCCGACCCCGGTCTAATGAGGGAACTGGGCAAATTCCAGAAGACTCGATACTGCCGCTCGGAGCTGCTGCGCAGCCAGTGCCTCCGGGGACACCTGAGACCTGAGGAAACGCGGGGGAGGGTAGGACTCGAACTCCAGCTGGTAGCCGGAAGACACCACTTCCCGGATCCACCTGTCCGAGACCTCTCGGTTCCAGACCTGGGAGAAGTGCTGTAGCCGTCCCCCCCCCCGCACGGGTGAGGGCGCCCCCTCATTGTTGAGCGGGCTTGGCCACGGGTTTGGGTTTTGAGCCCCAATTGTATCCTGAACGGGCACGTCCTCTGCCCCTATTCCAGGAATTTCCCCTTGTAGAAGGGAAGGCGAAACCTCTTCCTGCTCTAGATCCCCGAAAGGAAGGAGTGAAGGAAGACGCTCCTCGAAAGGGGCGACGTTGCTTCTTGCGTTGAGGTAGTTTGCCCCCCTTGGCCACGGCATCCAGCTTGTCTCCAAAGAGCCGTAACCCAACGAAGGGAAGAGCTGTTAGTGACTTTTTTGACCCAAAGTCAGCCGCCCACTGGCGTAACCAAATTGAACGCCTGATAGTAACCATTAGAGCAGAGGCTCTACTACTCATCATCAAGGAATCATCCAAAGCGGCCACCATGAAGGACAAAAACACCTCACATTGTTTTAGTTCACGAAATTCCTCACTGTCCGGATTCAAACCGGAGGAGGATAACAAGTGCCTGACCACCTTTCTAGTAGCCACCGCCAACAGCGATGAGGCACAAACAGGCCTTATTGCTGCCCCAATACTGGCAAAACCATGACAAGCCATCTGGTCAATGCGTTTATCCTCACCATCCTTAAGAGAGGAACAATCAGGGTTGTTCAATACGGCTGAGTTGGATAACCCCAAAATAGGGGCGTCCACCTCGGGGGGAGACGCCCAGCGCTTAACCGTATCCACTGGAAAAGGATACCTCTTATCCCAACTTTGGGGAATGCCTGGGAGCCGGGCAGGCCTTTCCCATTCCTTAGAAATAATATTATCAAAATGCTTTTGATTAGGGAATTCCAACCGCGGCTTGGATTCGTCATAAAACTCCCCTTGCTGTTGAGGAACCTCCGCCGGAGGCGAGATAGCAAGCACCTCAAACATCAGTCAGAACATTAGGAGTATCCAAGGAAGTCCCTGAGCTCCGATCGGAATCAGCACCAACAAATTGCTGATCATCAGAAATATCTGAATCCTCAAATAATTCCCCTTCTTCTAGAGGGGAATAATCTGACCAATCCAGGCCGTCCTCTTCATCATCATATTCAAAATGATTAACCGGTGATAAATGCTTCCTCTTAGCCGGTGCTTTCTTGGCAACCGTGGAGGAAATGAATTTTTCAATACTGGCCAACCTGGCACACACATCAGATTGCGACTGCCCCCCCGTGGCAATCTCACACGGGGCACGGGTCAAAGTGGGAGGGGGAGAGGATGAAGCCGGCTGCGCTGACCCAGATGCCTGGGGACCGGACTGCCGTGTAATAGTCTGCTGTGCACATGATATACATAGGAAAAAATCATCCCGTCAGGGATACCCCACAACCCATACACTTCCGGGATTGTCCCGAGGGGAGCCCGGAATCTTGGGATGCCTCCATAAGGTGAACTTGAATAGTCGCTATGAGTGAGGGAATTACGCTATTAAGCAACCCGGGATGCCCTTATATTGTCCAAGTGGGAGGTTTTGTAATAAATAGCAAAAGTACCCAGGTACTCTAGGACCAGGAGAAACCTAAAAAAATAATTCCTGGCAGTTCAGCCTGAAAAACATAGAAAAAGACAGTAAGAGGTTATCCCTATATAAACCTATATCTATTATACCTATATATATATACATATATATATGCAAATATGTACAGATAAGCAACGGCCGCAGGGCCACTCACTGAGTCTTTGGGCGCCAATACACTGTGTCCTCTGCCTGAGGTAACACAGATCAGAGCGGGAGACGCAGCAGGGGGGCGTGGCCAGCGTGGATCGCATGCTGCAAGGCTCCGCCCAGCAGCTCCAAACTCCTAAAGGGCGCGGGCTGCGGCCTCATACCGAAGGCCCGGCCCCGCCCCCTCACTGAAGAGCGTGAGGGGAGAAACCTCCCCTCAGCTCTGAGGTAAAAATCCAGCACCTGTCTCAGCTCTGAGGTAAAAATCCAGCACAGTGTCTGTCAGACGTGAGGGGAAGCTCCCCTCCATTAACACTCGCGCACCAGTGCCGCAGGCAGCCGCGGCACCGGGCACATAATAGAGCCGGTAGCAGCCCGCATAACAAGCTGAGCTGCTCCCCGCTCGGTCACGCTACCAGCTCCAAACTCCTAAAGGGCGCGGGCTGCGGCCTCATACCGGAGGCCCGGCCCCGCCCCCTCACTGAAGAGCGTGAGGGGAGAAATCCTCCCCTCAGCTCTGAGGTAAAAATCCAGCACCGCGTGTCTGTCAGCAAAAAAGATTGCAACAAGTTTACATTATAACTATTCATACCAGAAAAGTAAACATTTTAAACAAACATTTCAAATAAATCTATTTTCCAGGCGCCCCCATAGAAAAACACCAGAAGCTGAATAAGAGGCCTCCACACAACTAAAAAAGGGGAATAGGCCATTTAAGGGGAAAATTAAACTCTTGGACAGGGCATCCCAAACCGGAGTCACCAACCCGGTATAACCGCCTACCCTCTTTATAGGGTCTCGCGGTGGAGCATAGCTCCTGAGCACCTGAGGTGCTGTTATACCCTCGCTCGGACAGCAGTCAAGACTGGGAGGCATTTAAATAGCTATATATCAATAAAGGGAATAAAGAGTCCGAACGGAAATAAAAATATATATAGGCCGGGAGTAGACCCGGCTACCTTAAAGTCCCCCTGTGCAAGGAGGAGATATCATCTGCTGCTTGCTCGCCGTCTGCAGAGATGAAGACTGGGTAATGAGTGGGAGGTCCCAGGTACTTATGGACTGGGAGGGGCTTTCTTTCCTCCAATCATCTCTGCAGAAGCCCTCTACAGGACCATACCACCCACAGGTAATGAATATCTTGAAGCGGGGTGTGTGACATACTTAGAATATATGCAATGCATATGGATAATGTCCTTTTGGGAAATTCTCAATATAAAATGATCTCTTTGCAATGCATATGGGTAATCCCAAGTGATTTGGAGGCTGCCCAATCCTTAGGAATATTCTCTATATATCTGAAATACAGAAGGGTAATGAGTCTCTAATCTGGGGGAAGGAGGGTTCTCAGTAAGAAGGAGCTATTTGCAATGCATACATGTAATGGGTTCCCCAGTCTTTGAGAGATATTCATGGTGGTAATCCAGGGAGTTATGTGGCCGATTCCTAATCAGTGGGATATTGGTTGTTTTAAGGCAATATCTGCAATGCAGAGGGTTAATCTGGCTGCTGGGATAATTCCACATTGTTCTCCAAATCCCCCAAAAACTTCCAACACATATTCAGATTTGGAATGTTACTCTTTATTGACACATAATTTAAACATAATTGTCACTTGACATTATCAAATATTTAAAAAGAAGAGAGATTTCTGCTGCAAGGCCTATCTGGCAGTCTAGTATTGGCTTGTGAGTTGTCTGTACTTCCAATAGAAAAACTCTCCTCAATAAAAGGGAAGGTAACTGGTAGCTGCAGGTGAAGCAGATAATCCATCATGGACCTCTTTATGAATATAATAATATATCTTCCTCTGGCTGTCGCCATCATGAGATGGGATCCACTGGCTGTGTTTAACCAGAACCTGTCACCAGAGGCTGCCGCTGTCTTAGGAATTACTGTAGCAAAGTATTACTTTGCAATCCATATCACAGCAGATCACTCCACTATGGCCTCTTCTCACCTCCACTATGGCATGGTTCCTCCACTTTGCTTTACATCTTTGTAGATAATGCCTGAAAGAGAGAGAGAGAGAAAGGCTGTCAGTTGTACACTTAAACCGGACCTTCACCCTGATTTAATGAAAAGCCCAAACTCTTAAAAAACA
The DNA here is from genome assembly GCA_027917425.1 of Gastrophryne carolinensis. Taxonomy (NCBI): domain Eukaryota; kingdom Metazoa; phylum Chordata; class Amphibia; order Anura; family Microhylidae; genus Gastrophryne; species Gastrophryne carolinensis. The sequence continues at coordinate 239,291,284 of CM051235.1, read as the reverse complement.
ATTCCTCAGCATCTAAAATTAATATATTTTACATGTTTAGTCACTAATTTATTATACTTTCCCCCCCTGGGCTGCAACTCTGTTCGGGAATTTAGGATACGGGCGCCGCCATCTTGACTCAGAAGCATCACACTTACTGAGGAGAGGAGAGTGGGATAAGGTACAGGGGGGCGGGTTATAGCTGTGCTTTGCTCAGACAGAGCAGAGCTGGGGTCAGGTGACGGTCAGCAGTCCCAGAATGCAGAGCAGCACAGTCAGGAGGCACTTCCTGTTTGCAGGCTGCCTGCAAAAATGGCAGCTTCCATAAGCCGCCATCTTGGATGTTTAAAGGCTTATAAAATGCAGTAGATGCAGGTAGGATGATTTTTAATGTGAGCAATCTGTATGTACAGGGTGTGGGAAACATATAAGATAGACTCTTATTTAGAGTGAAGGTCCGCTTTAATAAAAAGAGAACATCTCTGTTTTAGGAATTGAAATGGGTTTTGTTTTATAAGTTACTAGTTAAAGGCAGTTCTGTAAAATTGTTCTCTGTATAGCTTATTTGTGGCATTACAAGTTGTCACACAAACACACTCTGGGCAGCCATCAAGGCAAGACAGCCATGACTCCAGTATAGGGCCCTGTTGTGAAGAGGGGGCCCCTGCCAGGCAGACTGGATAGCAGCACTAATCTAAGACCTGCTGGCTGTCCCACTATTGCTGCCAATGCTGAATGTGCCATCACACTTCAACAGCGGCCATAACAGTGTTCTGTGTGCACAGGGCTAATTTCTTTCTTCTTATAGACCTTGGATGTACAGATTTGATGTACAATTGCCAAGAGGAACAGATTGCAAGTAGTGAAAACTGCTTCCATAAAAACACACATTTACCTACATAAAAAACAACAAAAACACTACACGGTGAGAACTTGCTTTTGGAACCAAACAATATATATTTTAAAAATGAAGATGGACTGCCCCAATTATGAGGAACATCAGACCTCTTTACAACTAATTGCCATTCTCCCCCTTGTTGGGCGCTGCATACCTTTTGGATGTCACCACAATCAGGAGGTGGCAACATCCTGCTGTTTCTGGGCCGTTTCTTTGCCCCTCGCCCTCTTAACCACATGAAATAGACAGCCGTAGCTTTAGCCGTCCTCGTACAGAAGCAGGTCTGTAACAACGCCGCTCTTCAACTCTCTTGGCTCTTTCTTTGGCTCCCACAGCATCACGTTGGCACTGCATCACTGCACATGATCGAGAGATGTGTGCAGTGCCTGATGGGAGAAAAATGCCGCTGCCCAACGGAGGACACCCGGAATGTAAGGGACAGGGCATACAGATGACTACCTCATTCGAACAGGTGGCTCTCATGGTTTTGAATGGGGAGCATGCATTGCCGCACCCCTGGCTTGGTGCACATGCTCCCACTCCAGCCATTTGTTTCCCATTAAAGTTAATAAGAGTCATTTGCCAAAAGAGGTAAACACAGCAAAGGTCTCTCATTGGCTGATCGACGGCACATGCGCTGTTGGAAGGTGGAAGAGATGAGTTGTTTGGGGCTTTCTTGGGGGTTTAAAACGGCGGGGCATGAAACAAAACCCAGGAGAGGCAAATTCCAGGTTTTTTTTTCTGCTTTAATGGCTAAGCTTTTGCCCCGAATTGTGTGGATTTCAGGCATTGTTACACAGACCTGTTGCGTTTATGGTGTGCTGGGATGTCCTTGATGGAATTTTTTAACTGGATAAAATAAAAGCGAGTGCTTTGTATCATATTCCTCACTGGACATCTATTACTGCTATATTAGAAGTTGCATCCTTCATGACCCTGCAGGGCAGTATTTACAGAGGGAGGTGGTGGATCTGTTCTGATTGTCTGTCCAAATAGTAAACAATATACTACACAAAGTGCACTTATTGGCCAAGTCTTTCATGTCAGTGATGTTACAGAAATCCAAGTGCATTGTGATGTCATAATAAAAGAATGTGCTGTGTAAAGTGCACTTAACATTTTATTCCTGACCAAATCTGTTACAATAAAAGCTACTTATTAACCCATCTTAAAGTGGGTCTAAAGCCAAATTGGTTAATGCCAATCATGCAGGGCAATAATATACTTGTTGGGGCTTGAACGTAGCGCTAAAAAACACTTACATGATTTTCTTTGTCTTCTTGCCAATTTGACGCCTGCGTGATGTACATGACAGCATCATGGATGGAGGTAAATAAGCGGGATTTGGTGATTGTCTTGCTGAAAAAGTTCCCCAGCTCCAGCTGCTCTAGAACATTCTCTGCCATGACACACATATGTGAGAATAATTACAGTTAAAGAAGAAAGACAAACCTTGGGATGTTCCACTGTGTAAAACCCCCCAGTAAAACCCTGATCCAAAAGGTGCATGCACAGGCCATGGCCACACATACCATTGGCCAGATGTGTGCCCGCACCAGGCATTTGTGAATGGGCAGTGCGGGCACACCTCCTGCTAGAGGCTAAAATCCTGGGTTTTGGTCCACTTGAATGTAATAGAACATAAAACTTGACTCGAACCTGTTGTCACCATCACACTTAAAAATATGGGTTCATAAATTGTACATGACCATTTTTAGAAATGAAATCATCTGCAGAATTTAAGACTGAAGTGAAAAAAAAAGTCAAGATGGATAACAAATGTTTTTGAGGACGTGCCCAAGGATTCTGAGGTGCATGCTCATTGGGGGAAAATGCTCTCGACAAATAGGGATGTTTCTGAGCACTGGACTGGAAGGAAGCTAAGGAAGTAAGGGGAAATCTTATAGATTTCTGGGCCAATTTCCGTGGGTTTTGGTCCATTTTAAAAGTATTTTATATTGCAAATCAGACAGTGATATGCATTCTCAATATTGAGATGACTGAAGCAATTTTGAAGTGGGCTGTGTTGCTGAATCCTTTAAAGCGGTTCAAAACATTAGTATGCACAGCACAAAGCCATTAAGTTACTTTAAACCATAACTAATACCCTTCCACAACCCTAGGGAGGATGTTGGTCTGCCCTGTATCCATGCACCTGACCCTCCTGCCACCATCTGCATCATTGGAGCCCCCTACAGGAGAAAGTGAAGTTCTATGTGCACTTCTTTCAGGTCACCCAAGTAATGGCAAGGAAAAGAGAAAAGGGAAAGTGGTGGTTAGTAGGGACCATAGCCACTGGCATCCTTCCTGCTGCAAATGGCAGGGCTTGTGCTGCTGTAAATTCTTTCATTACTTCAATTATTTGAGGAAGGTTTAATTTACTTTACTCCCGGGCATCTGATGCAGCACAGTTCTGAAGATTTTTGCACATAGCTCTGGGCTGGACAATCTCTTTTGGGAAGTATAGTTTTTTACACTATAGTTTTTTTAAGCTACAGATAAACTTTAATAGTTATTGCATTTGAGTTCCGAGGATTCCCATTGATTCTTTGTTCATGAACTTCTAGTGCTCAGTAAGTCGACATTAGGATGAAGGTGGGCCTGACCCATCCCCACTATACAAATCTGGAGTTAACCTTTCATTTTCAATACCAAAAATCTCTTCAAGAAGTTCCATTTCTTACCATGGCATCCCACAAGATACACTGTCACATTGATTTCTTGGAAATCACGAAATATCTAATATGGGGAAAAAAATAGTTTAGAGGTTTCCAAAATCGACATCAAAACTTTCCACATACCTTCGCAGGCAGAACACTTCTCTGGCCCAATGGTTAAGACAAATGTTTTTGTGTTTTGCTTTTGTTGGTCTCACCCATTTTCATCTGTAACAAGTTTTTCATATCATTGTACATAATTTTAGTTATGGGTGAATGTAATCTTGTAACAGCTTGTAAAGCTGAAACCATATGTATATGCAGAGGTGAGGCTGAAAAAAAGGGGCAGGGATGAGGCAGGAAAAGATATGGTTAGCAGAAGAGGTGAGGAGAACTGAGGTGAAGTGGACACAGGCATACCTCCCAACTTCCTCATTTGGAGGGACTCTTCCTCTTTTGAGTGTGGCCCCCTGTTCCACGTTGTTCTCATTTGTTCCTCTTTGAGGTGTAACATGCAGATCTGCATCAATAAAGGGTTCATTTGCCCATTAAAGCAGACCAAAACCCAGGATTTTGACTATACTGGGTTTTGGTTCTAACAGGGAGCGTGCCGGCCATTCACAAATGCCTGGCGTGAGCACATGCCCTGCTAGAGGGACAGCGGGAATGCGGCCGCGGCTTGTGCATACGCCGTTGGACCAGGAAGCAAGGTAAGTGTACGGGGCGGCCTGGGGGGGGTTTCACACAGTGGGGCATCCCAATTTAGGATGCCCTGGGAGGGAGGGAATCGATCGGCCTGGGAATCTTATAGATTCCGGGGCCGATCGTGTTGGGTTTTGGTCCACTTTAAAAGCGTTTCTATTGCTGTAACAGTTACACCCGTTCTCCTATCTATCTTTCAATGAAAAAATTCTCCCTCTTTCCCACCCTGAAAAGTTGGAAGATATGGGCACAGGTGAGGCGGGAAGATGTGATCAAAGTTGGATAGAGGTGAGCAAAGGCGAGACAGGAAGAGGTGAGGTGGACAGAAGTGACATGAGCAATGGGGGGGGGGGAAGAGGTGAGGTAAAGATAGGTGAGGAGAGGTAATGTGAACAGGTAAGGTGGGAGAAGGTGGACTAAGGTAAATAGAAGTAAGGTGAGAAGAGGTAAGCAGAGGTAAGCAGAGGTGAGTTGGGAAGGAGTGAAGTGAGCAGAGGTAGAGTTGGGCAGAGGTAAGACAGGAAGAGTTGTGACAGACACAGGAGAGGTGGGAAGAGGAGGGGGAAGCGGTGGGCAGATGGCTAGCAGGCAGGAAGAGAAAAGGTGGGGAGAGGTGAGGTGGTAGGGATAGGTGGAGAGGGGCAGCTGGCATTAAATATAGTTTATAAAGTGCCTCCTGTATGCAGTGCTCAAACCAGAGGAGTTAGTCAACACACTGCCCTGTAGCAGCCAGGTCTCCAACTCCTGCCAGCGGCCAGAACCGACGGGCAGTTGGAGCAGCCAGATTTGCACTTCTGTTCTAAAGCATTGACTGTGTGTTCTGGAATTCTGGTGGGTATTTCAGTACTAAAAGAGCTCCTAGCTATGTATATGTGTGCATCTGAGCGTGTTTGGTATACGGCCAAGCTGTCAGTGCTGGTGTCAGATGTGTGTATGGGTAAATTCTGAACCCCTGTTCCTTGACCAGGGGTAATCTAGAGATGCTTTAAAAAGGAAAAACACTTTTTTGGCGTCACATAAAGTGCCTGTGTTGAATGTTGGAGCACCCATTTCTTACCAGTCTTTCTTGGTCAGACTAGCCACGGACATCAATGACCTGTTGGCACCTGAAAATATGACCATGAATTGTACTCACATTTTTCAGCACTTTAATGCTGACAGTGTCTACAAAGCTCACAGTGCTGAGGTCTAGGATCAGGGAGTGGAAGGAGGGAGATTTTTTGGGTTCCAGGCAGTTCTGAGTGCTCAGATCCAGGGCTTCATAGTCCGCCTTTCCAGGACTGTGACATGTAATAGAGTCCAGTTCATTTGCCTGCAAAAAAGCAATTCTGTGAGTACTCAACTGTAGAATTGTTTTTGTTCTTGCATGGCACGGCCCGCTTCGGTATTCATAACAGTTGGGTTATTCCACCACAAGGTGGCGCAGTGTACTGCAGAAGAGCTGTGGCATCTCCCGGCCCCCTATAAACGGGATAAACTATTGAGTTCCCAGCATAGACAAGCAGTGAGACAAGAAGCCGGGAGAGAATAAAGGCAAAAAATGTAAAAAGGGTAAAAGACCCCAATTAACTTGGAACAATCACCATAAAGAGGCAACCAGGAATAATGATAACAAGGGTGGGGCGAAGCAGGCCGTGCCATGCAAGAACAAAAACAATTCTACAGGAGTACACACAGAATTGCTTTTTTCTTTATTGCATGGCACGGCCTGCTTAGGTATTCATAACAGTTGGGACATCCAAAAGCAGTGTCCAAAAGTAGGGTGGGATCCCCAATGAGTAACAGCCGGCAGTTCAAGTCACTACAGCCTGAAGCACCTTGCAGCCAAAAGCAGCATCTGCTGAGGCCTTAACATCAACCTTGTAAAACTTGGAAAAGGTATGAACAGAAGACCAAGTAGCGGCCTTGCAAACTTGTTCAACAGAAGCTTGGTGCTGAAAAGCCCAAGAAGCTCCAATAGCATGAGGGGAATGAGCAGTAATTCTAAAGGGAGGTTCCTTCCCCTTAGCAGAATAGGCTTGAACCACCGCCTGGCGGATCCACTTGCCGATAGTGGATTTAGCTGGAGGCAAACCCTTCCTAGGTCCAGAAGTGAGAGCAAACAGAGCATCAGATTTCCTGAAAGGCTCAATAGCGAACAAATAAAATTTCAGAGCCCTGACCACATCCAGAGAATGCAGTGTCCGCTCCTTGGAATTAGCAGGATTAGGACACAATGAAGGCAATACAATGTCCTGATTGAGATGAAAGGCAGACACCACCTTAGGTAAGAAATCCGGCTTAAGCCGAAACACCACCTTATCCTGATGCCTCTCAAAATAAGGTGGTTTGATGGAAAGCGCCGGCAGCTCAGAATCTCGCCTTACAGAAGTGATAGCCACCAAAAAGGCTACCTTAAGAGTCCGAATGGGCAAAGCAGCCCCATGGATAGGCTCAAAGAGAGGACCCTGCAGAGCAGACAACACCAGATTCAAGTCCCAGACTGGTAGCATAGGCTTACGAGGTGGACGCACATGAGTAACACCCTGGAAAAAAGTTTTAACCAACCTGTGGTTGTCAAAGGATCTTTGGAAAAAAATTGCCAGAGCTGAAACATGGCCTTTGAGGGTACTTAGTTGAAGGCCAGAATCCAAACCATGTTGCAAAAATTCCAGAATCCTGGGAATGGAAAAAACCCGACAGGGAAGAGACTTGGACTCACACCAGGCAATGTAAGCATGCCAGACCCTTTAATAGATAAAGGACGAGGACTTCTTCCTAGCCCGAATCATGGTATCCACAACAGAGGTAGGCAACCCCTTCTCTGTCAAGATGTAGGTTTCAGCAGCCAAGCCGTTAAAGCCAGCGTTTGTAAATTGGGATGGCGTAGCTATCCCTAAGTGACAACATCTGGATCTCTGGGCAAGACGTACTGGTCTACTGCCAACTGCACGACGTCTGCGAACCACACCCTTCTTGGCCAACAGGGGGCCACCAGGATGGCTGACACCCCCTCCTGGGCAATCTTGCGCATGACCCTGCCCAGTAGAGGGAACGGAGGGAACACATAGGGAAGCCGAAACTCCGTCCAAGGTATTGCCAGGGCATCCGTGGCGAAGGCCAGAGGATCCTCAGACAGAGAGACAAATCTGGTTGGTCAAGTTTGTGATTGTGACAGGACGCAAACAGGTCCACATCTGGCTGACCCCAGCGGTGACACAGGTAGAGAAACGCCTGGTAGTTGAGGGACCATTCCCCCAGACGAGACGTCCCCCTGATCAGGGAGTTCGCCACCTGGTTCTCCACCCCCGGAATGTATACCGCTGAGATGCAGAGGACATTCTGTTCCGCCCAAGACAGAATCAGATACACTTCCTTGAAGGCTCGCTTGCTCCGAGTCCCTCCCTGATGGTTGATGTAAGCAACCACCATCTAGTTGTCTGAGCGGATCTGAAGAGCCAGACCCCGAAGGTGTGTGGTCAGGTGGGACAGAACCAACCTGATCGCCCTCAGTTCCAGGACATTGATGGGAGCATGGGCCTCCTGGGGGCCCCAACGACCCTGGAACTGTAGGGACTTCCAAAAGCCCCCCCAACCCGTCAGACTGGCATCCGTGGTGACAGTCTCCCAGCACGGGGGACAGAAAGGTCCTGCCCACCAGAAGATTCCTTGAGTCCAGCCACCACGAAAGGGACTGCCTGGCCAGAGGAGACAGAGCAAATTCCTAAACCAGGGACACAGGGTCCCGATCCCAAACAGACAAGAGGAGCAACTGAAGAGGTCTCATGTGAAACTGAGCAAAGGGGACCGCCTCAAAGCAGGACACCATCAGGCCCACCAACTGCATCCCCAGACGGATGGAGGGATGAGGACACAAGAGCAGAACCCATGCCTGCTTCTGCAGGCCCTCTACCTTCTGCTGAGGAAGGAACACCTTGACTTGAGAGGTATCCAGCGTCATGCCCAGAAAGGACCTCACCAAGGACGGGGACAGTGAAGACTTGGGAAAATTGATTACCCAGCCGAAGGATAGGCACATGAAGATAAGCATCCTTGATGTCTACGGTGGTCATGAAGTCGTCCGGGCGACAGCAGAGCGTGGCGTCTCCATACGAAAATGTTTGAATCTGACAAACTTGTTGAGTCCCTTTAAGTCCAGAATGGGCCTCATTTTTGGGGACCGTGAAGAGATTGGAATAGTACCCCTGACCCTGTTCTTGATGGGGCACCGGACAAATGACCCCCGACAGCAGGCATTGAACCGCCGAAAGTAACCCTTGAGCTGACAGGGGGTTTAAAGACATCCGGGATCTGATGAATCTTGGGGGCGGCCAGGCTGCAAACTCTATCTTGTAACCGGAGGACACCACCTCCTGAATCCACCGGTCTTAAACGTGGAGCCTCCAGACGTGAGCAAAGAGCCGAGGCCGCACCCCCACCCGGATGGGTGAGGGCGCCCCCTCATGCCTTAGGAGCCTTGGGAGGAGGTTTGGGCTTGGAACCCCAGGAGAGACCGGGACGTCCACTGGATCTGCCACGGCCCCAAGAATCTCTGCGGCTACCTGAGAAGAGGGAGCCACAACCTCCTCTGGAAAAACGAAGGGAGGGGAGGGAGACGGAGGTCCCCCGAAAAGGCCGGGGCTGCCTCCTTTGCTGAGGCAGCCTCCCGTTCCTGGCCAAAACATCAAGACGCTCACCAAAGGGCCGCAGCCCTGCAAAGGGGAGCCCAGTGAGAGCCTTCTTAGCAGCAGCAGCAGCTGCCCACTGACGTAACCAAACAGAGCGGCGCATAGCCACCAAAAGTGCAGAGGCCCTACCGCCCAGCCTCACAGTATCATCCATGGCAGTAAGGATAAATACCACAAAAGACGCTTGAGCAGTTTCTTAATGGCAATAGCAGTAATGGCAGCAGCACAGGCGGGGCGCAGTCCAGCCCCCACACAAGTAAAAGCATGGCAGGCCAGCTGATCCATGTGCCGGTCCTCGCTGTCCTTCAGAGTGGTAGTGTCAGGGGAAGGCATGACCGAAGTATTAGACAGGCCTAGCACGGGAGCGTCCACCTCAGGGGGACAGGACCAACGCTTTACTAGATCAGCAGGAAAGGGATACCTCTTATCCAATCCCTTGGGCACAGTGGGCAGCCTGTTAGGGCGTTCCCACTCTCTAAGCACCATAGAAGTGAAATGGCCCTGCTCAGGGAACTCCAGACACTGTTTACCAGGACGAAAAAGCTCACCCTGCTTTCTCTTAGCCACCTCAGGGGGAGCAATGTGCAAGATTTCAAAGATTTGTGACAGCAGACTGTCATTGTCCTCAGGGTACCATGATTCCTCCCTGTACGCAGACCCAGGGTCACTAATGCAACCCTCCTGCTGGTCCCCAGAGGAGTCAGAGTCCTGGGACAGTTCCCCTTCCTCTAGGGAATAAAGTCCACCAGTGGCATCAGATTCCTCATACTCATCAGTGGAGCGGGAGGGTGTAGAAGTCAGGTGCCGCTTCTTGCCAGAAGCCTTCCTAGGAATAGGCCTGGCAAGCTGCTTTTCAATGTTGGCCACGCGAAGTGCCAGATCAGACTGTGACCCCCTGCTAGCATCCCCCTCACTGGGAGCTAATTGCAGCAGTGGGGGGGGGGGGGGGTAGGTGATGCCGAAGGGGGCGCAGAGCTGGGAAGCTATGCAGGCAAACCAAGCTGGAGCGCAAGGACACTTTGAGCGCACGGCACACACACTGACATAATTGCTGATAGGGGATACCCTGCACATGGAACACAGCCGGGATTGCCCCGAAGGACCCCCGAGCACGCTATCCCCAGAAGCGCGAAAAACGGCACCCACATGACTTCGCCGGCGCCATGACTAAGCAAAAACGCCACAGGTTATAGCGCCCACAGGCGCGGAGTGCAGTACAAAGCGGCGCGGCTGCAAAAAACACCAAAAAACACACTGTAAACACCACAACTAACACCACTCACCGCTGACCACCCACCCCCCCCCCCCCCCCCGAACAAAGTCAGAGAGGGGGAGGGAGGAGAGAGAGAGACGAGAAGGTAGCGGTGAGTATCCAGGCCAGGAGGGGGGGGTGGGACCCCTGAAGGAAACACTTACCCCCTCAGAAGCCAGGGCAGGAACTCCACATCCCTAGTAGGCTCACCATAAAGCCTACGGCCGGCTACCCTTTGTGGAACAGGGTCTGCGGCTTGGAGCAGCGCTCCAGGAGCACTTGACCCTAGTGCTCTTCTACCCTCACCCGATCTGTCAGCCAAGGCTGGGAGGCAGTGAGGGTCCAGAAACGGGTGGAAATAGACTTGCAGGGCCGCAGGCTTGGTTGCCTTGCTCACCTGCGCATAGAGAGAGAGCCATCTTCTATCTTTGCAGTTTCACTGCAGAGGAAACACTGGGAACTCTATGGTCAATCCTGTTTTTATAGGGGGCTGGGAGATGCCACAGCTCTTCTGCAGTACACTGCGCCACCTTGTGGCGGAATAACCCAACTGTTATGAATACCGAAGCAGGCTGTGCCATGCAATAAAGAAAATATGAAATCACTATCAGATACTCGTTGTGATCCTTCATTATGCTAGCCACACCCCTTCTCATCTTATTGTACAATCCCACCGGCACAGGAACCCTTGTCAGTGCTGATCACACTGATACTTTTCTGATAAACATCCTGTTTCTGGTGGGTCACACATCATACAGGGCTCTAACTCTGCCCTAATGGATCTCTATCTATTTTCTATCCTTATTCATACTTTAATATGAGCTCTCCCCCTTCTCTATCCTTCCTTATACCCTAACAGAAACCCCTGTCCACCTTTACTCTCCTTTATACACAAACAGATTGTAGGCTCTTATCTTCTGCATACACTATAAAAGTGAAAGCCTCTATAATCCCTTATAGCCTTGTGCGATGAAAGTTCCTCCCCCTCAGTTCAATCCCTCATTTCATCACAATTTCTTCCTCCTTCTGCATCCTTCTTTATTCCCAGATTGCAAGCTGTTCTTATGCCTCTATTCTCCCATATCCCTAAACAGATTCCAAGCACTTTTGCAGGACTGGTTTTAGACAAAGTGTGGCCCTGTGTAAATTTTGAGGTGGGGCCCTGAGTTCTGAAATATTGTATAAACAACACAGTCACATTCACTTTAATAACCCGCCTCCTCCAAATGCCTATTGTCTGACACTGGGTGCTCAGTTCCTGGCATCGTCCATGTGGCAAAATACCCCATATGACATGTTTAGGGAGGAGGGAATGATTAGTGCAGGAGATCACTTATGTCATAAAAGAGGTCTGCCAAAGCTAGTGCAATGAATATGGTAGAAGCATCAGTGAGACTTAAACAGCACCCTGATGCACCTAGTCGACACCTTTAAACCGGACCTTCAGCGTGATTTAATGAAAAGCCCAAACCCTTAAAAAAACGGTTGCCCAGCATCTAAAAATAATATCTTTTACGTTTTTAGTCACTAACTTATTATTCTTTCCCCCACTGGGCTGCAACTCTGTTCAGGAATTTAGGATACGGGCGCCGCCATCTTGACTCAGAAGCATCACACTTACTGAGGAGAGGTGAGTGGGATAAGGTACAGGGGGGCGGGTTATAGCTGTGCTTTGCTCAGACAGAGCAGAGCTGGGGTCAGGTAACGGTCATCAGTCCCAGAATGCAGAGCAGCACATTCAGGAGGCACTTCCTGTTTGCAGGCTGCCTGATAAGATGGCGACTTCCATGAGCCGCCATCTTGAATGTTTAAAGGCTCATAACATGCAGTAGATGCAGGTAGGATGATTTTTAATGTGGACAATCTGTATGTACAGGGTGTGGGAAACATATAAGATAGACTCTTATTCAGAGTGAAGGTCCGCTTTAAGATGAGCCAATGGGTGGGCGTGGCCTCGGCTGTGAGAACCGGGCCACCGCTGAGCCGGCAGCATCGCCCAGCTGCTTGGGCAGGGGGGACCGCCGGATAAGCGGAGCAACCAGAAATGGGATTTGCTCCTTTTTAAAGATTGTAAGCGTTTCCTCTTCTGTATTTCCCCTTATATTAAAAGATTGTAAGTTCTTCCTTTTCAACCTTCCTCAACCTTTCTAATGCCGTGACCCCGCAATACAGTTCCTCATGTTGCGGTGACCCCAAACCAAAAAATAATATTGGTGGCTACTTCAAAACTGTAATTTTGCTACAGTTATGGTTCGGAATGTAAATACCTGATATGCATTATGTGTTCTCATTGCTACAAATCCAACATAATTTAAACATAGTGATTCATCACAAAAATAATATTTAATTATATGTTGAGAAATATTTATTACTAATTCCAATAAATAACATTTCACCATGGCATAGCATGTGTCGGAAACTGTCATTTCTCCGCCTCTTATTGAAATTAGTAGCAGGCTGCGGCGGATTGTGTGGTAACTCCAGATTCTCGGGAGCTCTCTTCCACAAAAGTTTGGAACGTGCAACCAATAACTTCGTGCGTTCCAGCTGAATAGCGCTGCTGCAGACGGTAGCGCGACTTCTCAGTGGCTAAAGCCATCGGAAATATGTATTTTCCGATGGCTTTAGGCGACCCCTGTGTTTTGGTCGTTCGACCCCCGCCAGGGTCCCGACCCACAGGTTGAGAACCGCTGTTATAAATAGTAAACCTCTTAACCTTCTATTGGCTACCTTATACCCTTTGCAAATGCAGTGAGAATGGAGGGGTCTCCAATCATAGTTATGGCCCTTCCTCACCCCCCATATTGAGGTTCCTGCCTGGCCCACTTTTTTATAATGTGAAAATTGAAATACAACCCAGAGTGACCCCCTCTGAGGCCCATGAACTTCCAGACAGATATCCCACCACTGGAGTCTCTGGGATGAACGGGAAACAGAGAAGCTTTGGGCCTATATGCCATCCAAGCCGCTTGTCTCATTCTAATTGGCAGTGCCTGACCCCACTTACATTCTCTAGAGTCACCTCGGCCCTCTTCTGCTTTTGCTCCTTCTTGGCCTGCTTATCAGCTTTTTTCTTCATCTGCATCTGCTTCTTTACCGCTTTTTTCTTCATCTCAATCAGGTTGTCCACATCAACCCCACACTGCAAAGACAGACAACAAAGATGCCTCAATTGTACAGTGTTTAATGGCGACCAAGGCGTTCCCAAGATGGCGACAATCATGGAAACATGCATGAACATTTCTCTTAGCAATGTTTAAAAAACATTGACATCGATGTGGGTAAAGCTTTACATTAACTTTGGGATGGAGGATACTCCGGTGAGCCCTATGCACAGACCTGGAGCCACCTTCAGTCCAGCAGGTCCAAGACTAACACACCGTTTCTGGTGCTGATTGGATGAGCGGCCGCGCATACGCCATAGGACCGGAAAGAGGTGAGTTTGTTCGGGCGAGCTGAGGGAGTTTCATGCAGCGGGGCATCCCCGATCGGGGTGCCCTGGGGGCAAGAACCAAACCCAGGATAGGATAGTCAAAATCCTGGGTTTTGGTCCACTTTAATGAATTAGGCTCTCCCGAGTGCAAGGAAAGAGAACTGCCAGGTATGTGAATGGACACCTTGAAAAAACTTTTGCCAAGGGCTGTGGAATATATATAACTTCTTTTGTTACTCGATTTTGTATACAGGTGATTGGTCTGGCTATACCTACAGATTACGAATTAAGTGCTACAGCAGGTAAAGGTGATTGCTACACCGTTGTGTCTAGCTACGTTTGGCACTGTCCTAAACTGTTATCGGTTTTATTTTAAAAGAAGAAATCAGTTTAGGACAGTGCCAAATGCAGCCCAACGCAATAGTGTAACAGTTACCTTTCCCTGCAGTATCACTTTTAAACATACCATCTTCTTGACAGTGTTTGCATACAACTCAGCATTGGCAAAGTAAATAGTAGCAGATGACCTGAAGATCTTTATACCCGGTACTTCCTGCACCTGCAACACAAAGATCAACAATTATATCTCAAAAGCTCCTCAAGCCAACTGGCTATAATTATACTCTACATTAACCTCCTAAAGCAAAATTAAACCCTCCCCGTCAACCCTGTGCCAGGCAGGTCTACAATGCCGACAACCTACTGATTCCCACTACCCAAGAATTTAGTAGTTACCTCCCCTTATTCTGTTGGAATTGTGTTTTAATCTGACACATGTGGCACTGCAGTGTGCAGCTCTTTTCATGCTAGCAGTGGCATAACTTGGGGAGCGACCACAATGGAGGCAGGAGGTTAGGGGGGCCCCATTATTGTTGCACCTCCACCTTATTTATTAGATCTGTGCTCACTTGGCATGATTTAGAGAAAGGAAGACCCATTTGTCTCTCAAGTCATTAGTTTGCTAGCTGCATCCGAGTTAAAAGACAGAAACAAATTTACTGTATGAGCTGTGAAAAGGCCCCATTTAATGTTCACACCAAGGCCACTGCATGCTAGCATTATTAGCTCAAGAGATGGAGTGTAGGAGTTAGGCTCAAGTTACTCTGTAGGCCAAATACATATCAGCTCGATAGTTGGTCTCCTGCTACAGCCTCAGGTGATACAGGGCGCTGCTGTACTAACTCACATCAGAGCCTGTCACCCTGCACTTCCAGCCTCAGGTAATAACAACAATGTTGGCTGTATTATACAGGTTCTCTTTGTGCTGTTGCACTACATTTTCTGGGGAAACTGAACATTTGTTGCAATTTAAAGCAGACCAAAACCAACATTTTTAACTAGCATTCCCTGAATTGCTCCCCCTATGAAGAGAACCTTTTGCCAATTTTCAATGCTCATGCTTCATTCTAATCCCAGATAATGGCGCCTGTTTTAGCCGTAAAGCCCCGCCTCCTCCACTCATTGCCACTCTTGTGTGTGGCAATGATGTCATTTCCGCACCTATGCAATGACTGATCCCCTGCCATCTTACAGAGAGGGACAGCCAAAAATAAAAGGGTTCCAGGATGATTCGAAAAGCGAAAAAATTCATTTCTAGTTCTACACCCTAAGAAGGGAATATCGGGCAGGGGCTTTGGCCAAATGTATTTCACAAGTTCAGTGGGCTTTAACTGCTTTAATCTGGCACATTTGCTACATCCGCTGTTCTGTTTTTCTGAAAAGTGTATAAAAAAAAAAAAAAAAAAAAAAGAAGAAGAAGGATGCTCACCTGCTGGTAGTGACTCACATCTCGGTACACATGGGTGCCTGACACTTTCCCCAGGATGGAGTAATGAGGTCTGAGGGGGAGAGCAAACACATATTATTGGAGAGGTGAACATTGGGTGGAAAGGGGCGCAGGGCAGACCACCACCAAAATGAAGCAGGAGGCTACCAGATGTGTGTCTAAAACCAATACCATGGAAATTAAGCAAATAAGCTAATAATTCTGACCACTGGCGATAGTGGCTCCTTTTACAAATATTAGCAACAGAGACTTACAGCTGTGTCCTGAAGATGACAGTCAGAAGGGAGAAGGCCACTGACACAGCCAGGCCCAGGTCCAGGTTTAGGAGGATGGTGGCAATAAAAGTCACCAGCCAGACTAGCTGCAAGGAGATGAGAGAGAGAGAGATCAGACAATGAGCAACAATAAATATACCTGTACATGAAAACTTGGCCATTGGAGTTTGTGTTCCCCAATACAGCTCATAACAGAAAAAGGAACCATTTCCAGTTGGTATGTGTAAGGTAAAAGTACATGAAAGAAATAAAATAAAAATATTCAAACTGACAGCTGGGAATAAAGCCAGCATAACAAAGGGGCCTTGATCTAGCAGCTTCAGCACTGGGTTAAACCTATACCTTAAAGTGGACCAAAACCCATGGCGATCGCCCGGGGCATCCAAGATCCCAGTCCAAAGGCGCATGCCGCGAGCTGCAGTCGCATCCCCGCTACCCCTTTAGCAGGACGCGTGCCAGCGCCAGGCATTTGTGAATGGCACGCTCCCTGTTAGAGGGCAGCGGAAGATGTGGCTGTCAGCACTCTCAGGGCCACTTGCCTTAGACGAAGGCATAGACAAAGGGACGTCAGTCGATCAGAGCACGCCGATTGGACGAGCGGGTGCGCATGCGCCGTAGGACCGGCAAGAGGTGAGTTCGTTTTGGCGACCTGGGGGGGGGGGTGGGGATTCACACAGCGAGGGCAAGGACCAAAAGCCAGGATAGTCGAAATCCTGGGTTTTGTTCCGCTTTAATATCCAGTTGTATGCAAAAATAAGATTAATTAGTTGTAATAGGCCCCTTGTGATGTCACACTTCTTTAGCTTTGTTTTATCCAGTTAGTGCTCCCCCTAGTGACCAAAATCAGGCCACAGCTTTCTCTGTTATAATGTGGCCGAGATGTGTCCCCCAAGTGTTGAAACAAGAGAAGGTCGCCCAACAGAAAATATGGTGGAATATTTTACATAAATAAAAACTAAAGAGGAAATAAAGTCAGACTTTTCTCATACTATCCCTAATAACTGCAGCATAGGGGTATCCCAAACCTGTATGACCCACAAGCCTGTTAATGTCATAACTCATCACTTCCACCATTAAACAATGGCAGTGGTGGGTATGCCAGAAGGCATGCAGGTAGAGGTGGGTATCTGCATACCCGCTGGCTGCACTGAGCAGCAGGGCATCCCAATCATAGATTCCCTATGCTACCCGTGTTTGGGACAATATAAGAGGCAGTAACGCCTAAAAAGACTACTTTCTCTAAAGAGTAACTTCAGTTCATCTCCACAGCCGATGTGCAGCTGGCAGAGCAGAATAGAGAAGATCACGCTGACTGAGGAGTTTCCTAGCCGATCCATGGGGATACACATAGCGGGACATCCCAAGTCAGGGTGCCCCACCTGAGAAAATCACCACCCAGGAGAGTGAAATTCCCGGGTGTTGTTCCTCTTTAAAGTGGTATAAAACCCTGTTTCTCCTCCCTTGCATGGCTTTTTCCAACCACCATGGCCACACCCACCATGCATTTTTGAGATTGCTGATATCAAGAATTCCGGCTGCTGTGACCAGCCTACTAGCTGCATCTCCAGCCTCTTTCTAGTCAGTGTAGCACTCCTGCTCCATCCTATCTGAATGACTGGGCAAGGATGCGCCCCTTAGGAGCCAGGAACATGGCCGCTGGCAAAGACAGTGCTGTGGGATCCCCAGTAAAGGTGAGTAAAGCAGGCGACATGGGGGGGGGGGGGGTGAATCCTGGCGACATGGGGGGGGGGGGGTGAATCCTGGTTTCAGATGACCAGGAGGCAAACTAACATCCGGCCCTGGAGTCTTTTTATACTCCATAACTTCCCGGTATGGCTTTACAGAGGCTAATCTACAAGTCACCACTAGAAAAAGCACTCACCAAAATGACAACAGCTAGGAAAATTAAAATGTAAATGCAGAATTTTCATTTTGCCTACAGTTGGCTTTGAAATTTCCAGGGAAAAAAAAGATAAATCACACATCACTCTCATTGCGCTACAGAAAGTGTGTTCATCAGCTGTTAGAAGTTTCCATATCTGGTTACAGAATATCCCAGACAGTCTTACCAGGTCAACTCTGTTGGATCTCCACAGCATGGGGATATCTCTGAACTGCTTGTAGATACCCTTCAGGTTCACAATGACCACAGATGCCAGGATTGCCTGCAGGGACATGAGACATGAGTCCATTGCTGCTAAGGGCCTAGCCATGGTGTATAAATGGGGCCCGGACAGTGTCAATAACCTGCCACTATTTGTGTTCAATTTAGTCTTGTGGTAGCTTAGCACCATGGACAGTGGCAGGGTGGTTTGGGGGTTTTGGGTTAGCAGCATGGCCGGCCTTTGGGGTGTGCGACCCCTTAATAAAGAGAGCACACATCTGGCTCCGCAGGATCCTTTTTTCCACATTTCCCCTCAATGTTCCAATTTCCCGCCCTCCCTTGTCCCATTTCTCTCTTTTTTCCACTGTCTTTCCCTCTGTCTCACTCTCTTTAACACACCACCCCCTTTCCCTCTCCTGCTTTTCCACATTTCCTCTTTTTTTTCCTCTCTCTTTTACAAATTCCTTTCCACATTCCCTCGTGCCCCCTCTAGTTTGCTCCTTTTTTCATTCCCCCATTCTCTCTCCTTTTTTACTCTGTTCTCCTCTTTCTCCCTCACTCTCTTACACATTCCCTTTTTCTCTCTCACCCTTGCTTTTATCTTTCCCCCCATTTCCTATTTTTCACCTTTTCACCCTCTTTTTCATATTCCTCTGTTATCTTTTTTTTTTTACACATGTCCTTGTGTGTGTGTGTGTTCTTTTTTTCTGCCTTACTTCAATCTTTCCTTTTTTTTCTTCATTCCTGCTTTATTCTCCCTTTATTCTTGCCACATCCATCTCCCAGTCTTTCCTTTTTTTTCATCATTCCTGCTTTATTCTTCCTTTATTCTTGCCACATCCATCTCCCAGTCTTTTCTTTTTTTTTCATCATTCCTGCTTTATTCTCCCTTTATTCTTGCCACATCCATCTCCCAGTCTTTCCTTTTTTTTTTTCATCATTCCTGCTTTATTCTTCCTTTATTCTTGCCACATCCATCTCCCAGTCTTGCTTGGTTCTCTCTGTGTCTCTCTCTCTGATTCCTACATTACTTACATCTTCTCCATTTAAGTGAATGTGTTTGAGGGAGCACCATCCTGAAATCTTGCACAGTGCAACATTTGCCCTAAGGCCGGGCCTGCTTGGAAGTTGACCAAGTTTGTATAAAGGGACTCTAGGACAGCTTGGGTGGGTAATCAGGTGCTATGTATATAGAAGCCTTTGGGTGCTATGCCTGGCAGAAAGGGTTAAAGCTGGACTCCAGGATCATAAGAATGGGTGGTAGGTGGAATCCTTTATATTTATGGAGAACAGAGTCATATGGGCCTGTGTTCAAACAGACATACAGTAGTGGACCTTGGTTGATAAAATCAAAAATAATGCGCTAGATTAAACAATGTAACTGTATGAAACCCACAAAATCCTGATGGGAGTCCTGTTACAAATAGAACACATTTAGTCTATTTTCTATAAAGACATTGCATGCTATATCAATACTGTCCAGTGGAGGGCAGCACAACACCAATATATTTGGGCAGATTTCTAAAGCTTTAAACCGGACCTTCACCATGATTTATTGAAAAGCCCAAACCCTTAAAAAACGATTCCCCAGCATAAAAAATTAATATATATTTTAAGTTTTTAGTAACTTACTTATTATTCTTTCCCCCACTGGGCTGCAACTCTGTTCAGGACTTTAGGATACCGGCGCTGTCATCTTGACTCAGAAGCATCACACATACTGAGGAGAGGAGAGTGGGATAAGGTACAGGGGGGCGGGTTATAGCTGTGCTTTGCTCAGACAGAGCAGAGCTGGGGTCAGGAAAAGGTCAGCAGTCCCAGAATGCAGAGCAACACAGTCAGAAGGTACTGATGTTCCATGAGCCGCCATCTTGGATGTTTAAAGGCTCATAATATGCAGTAGATGCAGGTAGGATGATTTTTAATATGAGCAATCTGTATGTACAGGGTGTGGGAAACATATAAGATAGACTCTTATTCAGAGTGAAGGACTGCTTTAAATAACTCCATTTTAAGCACCCAGTAACACAATTTAACATTTTTAGCATTAGTACATCATGTTTGATAACCTTGCACCTATTTGTTAAGGCCACTTTTATTAAATGAATGTTGACACCTTTGACCACTTTGATAGTAGTGAACTTAATAGAAGTCAGTGAGGGAAATGCTGCCAAGTTCCCTGTAGGTCAGAGTCCAACCTTTACTTTATCATTTTGTTATTATTATTACTGCTATTAGATGACCATTTTTGTTATTATTTTATAATAATTAATAATATGAGAGTACTTTGTGGCGTCCGTCCTATACCCTGCTAATATTCTACCAATGTCGCCTCCCTTCGGCACCGCTCGGCTGCTTAGCTGTCAGGGGTGCCAAAGGGAACCGAGTGACAGCGAGCCCGCTGATTGGCTAGGCCAATCAGCACACTTGCTCTTGCCCAAGTCTGCACCATAGGAGCGGAAGGAAGGTGAGTGAAACGGGGCAACCTGGGGGGTACACAGTGAGGCATCCCAATTCAGGATGTTGCTGCACAGAGGAACAACACATGGGAAAGTGAAATTCCTGTGTGTTGTTCTTCTAAAGTGGACCAAAACACGGGACTTTCACCCCCAGGTTTTGGTCTACTTTGCATCCAAATTTGGGATATACTAATGTGTGCATCCACCCCACCCCCCGGGGAGGTTTACACAAAGGTGCACCCAGATTGTGAGAGGAACTTTCACTCTAGGGCTGGGTTCAAAAGGTCTGCTTTAAGATCACCATGTTGGCCAGATTAACATCAAACATTAAAGACTTTCTAAATTGAGAAATAGTTGGATATAGATTTATACAGAAGATCCAGTTGCCCGGTTTAGTACTACAGAAAGGGTCCTAAATTCATTCTTTTGGCATTTACTTGAACAAATGCAGATGTTTCCTGGTACACAGTGTATGAAGCTTTTCAGGTAGGGGGTTAATCCCTATCAGATGGACAGCACCGACATGCAGGGCTGCCATTAGAATTTTTGGGCCCCCTTTTGTGACCCCAATGTTAGCGCTCCTTCTTAGTCCAACATGGATTTTCTCAGATTTCTATATACGTATGCGACGATGGGGAGTTGCTGTGGACAAAGCAAGGACAGCATTGATGCCAATAAGAAAGACCTGAATACAATGTGCAGAGCCCAGTGCTATAGGGGCTACAGATTAATACTCATTATCTGGGCTACAGATTTTGAATTGGATCAGTGAGGGCTTTCTATAAACTCACCAACACAACTCACTTTTGGCAAAGTCTCAAACAGCTCGCCGGCCTTCAGGATGATGATGAGGATGACCAAGCAGGACATGGCTCCCGCTACCTGTGGATAGGCAGGAGAAACAATATGAGGCTTTCATGCAGCAGCTCCTAAAAGTGGTCCAGGAACCATTAGTGGTCCCATCACCTGTGCATCCTTAAAGTTGATGTCCAGTCTAAGTGTGCTGATGTTGGTCCCCACAGCTATAAGAAAGGCTGGGGGGGGTCATCCAGGAATGATGGAGCCCACCCCCCACACATAACCCCCAGAACACCTGTAATCCTTACCTTAACCTCGCTCCCCCACTGGGAATCCAGCGCAGCGTTTGGCCGCTGGCACTCATGTGAGCAGCACACTCCTGCAGCCCGAACAATGGCAGTACTTATGTGTGCACTGGGCAGCCATTCGCTGTCCCGGATTCCCGGTGGGGGAGTGAAGTTAAGGTAAGGATTACAAGCGTTTTCGGGGGTTATGTGCACGGGGGGGGGGCTCCTGCATTCTGGATGCCCCCCCCCAAGCCTATCTTATAACGGCGGGGACCATCACCTGCGCTGCCCGGGTGTTGGTCTGCTTTAACACTAAGACTCCTTGCACACCGCTGCGCTTTTGTGCTGAGCTGTGTTGCAATTTACTTGCATCGTGTTTGCATTGCGTTGCCATGGAATCGCAGCATGCAGGACTTTTCCAATGCAAACAGCTAGGTGGTGGATGACCTATGGATTCTGCCTATGTGTGTGTCAATTAACTTTACCCCAACAGACGCAGCTCTGCTAGGTAGGAGTCAGTATCTCTCTAATGCTGGGCTGCACCTTTCATTTTCTACTTTAGAGACCCCCCCCAAAAGCTCAATGCAAAACATTTTCACTAGTTTTAGAGTGAGGAAGTATAACCACAGGAGTAAACACTTGCATGGAGTATTGCATAGAAATGACAGTGTGTTTGTATAGGGAATATAGGGAAAGCAGCAGAATGTGAAGGAGCGTACAATCTTTTTGAGTAGAAGGAAAAAAATAAAGGGAGGAGAAGGCTTGAGCTTACAATCTATTATGATATAGGGAAGAGGTGGACAAGCTTACCAAACCTGTTCCCTGGAATGCTGGTTACCCCCAGTGTCTCCTGTCCTCCTTGGCCTTGGACCCATAGCAGCTGCATTCTGGAGCTCTAGTTACCACTATGCCCTAGATAATTGTATCACCCGGCAAAGTCATACCTGGCTGTTCCCTCCTGTGCTTTCTTGCACCAGACTTCGCGACATGGCTGTGCCGATTGTAAAGCACTGGAAAAATCCTCCAACGGAATTACTCAGACCCAGGGCAATCAGCTCCTGCAAAGAAGAATACATAATCCTTTTATATGGAGCTATTTCTGGGATATTTATGGGCATATACAGTATCGCTGAAACAAAAAAGGACCAGAAAGGATACCTGGTTACTGTCTATATTGTAGCCGTGCTTTACAGCGAACATCTTCACCAGGGAAATAGTGAACGCATAGACCACCACAGCTATGGCAAAAGCATTGCCCACCACTGCAGGAAAATAGGACACATCTGGTACAATGGGAGGCTTAAACCTACAGAAAAAGCAGATGGAAAAACAAGAAATCAGAAGCCTGTATGGCTGCCAAATAGACTGGTGTAAGGCTATAGCCGTAGCTCACCACAGGACTGTTGTAGGGTCCAAGGACGAGCTTTCCCCTGGATCCTCTCTTATATATCCAAATAGATTGTAAGCCCTTTATTCTGTAGGCTTCATTGTACCCTTATATAGCATAAGCCTTTTCCTCTTGTGTAGGTTTTTTTTTTTATACCTTAAAACATTGTAAGCTCATCTCTCTTCTCCTGACTGGAACAGAGCTAACACCCTTCCTGCCTTGTACCCTATTAGAATGTGAGCCTGTGAACCTGTTTTGTATCTTCCTTTTTTTACCATTTTCTGTGTGCTTCCTTATACTATACCTCAGAAGAATGTTAACTCTTCTGCCCTCTTCATCCTCTCATGTATCCTAATAGATAGTAAATGACTGTACCTTATATACTATTCTTTTTATATTGAAATACATTCTTTGCTGCTACACCACCTGTATCCGCCCCTGTTCCACAGCAGATCCCTTCCCTTTCTATATCCTCCTTTATACCCAATACACTAAGTGCTCCCAATTTCTCCATCCTCTCTTACATCCTAATACAAGGGTTCTCCACCTTTTGTTGTGGCCCACTTAAGGTGGACCAGAACCCACCCTGGAGTCTATGAGCCTCCAGGGCAGGCATATTCCCTCCCCCCCCCCCCCCCCCCCAGGGCATCCAGATTCGGGGAAAAACCCCTCGTCCGCTTTAGCAGGGCGCGCATCCACCACAGGCATTTGTGAATGGCGGGCATGGGCATGAGGCTCGTCGGGACTCAAAAATCCTTAGACAAATGGTCGGGAGCAGATCCGAGTATGCCGATTAGAAGAGAGACCATGCATTTGCCGTAGGACTAGGGAAAGGTGAGGCAGATTTGGGGGGTTTCATGCCCTGAATCAAATTGGCAAACCAAATCCCAAGATAGTGAAAATCACTTTAAATGATTTGGAACCTGGTTGTGGGCCACAATGAATAGGCTTGGATTTTTTTCATTTGGAATAGTATAATAAAGATTTTCTACAATAACCAGGATACCCACTGTCTCCACAAACTCCACTCCTATGTTCTTCCTCCACAGCCCTACATTCATATGTAACAATCCCCATATACTAGCAATGCACGTTCCAATTGGCTGACCTCTCTGATGATATGGGTCCCTAATTCATTGCCCTACCCCATCAGTCCCACATCTTAACCATGTTTCCAATAAAAACGATTTTATCAAATTATTGTGCCAAAGATTTCACCCAGGGAAGGTGTTGTACAATCAATGTCACTGTGTTCCTCCAACCCACTGCTGTCACCTCTATTTGCTAATGTGCCCCTCCTAAATCACCCTCAGTGCAACCATCCATCCTTATCAAACTCCCTTTACACGTTAGTTCTATTTACCCCTCCCACTTTCCCCACAGCAGGTCAGAGGCCACACCAGATGGCTCTGGGGGCCACATGTGGCCCGCCCGGGATGCATGTGTGCGCTAATATATTGGAATCAGCTTCTGCATCAGTGGCCTAAACAAATGTGACGGGCCCCTGGTGGGAACATTAAATGGGGCCCTTTCAAGGCTCATACTGTCTTTAAGTCAATTAGAATCAGATAGACAACTAAAGACTGAAACAGCCTGAGACTGAGACAAATTATACTTCCTTTCCCCAAATATAAATAAAGTGGAGGAGCAACAATGATGGGACCCGCCTGACCACCTGGACCCCAATGCGGATGCACCCTCAGTCCCCTTCTCATACCTTCAGCTCCAAGCTGTTGAAAAATCCATGGACAGGCAGCCTTGTGGGCATCTGTTGGGAAACAGTCTGTGGGAAACAGTTGTCTGACAAAATATCCACACTTCTCTGTCAGTTCCTCTGAGTGTCATCTAATTTGTAATATCTACACATTCTTCCCGCAGCTTATTAGCCTCATACATTATGGAGCGCTTACCCAGTTGGGATGTTTCCAACTATGTCCACACCATATGCTGCCTTCAGATCGGCCCCGTACGAGATCCCAGTAGCCACAATTAACTGAAAAAAGGGAAACAAGGGAGATGTCAGACAACGTAAATGCAGAAACACATAAGAGGATTTACCCACTGTGAGTAAAGATATCAACAATAAAGGGATACAGCAGGCAAAAGCAAGTGTTCCACCATTGCATAAAGCTAGGTTTTCACTGTCCTAAACTGATTTCTGTTCTTAAAGTGGACCAACACCCATGGCTGACGGGAATCTATAAGATTCCCGGGCCAATCAGCTCCCTCCCCGCGGGGCATCCGAAATCGGGATGCCCCGCTGTGTGAAACCCCCCCGGACGCCCACAAACCTTACCTTCTCCCATTCCAATGGCGCATGCGCGGGCCGCCACGCTCCCCTCTAGCAGGGCACGCACCCGCGCTGGCCGTTGGTGAATGGCCGGAGCAGGCGCGCTCCCTGTAAGAGGGACACACGAGAGGCGGCAGCGGTAGCCTCAGCTTATCCGGCGGCAGTGAGGTAAGTTTTTTTGGGCTTTCTGGGGGGGTTCACACAGCGGGGCTGCCCCGCAGAAGTGGACCAACCCCCTGGATAGTGAAAATTCTGGGTGTTAGTCCACTTTAAATTGAAGAAGAAACAGCTGATATATCGAGGTTTACAGGTTCATGTCATGGTTTCTATTCTGAAGAAAGTGGGCGTGGCCCTTGGAGCTGTGGTGCCCCATATTAATCAACATAATAGGCAGGGTCTGTAAGAGCCCGATATTATGCTTCAAAAACCCTGACTGTGCTCTTAGATAGAATCATTTCTTACACGACAGCAGAATAATTTCTAATGTGTCCACAGTCTTGATAGAACCTGCACACAGGCATACACGGGCACAGCCATTTATATGCTAGTTAGGGCCGCCAAGGGTGGAAGCCACAAGGAGGGGAAAAAAGCGGTATTGGCTGTGGTGGTTCAGGCCTCATAATACTAGTGTGCTCATTCTTCCGGAGCTGACAAAAAGGTGGAGCTTTAGACCACCAGTTTGAAGCTTGTGATCTATGGCAAAGGAATTCGGGGGGTGTGCCACGAAGAGAGAGGGCAGCCGTTAGGAGGTGAGCTGCTGAATGAGGAGTTTATGCACTGCCTACAGAGTCACTTTAAATGTTCAGACAGGATAACATGATCAGACTGGACTGATGGGGGAGGGGGGGGGAATCAAACTACAATAGGGGATTGGACTAAATTGGGGGTTTGGACTACACTAGGGGATGAAACTGGCACACGGTATCTAATGCCACAAAGGTGTATTATCAGAGGACTACATGACTGGACAGCACAACATGATTGGACAAGGTTATGTGATCAGATAAGTTCACATGATCAGAAAAGTTTACTTTATCGGGCAAGGCTACCTGACCGGAGGATATTATATGATCAGAATCAATGGGATATGACTTTTTATAGTTCTGTTAACTTAAACTTCTTGGTAACTTTGTGTCAGGTAGATACTAACCTGTGTGCAGGGATACTTACCTCTCTACTCTTGCCATCTAGAAGATATTTACCTTTTATTAATGGAGCTCTGTATGATGGGAAGCAGAAAAACAGATGCCCACTGCAGTGCCACACACCTCTTATTGGTGGAGGTGCGGCTGTTTGGATACTTGGATGATCTAGCTCAGAGGACAGGCAGTTACATTTTAAACAGGACCCATTTTTGGGTGGTGTTCTAGTTTAGGCAGTTCCCTAATCTACCCTAACCCAAATAGCTGGTTCACACAATGGGGTTGATTCAGAGCCAGGTGAGAATTATCACTTCTTTTTTAGGAGAGAAAACTGCCATTCACTTTCATTGCGTATCGGGTATACATTTTCACCTGGATCTAAATGAGCCCCAAGGTAGACAATGAAAGTCAACGACAGTTTTCTCTCCTAAAAAAGGAGTGAAAACTCTCACCTAAATTATTTTTAGACAAGGTCACCACAATATACATTAAGGTCAATTCAAAGCCAGGTGAGATTTTTCACTACTTTTTTTTTTAGGAGAGAAAACTGCCATTGCCTTTCATTGTCTACCTTGGGGCTGATTCAAAGCCAGGTGAAAATTTACACCCGGTAGACTGGTAGTGAATGGTAGTTTTCTCTCCTAAAAAAAGTAGCGAGAATTCTCAACTGGCTCTGGATTTACCTCATTGTAAAGATTGTGTCTATAGCATTGTGTAAAAATACCATTTTGTGAATACTCACCTGTAAAATGGGTATTATAAGTATGTCACACACCCCACTTCAAACATTAATAATTACACTAGGGGTTAACGCACCGCTAGGTGGCAGTATTGCAGAGAATTCTCCAAAAACTTCAACAGGCCCCTCCCGGTCTATACATACCTGGTACCTCCCAAGAACCTCCCAGTATTAGAACAGCAGTAAGACAAGGTACCAGAACCAAACAATGTAACCCTCAACGTAAAGAAATAAAACTTCACCAAATAAAGAGCCAGGATACCGAAAAGGGCGGGTGAAGTGGGGTGTGTGACATACTTATAATACCCATTTTACAGGTGAGTATTCACAAAATGGTATTATTCTAAGTATGTCACACACCCCACTTCAAACATTAATAATTACACTAGGGACATCCAACAGCAGTGTCCAGAAAAGGGTGGGTATCCGAACAGGCAATAACGCAGAAAAAACTCAAACCACTGCAGCCTGCAAAACCTTGCGGCCAAAAACAGCATCCGCTGAGGCCCGCACATCAACCTTATAGAACTTAGAAAAAGTATGAACAGAAGACCAAGTTGCAGCCTTACACACTTGTTCAACCGAAGCCTGGTGCTGAAAAGCCCAGGACGCACCAACCGCACGAGTAGAGTGAGCAGTAACTCGGAAAGGAGGATCCTTCCCTTTAGCCGAATAAGCACCAACAATGGCCTGACGAATCCATTTACTAATGGAAGATTTGGCCGGAGCCAAACCCTTCCTAGGCCCACATGGCACAACGAAAAAGGCATCAGTCTTACGAAAAGAAGACGTAGCACGTAGATAGTACCTGACACAACGTACCACATCCAAGCAGTGCAAAGCACTCTCCTTGACATTCTTAGGCTTAGGACACAAGGAAGGAAGAACAATGTCCTGGTTAAGATGAAAAGCAGAGACCACTTTAGGGAGAAAATCTGACTTGTATCGAAAAACCACTTTGTCCTGATGATCCTCAAAATAAGGAGCCTGAATAGACAAAGCTGCCAGCTCTGAAACACGCCGAACCGAAGTGATGGCCACCAGAAAGGCAACCTTCTGAGTAAGAATGGACAAAGCAACATCCCGCAAAGGCTCAAAAGGAGGAGCCTTAAGAGCAGAAAGAACCAAATTCAAATCCCACACTGGGAGCAAAGGCTTCCTAGGAGGCCGCACATGCGAAACCCCCTGGAAAAAAGTCTTGACCAAGGAATGACTAGCAAAAGATTTCTGGAAAAAAATAGACAAAGCAGAAACCTGCCCCTTCAAGGTACTCAGCTGAAGACCGGAGTCCAGCCCCGACTGAAGAAACTCCAAAATCCTAGACACCGAAAAGACCCGGCAAGGCAAAGACCTAGCCTCACACCAATCAATATAAGATCTCCAATACCTGTAATAGATGGAAGAAGAAGATCTCTTCCTGGCACTAATAAGAGTCTGAATGACCGCATCCGAAAGACCCTCCTCCTTTAAGATGGAGGTTTCAGCAGCCAAGCCGTCAAAGCCAGCGTTTGTAAACTGGGGTAACATAGTTGACCCTGAGTGAGAAGATCTGGCCGAAGAGGCAGATCGAACTGATCTACGGCCAGACGAACGACGTCCGCGAACCACACCCGCCTTGGCCACCTTGGAGCCACGAGAATGGCGGGAACTCCCTCCAGAACCAACTTTCGCAGAACCCTGCCTAGCATGGGAATCGGAGGAAACAGATAAAGAAACCCCAGGTCCCTCCAGCTCAGGGTCATGGCATCCAACGCCAGAGCCAGAGGGTCCCGGGACAGGGACACAAAGGACGGAAGCTTGTGATTGTGACGAGAGGCAAACAGATCCACCTCCGGCGTCCCCCACCGGAGACAAAGTGACCGAAACACCTGGGGATGGAGAGACCACTCCCCCCGACGGGACGCACACCGGCTCAGAAAATCCGCCTCTGTGTTTTCCACTCCCGGAATGTAAACTGCCGAGATGCAAGGGACATGAGTCTCCGCCCAAACCAAAATCAGAGACACTTCCCTGTGGGCACCCAGACTGCGAGTCCCTCCTTGGTGATTGATGTAAGCAACCGCCGTCTGATTGTCTGAGCGAACCTGAACCGGCAGACCTTGTAAATGATGCGTCAAGCGAGACAGAACCAACCTGATGGCTCGCAATTCCAGAACATTGATGGGCAAGTGGGCCTCCTGAGGGTCCCACTGCCCCTGAAACCGAAGATCCTTCCAAAAACCTCCCCAGCCTGACAAACTGGCATCCGTGGTGACAGTTTCCCAAAGTGGAGTCAGAAACGACCGGCCCTTCAGAAGGTTGTCCGAGACCAACCACCACAGAAGGGACTGCCGAACCCGAGGGGACAACCGGAAGGACCGATCCAACGACCCCGGACACCGGTTCCAAGACGCCAAAAGATGAAGTTGAAGAGTCCTTGTATGAAACTGAGCAAAGGGAACTGCCTCGAACGAGGCCACCATCAACCCCACCAGTCTCATCCCCAGACGAATGGACGGATGAGGATGGGAGAGGAGCAGCCGGACCAATTCCTGAATCATCAGAACCTTGGCCTGAGGGAGAAACACTCTGTGCTGGCAGGAGTCCAACGACATCCCCAGAAAGGTCACCACCCTGGCCGGAACCAGCGAGGACTTGGGGTAATTGATCACCCAGCCGAACCTCTCCAACATAGACACCACCGTGCTGGTGTCCCCCTCTGCTTGACTGAAGGAAGGAGCCATGATGAGAAGATCGTCCAGATAAGGCACAATGCGAATCCCCTGAGCTCTGAGCAGGGCCATCACCCCCGCCAACACCTTGGTGAACACTCTCGGAGCAGAGGTGAGGCCGAATGGAAGAGCCACAAACTGAAAATGCCGATCCCCCACCCCGAAACGAAGGAACCGCTGATGAGCAGGAAAGATCGGCACGTGCAGGTACGCATCCTTGATGTCTATGGACGTCATAAAGTCCCCCTGCCGAAGCGAACCGATCGCAGACCGCAGGGTTTCCATGCGGAACTTCCGAGGACGAATAAACCTGTTGAGAAACTTCAAATCCAGAATAGGACGGAAGGACCCGTCCTTTTTGGGAACCGTGAAGAGATTGGAGTAAAACCCGCGCCCTACCTCTGAAGAAGGAACCGGGCAAATGACAGCTAAATCTAGAAGATTCCTTACTGCCGCCAGGAGCCCCTGCGCGGCCAAAGGATCCAAAGACACCCGAGACCTGAAGAACCTTGGAGGAGGACGGGACTCGAACTCCAACTTGTAACCGGCCGAAACCACCTCCCGGATCCATCTGTCCGGGACCTCCTGGTCCCACACCCGGGAGAAAAGTTGCAACCGTCCCCCCACCCGAACGGGTGAGGGCGCCCCCTCATTGCTGGGTGGGCTTGGCAACCGGCTTGGACTTGGCACCCCAGACGCGAGTGGGGCGGCCACGGCCTCTGCCCCTATTCCAACTGACGCCCCTGGGGGCCGAGGAGCCCTCACCCCTACCGGCTCCGACTCCCCGAAAGGACGGATTGAACGAGACCATCCCCCGAAAGGAACGGCGAAATTTCTTGCGCTGAGGTAACTTACCTCCCTTGGCAACAGAATCCAGCCTCTCACCAAAAAGCCTCAAACCCAAAAAGGGCAGAGCCGTGAGCGATCTTTTAGAATTAAAATCGGCCGTCCACTGTCTCAACCACACACAGCGCCGGATAGCCACCAGCAAGGCAGTAGCCCTGCCACACATCAACATGGCATCCTCCTGAGCGGCCAGGATAAAAGACAAAAAAGAATCGCAGCGCTTAAGCCCAAGGGACTCATCACTGGTGGGCTCGAGATCCACCCCCAAGTCCCTGACAATAGACCTGACAGCAAAAGTCAAAAGAGCCGAAGCACAGACAGGCCTTAACACCGAACCCGCACATACAAAACCATGACGGGCAAGCTGATCAACCCGGCGATCCTCGCCGTCCCTGAGCGAAGTCGTGTCAGGGGAATGCACGACCGCCGTGTTGGACAGTCCCAAGACCGGAGTATCTACCTCAGGGGGGACAGACCAACGCTTCATCAATTCCGCCGGAAAGGGATACTTCCTATCCCAGCTAGACGGCACACCAACAAGACGTGTAGGTTGCTCCCATTGCTTGAAAACAATTTCTTCAAAATGCTGTTGGCTGGGAAACTCCAAACGCTGCTTGGACACCCCAAAAAGCTGACCCTTAGGCCTAGGAGCAACCACCGGAGGCTCCAAATCCAAAACCTCAAACATCTGGCTCAGAATGGTAGAGGAATCGAGAGGGAGGCCATCAGCCTGATCCCCCTCAGAACCCAGCAACTGCTGAACATCAGAATCTTCTTCCTCAATGAGCTCACCTTCTTCACGGGGACGATCCGACCAATCCAGATCTCCCACCACTTCCTCATCTGAATCCGGCGGAGGCGGAGACAGATGCTTCCGCTTAGCTGAAGCCTTCTGAGCGGCTATAGCAGAAAACCGCTTCTCAAGGCTGGTCAAGCGGGCACATACCTCAGACTGCGAATCCCCGCCCAGGACAACGTCACACGGGGTCCGGAATAAGCGAGGGGGAGAGGGAGATGGCGCGGCTGAAGAAGTGCTAGGCACCGGAGTACTGGACTGCCGTGCAATGTTCTGCTGTGCACAAGGGATACACAAAATGACATCATCTCCCTGGAGCGGAGTCCCACAACCCCCGCACACCTTGGATTGTCCTGAAGAACCATTCCCGGTATCTGTGGCAGCCTCCATGTGGTGAAATTTATGGTATTCGCAGAACCCAGGGATTTATGCGGTACCCGACCCGGGATGCCCCTTAGTAACCTAACAATTGTCTAAAGATTGTCACAAGATCCTGACCCAGGGGAATAGCATAAAGACCCTTATAAAAATATATAAAGATATATATATATATATTGCAATGAAAAACACCCCCCACGAGCCAGGTATATAAGACCGGGAGAGCCCTGCCAGACGGGATCCCAGGATGAAAGACACAAAGGGAGAGGGACAGGCGTCAATCCAGGCACAATAATACCTAAGCCAACATACAACATAACATACAAACCCCCCTTCCCCCCCCCCCCCCCTCATTAACCAGAGACACAGGAAATGGTTAATACAAAACCAGCACATTAAAGATGTGCAGGAGCGAGGAGGCAGGAGGAGGAGGAGGAGGGGACGTAATACGGGGGGCCAGGCCAAACTCTATGTGAGCATCCCGCAAGAAAAACTAAAACGCCTACCTGAGAGAGAGAGAGCACTGCGCAGCTAGGCACCGCAGAAGATGGCGGCCCGCAACACAGCTCAGAGATGTGAGGGAGGGGAAGACGAGCCCCGGGAGCGCGGGAGCCGAGAAGGCCCCGCCCCCCCGGGACATCCAATCAGTGCGCGGCCCGCGCGCGCGACCCCGCCCCCTTGCAGCGTCAGCGTCTGCCGGCGGAGACCGCGCTCAGACCTCTAAGACGGGACCGGCGGAGCAACCTGCCGGTTCCCAAGTGCGCACAAGAACACAGACCCACACACTGATCCTCTGTTCCCCCCCCTGTGCAGACCGGACACGCAGGCTGCAAGCGCCGATCACGGCGCTCAGCCACAGGCGGGACCGCGGCGCAGCGCGCCGCCAGGCCCCGCCCCCCCCGGCTCCTGAGGGGAGAGAACCATACACACAGAAAGGGTGACAAGAGGGACACACAAGCAAATCCGCAATAAAAGTTAGCCACAGTAAAACCGCGATAAGCCCTCACAATGTAGCAGCGCAGCAGCCACACTCACACAACATGTCACCGTCCCAAAGCGCGCCCCACACCCCGGAATGTGAAATAACAAAATCCCAGGGCTAGGCACATCCTGACCGCTAACCTCCTATTAAATGGGGCATCCCACATCCGGATCACCACTCCGGGAATCCCGCTATGCCCCGCAATGAAGGGTCGAGCGGAGGAGCTAATCTCCTAGGCACCAATGGTGCCGGCTACCTTTTGCCCGGCCTACAGCCGAAGCTGGGAGGCTGCCAGTAAATAGTATACTCTCAAACAAGAGCCGGGCAGAAATAGACCACGGGGGGGGGCCGGGGGGATACCCCGGCTACCTGCAAGCAGGAGACTTCTTTCTTCTGTCTTGTCGCCACCTTGCAGAGAACAACACTGGGAGGTTCTTGGGAGGTACCAGGTATGTATAGACCGGGAGGGGCCTGTTGAAGTTTTTGGAGAATTCTCTGCAATACCGCCACCTAGCGGTGCGTTAACCCCTAGTGTAATTATTAATGTTTGAAGTGGGGTGTGTGACATACTTAGAATATATGATTTGAAGCAGTGAAATGGTCATTTTTCTTTTCTTGGGTAAACACTGAAGCAATGCTTTAGTTAGGTAAGGAAATTATTTTCATTGTAGTGCACACAGCAGGAGATAATCCATATAATAGTGTCTGTATAAACATGCAGCCATATTACTTCTGCTGCCAGCAGGAATCAGCCAATGAGCACGTGTGTCCTGTGTCCCTGTAATTATGTATCACAAGTAGGTCAAATGTTCTTTCCCTTTAGGCAGGAAACTAACAGTTAGAGCACACATGCTCAGCCCTATTCGCAAGGGCCACCGACAGGCCAGGTTTTGAAGATCTCTACACTGATGATGTACAGGTGGAGCAATTAGAGCTTAGAGCTATATGGAAATCCACAAATTACCTGTTGGTGGCCCTTATAGGGGACCAAAACTCACATTTTTACTTGCATCCCCTGAATTGCTCCCCCTGTGAAGAGCACCCTTTGTCAATTTTCACCACTTCTGTTTCATTCTAACCCCAGATAATGGCGCTTGTTTTAGCGGTAAAGCTCCGCCTCCTCCATTCATTGCCACTGTTGTGTGTGGCAATAATGTCATTGCCACACCTATGCAATGACTAATCTCCTGCCATCTTACAGAGAGGGACAGCAAAAAAAAAAAAAAAAAAAAAAAAATCAGTGTTCCAGGACAATCGGAAAAATGAAAATATCCATTTCTAGTTCTATACTCTAAGAAGAGAGTATGGGCAGGGGTTTTGGCCAAATGTATTTCACTAGTTCAGTGGGTTTTGGTCTGCTTTAAAGTGATCCTTTACACAGAAAGGAAGTTTATGTTGTCATGAATCAAGGAGGTTTTATGCCTTGATCCAGACCGGATTTCGATCGTACGGCCTACAATCGTTTACCCACACACACGGGTCTTTTGGGCTACTGGCCCTTATTAGCCAGACACCACATACACACACAGATCTCAAGCTAAGATCTCACCTTATGCAGTTAATATACCCAATCTTACCATAAGGTCCTATGCCCGACTATACAGCTATAAAATCACACCCCAATTTACCGATTGTAAAGTGATCTCACACCCCTAGACCAGCACTAGTAGCGATAGGCAAGCACACAGGGCACAAAATTCAGCACACATACAATGTCTCTCCTGAAGTTAAGCGGGTTAGCACACAGAAGACCACTTTATAAATCTTTAGGATTTAATTCACCCAAAAGGGGCAGTGTATGTAAAACAAAGATGTATAATAAGAATAACAGACATACAAAATATGGCAAGATGCTTATATATAAAGGGAGAAATAAACAGAAATCCTTTACCTCTTGTGAAGATAATGTTCTGCTGTGAGGGGTACACGGAAAGTGATGATAACAGCCTACTTATTAGAAGCAATCCCCTGGCATGTCATCTGTGCCATCTCTCTCATTTTTAAACTGGTTATTGGGACGGGCAGCATGCTGGATGTAGCCAATTGGGTTTCAGGGGAGTTTCATTGTAAAAGTTATGCTTTAATGTCCATTTTCTTTTGAAGAGAGGTGTGCAGCAAATGTCTCATTCACTGCTTTGTAGTAAGTAGATGTCAATTACCACATAGGGAGGCCTAGTTAGCACAGGCTTGTAAAATGGCTTGTTCTTCTGTCCTGTCATATGTAAATGGCTTCTGCTTCTAATTGACAAGGTATGTTTAACAACCAAAGTTTTGGTCATATTTTTATCTGGCCATATATTTTATATATCCTCACAGTTGCCCCCAAAACAACCCGTCTTTCTTTTTTTTTTACCAAAGCCTTTGCCCAATATTCATAAAAACACTAACATGAATCAGTAGGGTGTTCGAAAGTTCGGCTGTCTGGCTCCCTGGCTGTGCAGCAGCTCCCCTCTGGTGCTTTCCAGCAATGATGCATTCAGTTACTGACTAAACTGCCACAGGAGGTGTATGTGGCAGTTTAGCTTGTAGTGCTTTCAGATTTACTTCAGTGATTATAATGGAGAAGGCTGAACCTTAGTGCTGAGCTGTGTGTAACTGAACTATCACTGGAGAGCACCAAGGGGTGCTGCTGCGTGGCCAAGGAGCCAAACGGCCACCGTTTAAACATCAGACTTCTTCCGGTTAGTGTTATTAAGAATATTGGGCAAAGGCTTTAGTCAAAAAAGAAACACAGGTTGTTTTGGGGCACAGGGTGGGGATAGAAGGTGATGACAATCTCTGGTTATTGGATCACTTTAAGGAGAAAGTTGGGCACCTATGGGTTAGACCAGTGTGCCCCAACCCTCTCCTGGAGAGACACCAACAGGCCAGGTTTTGCAGATCTCCACACAGATGCACAGGTGCAGTAAGTGCAGCAGCAGAGCTATAGAGCTGGTTATGTGGAGATCCACAAGACATGAGCTGTTGGTGGCACTTTAGGAGAGGGTTGGGGAACATGGGGTTAGAGGAAGGAGGCAGAGGTGTAACTACAAGGAGTGGAGAAAAAGCAACCATACTGGGGCCCACATGGTCAGGGGACCCCATCATTGTTGCCCCCACACCTTATCTTTCAAATCTGTGCTCTCAATGCATCCTGTACACTAAGAAAGCACCATTTGTTTCTGCTGTATAGTCTTTAGTAGTTGAATTGTATCAGATTACATTTTCACAACAGAAAAAGGGTCTAGGAGCCATGATGGGGGTCTCAATTCAGGTCTGCATCACATTTAGTTACGACTCTGAAAGGAGGATTTGCCTGCTACATCTTTTGTCTGTTTAATGACTGAGAGCAGTATACCAATGAGGCTGGCTTAACCCTTTAAATGCCAAGCACGTAGTTTCTACGTGGTTGCTTCTCCTACCGTTAAGTGCCAAGCACGTAGAAACTACGTGCCTGGCATTTCCCCCAAACAGTAAAAAGATAGAAAAAAAAACACTTACCTCTGGTATCCCTGTGGAGCTTGGGGTCCCCTCTTCCTGGGGGGGGCATCCGATCGCCCCCCCGTCGTCCTCCGTCTTCAGGGGGGGGCCCGAAACCAGCCGCCCCCCCCCCCCCCCGTTTCCAGCGCTGACTCGCCGTTATAAAAAAAAAAAATAAATAAAACTGTCATTTACTCACCTCCGCGCCCGAGCCTTCTGTCCGGGTCTCCTCTTCACCAGGGAGGGGTCCGATCCCCCCCCTGGGCTGCGCAGTCTTCAGGTGAGGACCCTCTTCCGGGTCCTCACCTCTTGTAATGGCGGCGATGGCCGCCGCCGCTTAGCTCCGCCCATTGTGGGAGGAGCGGGATGACGTCATCCCGCTCCTCCTATACCCCCTCCGAGCTCCGGCATCTGTCAGATGCCGGTGGTGATCGGAGCAGGGCGGATGTCAGGTGAGGAGGCTCCGATCGGAGCCCCCTCACCTGTCACCCGCCCTGTGCCGATCACCACCGGCATCTGTCAGTGAGATGATCGGCGCGGGACAGCGGCGAGGGACGTCGGATCGGAGGTGAGTACAGTGTAAAAAAAAAAAAAAGATTTTTTTTTCTCTGTGTCAGTGTCATTTTTTACTTTTAACCCCTTGTGAACTGGTAAGGGGTCCATGACCCCTATACCAGTTCACAAGGCTGGGGGGATGGCAAGCCACCTGCGCTAGCGGGTGGCTTGCCATTAACCCCTGGCACCCCCATTACCTGCCTCCCCAAAGGCCAGGGGGGGGCAGAAGAGCCCGGGCCCACATAAGCTATGTGGGCTCGTAGGCTGCAGGGTGGGGGGGCCACAAAAGCTGGCCCCCCCACTCTGTGCCTACAAGCCCCCATAGCTGGTCCCGGGCTGGTTACTGTGGGTAAGGGGGACCCCACGTCAATTTTTTTTTTGATTTTTAAGGGGTTTTTAATCCCGGGTTGTCTAACTGGCGTAATTCCCTGGGTCATAGCGACCACTCAAAATTCACCTTATGGAGGCATCCCCGGATACTGGGACTGGGACCCCTTCGGGGCATCCCAAAAAGTGTATGTTGTGTGGGAGTTCCATTACTGGGGATGATGTGTTACTGTGTATACCATGTGCACAGCAAACTATTACGCGGCAGTCCGAACCCCAAGCGTCGGGGTCAGCACAGCCGGCCACCTCAACTCCCCCTCCCGCCTTGACTCGTGCCCCGTGTGACGTGGTCATGGGCAGGGATCTGCAATCCGAGATGTGTGCCAGATTGGCTAGCCTTGAGAAAATGCTCTCTAGCTCGGTCGCCCGTAAGGCTCCGTCTAAGAGAAAGCATTTGTCGCCGGCTCCGCCGGTGGATGATCTTGATGACAGGGATAATCTGGATTGGTCTGATTATCCCCAGCTAGAGGAGGGGGAAGTTGATGAGGGTTCAGAATTTTCGGATGATGAGCAGTCTGCTGGCGCTGATGCCGAGCTTTCTGATTTAGGGAGATCCTTGGACTCTCCTCACGCTCTGTCTCTCATGCTGGAAGTTCTGAATATTTCCCCTCCCGAGGAGGCGTCACAGCAGAAAGGTGAATTGTTTGAGGAATCCAGGCCGCGCCTGGAGTTTCCTACGCAACGCCATTTTGATAGAATCATTGACAAGGAATGGGATAGGCCGGCTCGGCTCCCTGGCATCCCTCAGGGGTGGGATAGGAAATATCCCTTTCCTTCTGAGGCGGTCAAGCGCTGGGCATCTCCCCCCGAGGTGGATGCACCGGTTTTGGGGTTGTCTAACTCCTCGGTGTTAAACAGACCTGATTGTTCCACTCTCAAAGATGGAGAGGATAAACGTATTGATCAGATGGCTTCTCATGGCTTTACTAGCATTGGGTCGGCCATCCGGCCTGTGTGCGCTTCGGAGCTAATGGTGTTGGCCACTAGGTCTGTGGTCAGGGACCTGTTGACTTCTTCCGGGCTTCGTCCTGGTAGTAACGAGTTCCTTAGCCTTAAACGGTGCGAGTTGTTTCTATCCTTTGTGTTGACTGCCTTGGATGATACTTTGATGATGTGTGGTAGGACTTCGGCTCTGCTTGTGGCTATTCGGCGGTCGGTGTGGCTGCGCCAGTGGGCGGCCGATTTTATGTCCAAAAAATCACTGACGGCTTTACCCTTTGTTGGTCTACGGCTCTTTGGAGAGACATTGGACTCTGTCACCAAGGGTGGTAGGTTACCTCAACGTAAGAAACAACGCCGCTCCTTTCGGGGGGCGCCTGCCTTTACCCCCTCCTTTCGGGGGGCCAGATCTGGCAGGGGTTCTGCATTTCCCTCTTCCAG
This sequence comes from Gastrophryne carolinensis, assembly GCA_027917425.1. Classification (NCBI taxonomy): domain Eukaryota; kingdom Metazoa; phylum Chordata; class Amphibia; order Anura; family Microhylidae; genus Gastrophryne; species Gastrophryne carolinensis. Next base: position 239,252,935 of record CM051235.1, on the reverse strand, counting down.
AGGAGATTCCGGAAACAGGGGCAGAGGACGTGCCCGTTCTGGATACAGTTGGGGCTCTAAGCCCAAACCGGCTGCTAAGCCGGCTCAGCAATGAGGGGGCGCCCTCACCCATACGGGTGGGGGGACGGCTGCAGCACTTCTCTCAGATCTGGGATCAAGAGGTCTCGGACAGATGGATCCGGGAAGTGGTGTCTTCCGGCTACAAGCTGGAGTTCGAGCTCCGCCCCCCTTCCAGATTTGTCAGGTCTCGGATGCCGTCGGAGCCTCTAGCGGCGCAGGGGCTCCTGGTGGCAGTGGAGAATCTTCTGGACATGGCTGTCATTTGCCCAGTGCCCCCTTCAGATCGGGGCAGGGGCTTTTATTCCAATCTGTTCACGGTACCCAAGAAGGACGGGTTGGTCCGACCCATCTTGGATCTGAAGTTTCTCAACAGGTTCATCAGGCCGAGGAAATTCCGCATGGAAACGCTGCGTTCGGCCATTCACTCTCTTCGTCAGGGAGACTTTCTGACGTTCATAGACATCAAGGATGCTTATCTACACGTTCCGGTTTTTCCAGCACACCAGAGGTTTCTCAGGTTCGTGGTGGAGGATCGGCACTTTCAGTTTGTGGCACTTCCTTTCGGTCTCACCTCAGCTCCTCGGGTGTTCACCAAGGTGCTAGCGGGGGTGATGGCTCTGCTCAGAGGTCAGGGTATCCGCATCGTGCCCTATTTGGACGATCTACTGATCATGGCCTCTTCCTTCATCCAAGCGGAGTTGGACACCAGAGCGGTGGTGTCCACTCTGGAGAGGTTCGGTTGGGTGATCAACCACCCCAAGTCTTCTCTTTCTCCGTCCAGAATTTTGACCTTTCTGGGAATGTCTCTGGACACTTCACAGGCCAGGGTGTTTCTACCCCAAGAACAAACATATAAGACAATTGGTTAAGTGTAGGCCTGGCAAATAGGCTGAAAACAGAATTGCTGAGCAGACATCAATTTATTGTACCAATTTCAGCACACACATGGGAAATGTTCTTACAGGTAAAATTACATAAAGTGCTTTAAAATCACGGGGGCCCACCGTGCACACTCACACTTCACCACGCATACTGATATCCCACCCCGCTCGCAGCGCTGCTGTACTCTGCCTAAGGGAAACGTTTCCCTTAGGCAGAGTACAGCAGCGCTGCGAGCGGGGTGGGATATCAGTATGCGTGGTGAAGTGTGAGTGTGCACGGTGGGCCCCCGTGATTTTAAAGCACTTTATGTAATTTTACCTGTAAGAACATTTCCCATGTGTGTGCTGAAATTGGTACAATAAATTGATGTCTGCTCAGCAATTCTGTTTTCAGCCTATTTGCCAGGCCTACACTTAACCAATTGTCTTATATGTTTGTTCTTGGAGCTTCTGTAGTGGTTAGTAGGACGCCGTCTAATATATGTGGCAGTGCATAGGCTTACTATTCTAACTCTCTCCAGCCATTTTATGTGAAATTTTGATGTATTGACAGGGAGATGTATTGCCTCCATGGGCAGTTGATTGAGAGTTGGGTGTCTTTTGAGCAGCTGCTAGCCTAGGTTTGGGCATGATTTGGTAACCAGGAGTACACCCTGACTACATGGTAGGGATTTGTTTTTTGTGTGTAATTTTGGAATACTCACCACTGAATGTTTGTGAAAGTAGGTATGGCATTTAAATTAGATAAGTCCTGTCTGTCAAATATTCAGGCGGCTTTTGAAGTAACGGAGGGGGGAGCACCATCAAATCAAGGAGGAGAGATTAGAACCTTATTCAAAAAACACAAATCGTTGGTGGTCAAGCAGTTAAAACGATACTGGGATATTTGCACCTTGGAAAATTATGTACAACAGAAGGTCATCCCCAGGGGCCTCCGGGAGCGAATAGTGCCGGCGGAGCACTTACGCACCGAGAGATTTATGGAAAACTGGCAAAAAGAATGTATTGCACATGGCATTAGGGTAATGAATTTAATAATTGCAGAGGAGAAACTACAACTAGAGGAATTGGATGAAAACATTAAAGCTAGCTGTTCCCAGTTGGATACCCTAGGGGATGCCCCTGATTTCCAAAAACTGAATGATTTGGTGAGGAATGAGGTGGAACGGGTGCAAAAGGCGGTGAAGGAAATAAAACAAAAGAAATTTTGGAGAGACACAACTGATTTTGAGTCAGGGAAGATTTTTTTGGAGATAAAACCTAGAAATCGTGTAGGGGGAAGACAGAGAAATTGGAAGGAAATTTCTAGTGATTTGTCTGGATGTGAAACTGAGGTTTCTGACGATAGCCCCCCACGACAGTCCCAAAAATCACGGCGGTCGGTGTCTTTTTTAGACCCACACGGAAAGGGAGACGACGTAGGAGGGGACAGTGTCGCCACAAGAGTAAAATCTTTGAGAGGGATCAGAAAGACTGGAAAGAGATGGCCCCCGTAACGGCAGGTATTTTACCTGAAACCGGGTCTCGGAATGTCATAAACTTATCAAACTTTCCTCTTAACGAACATCATATATCAGTGTTATCTAGGGGCCTCTCCTTCTCCCCAGTGGCGAATGGGGATGAATTCACCCTATATAAGGACACAGCCCTGTTCCTGCGAAAAGTGTTGTTTAAAAGCTTATATTCAGGAGATAGGTCAGTGTGTGGTGGTTCGGAATCGGGGGCTATATTGAATACTCAGCCCGATATAAGTGGTGACGTGGTGCCAGTTGTAAATGCATCAGAAAACGCCAATGATGAATGGGCCTCTATGCAAATAGCCGAAGAAATTCCGGACCTCCTCCCTAACCTAGATAAATGTCGCCCTAGATCAAAGAACTTTCCCTCCCTGTCCTTGAACCGAAATATTTCGGTATTTTTGCAGGCAGTTCAACATGACTTAAAGCAAGTGAATTGGAGACAGTGTGTATCAACTTCCAGTATGAATTTAACATCGGCGGAAAATAAAGCCTTGAGAGATCTGGAACGTGCCCCTGATATTGTGATACGCCCTAGTGATAAAGGTGGTAATGTGGTCCTGTTAAATCAAGATTATTACGTGAAAGAAATCGGGAGACAATTGGGAGATGAAAGTACATACAGAAGGGTAGGGACCAACCCATTTCCAAGTGTGGTCTCTAGACTTAATGAGAAGTTAGACTGGGCCTTTGAAGAAAAACTTTTAACCCCTAGTGTATTCAAGTATCTCTCAGTAAGTGAGTATAATATCCCGGTACTTTACACCATTCCGAAGGTCCACAAGTCCCCGTCCGCGCCACCGGGTAGGCCCATCGTGTCGGGGAATGGCGGCCCCCTGGAATGCGTGTCTAGGTTTATAGATGAGAATCTTAAACCTTTGGTACGAATTTTGCCATCTTTCGTCTTAGACAGCAGCGATGTCCTGCGGAAGCTGCTCTCGTTTGAGCTTGAAGGGGAGTGGCTTCTGGCAAGCATCGATGTTGAGGGCCTTTACACGTCCATTCCCCACACGGTGGGCCTGGAGGCGGTAGCACAGTTCCTAGAGGATCTCGGTCCCTGTGATGCGGCATACAATGAACTGGTGGTTGATCTCTTGCACTTTGTACTCACGAACAACTTTTTCAGATTTGATGGTAGCTTCTATCATCAGATACGTGGTACAGCCATGGGGGCGGCCTGTGCCCCATCATACGCCTGCCTGCACCTGGGGCGGTGGGAGAGCCTCGAGGTGTTTGGGCGGGCGGATTTTGGGGCACGGGTCGCCCTCTGGCTGCGCTACATTGATGATGTTCTGGTGGTGTGGAGGGGGACTTCTGGTGAGTTTGAGACCTTTGTAGACCAATTGAATCAGAATACCCGGAATATACGTCTTACCTTTAAGATTGGCTATGAATATATTGAATTTTTGGATTTACTTATTAGGAGAGATGGGTCGAAATTGTCCACATCCACGTATAGAAAACCTACGGCAGGCAATACCTTACTTCATTTTACCAGCCACCATCCCCCCCCCCTTCTGCGTGGAATACCGTATGGACAATTCCTTCGGATACGAAGGAATTGCAGTTCAGAACGCGAGTACGTGCGGGAGGCTAGGGATCTTTCGAGTCGCTTTAGGGAGAGGGGGTATCCCCACAGACTGATCCGCACCTGCTTTAAGAAGGCACTCGTTGTTGATCGGAGTGACCTTCTGAGAAATGACAATGGGGGGAAGAAGCTAAGAAAACCCGTAGGAGACCAGCCAGTAAGACTAATTACAAACTTTGGTACACATTGGGAGAGATTTAGGACAATTCTACAGTCCCACTGGCACATCTTACTATTGGACCCAAAATTAGCAAGATGTATAGGTCCACGCCCCTTACTTACAGCTCGGCGGGCGACGAATATGAAAGACAGACTGGTTCACAGTGATTTAATTAGAACCACGAGGACACTAGAGATGCACAGCTTGGATGGTTCTTTTAAATGTGGACGGTGTAAAATCTGCCCCTTTATAGAAAAGACTGACACGTATGTTGGAACAAGAGGAGACCCACCGAGAAAGATAAGGGGCTTTATAAATTGTGGGACCACTCATGTTGTGTACATGCTCACCTGCCCATGCAATAGAAAGTATATTGGAAAAACCAAGCGCGCGTTGCGCACACGGGTGGGTGAGCATGTGCGGGACATAAGAACGGGGAGTGAAAAAAGTCCCGTATCAGACCACTTTAAAGCTTTTCATCATGGGAATCCAAAAGGTCTTAGGGCATGTGGTATCTTTGTACTGAAGAAGGGCGGCAGACGGGGATTCTTGGACCAACGTCTGATGCAGCAGGAAGCGAGGCTGATTTTTGAGTTAGGAACGATGACCCCGGATGGGTTAAATATTGACTCTGGCCTGGGGGCGTTCCTGTAGGATTATATCATGTTTGGTCCTCTTGAGGTGTAGCTTACTCACCGGTATGTGCCCCGTAGGGGGTGAAGTGGGTATATAGGCTGAGGGACATGCAAATATGTAAATATGTAAATAGTAGGGTGTCAGGTGGGTAGGTATCTACATTAGTATATTGTGAAAAGGCACAAAATGATTTAGGTGCATAATCATTTAACAGGCCACTGTATATTCGTGTTGAGGCCACTATCCCCCAGCTACATAGGCGTTGCGAAGTAGTAGAACCAATAGAGGGGTGGTATAGGACTCAGTGTGGAGATGGGGAGGAGCACTCCATAATGATTGCGTGTACGAGTATAATCTAGTATTAGATGTAGTGATATATGGTGGGTATCCCCACTACTACACACCATATATATACCCACCGTTTTGAGAAGCATGTTTGATAAGCATACAGGTGAGGTATATGAGATATACATCGTGGGAGAATTGGCTATGAATGGTGATCAACAATGTGCCCTGTAGATATTTGGGTCCCCTTTAAGAAATATCATCGATTTGGCTACACTTTGACTTCAAATAGGTAGCCTGAACTAATGACATGGACTACGCAATGCCTTCCCCCTTCCCCCCCCCCTTAAGAAATATCATCGATTTGGCTACAATTTGATTTCAAATAGGTAGCCTGAACTAATGACATGGACTATGCAATGCCTTCCTCTATCAATAGAATGTGGCAAGAGATTTGTTATTATTATTTGTGTTGGAGGCCTCCTTAATACACTTATACCCATATCTCCATTAGCCCTTTGTGATGTACATCATGGATGAAGGGATAAGAAGTCCCGTGATGTGCCCCGTAAGTGAGGGGACAAATGTGCGCCTCCTGACAGTGGGATGTCCGTGACAGCGCTTATAACTGTGACAGCTTCGCGTGCAGCAGTGTGGGGACGACGCGTAATGCGTCACCACATGAAGCCCAAGTGATTGGCCGGCTGGATATGCTAATGACGGGGAGTGCGTCATTGCTGAGAACCTGTTGTTTGTTTGGATAAGCCAGCCACGCTAATCCGGAGAAAAATGACGCGGCTGCTGTCACGTCAGGAAGCGCCTCAGAGATTGGTCATTCTCAAGATGTGGGAGGGAACGTACATTTATAATGGAGGTGTGGAGGGCCGCCCACCACCCTGACGAAGCTCCGGTGGGCGGAGCGAAACGCGCGTCGGCGGACGGCCGGCCCTCGCCACGTGCTGACCACCCCGCATCCAGCTCTGCCTCTGCACTAAGTTCCTCCATCAGTTGAAGTGTTGCGCAACACCCACGTTACGGCGCCAGCGCTCTGCAAGGAAAACCGCCAGCATCAGCTAAGTATTAGCTTTGGCGAGGCATTTTGCTACTATGACTGTATGGTTTACATTAAGAGCGCATTGAGTTGAACATGCAGCGATATACCGATATATGACGGACTCTTTATGCAAGATATCGACCAGGCCGCCACGTTGTGTGACTGTCGCACTTGTTACCTTGGAAGCTTTGGAAGCTGTTGAGTGAGAGACTCACATGATGGCATTTACATATGTCAAGTATAATACAGCTGGACAGCAATGGAGTCCATTCTTTCTGTGAGGAGGCCTGCCACTATCTCATGTTGATAATCTTGCTTGAATGCAAGCCTAGAGTAGTGTATCTTGCCGTTTCCCTTAGGCAGAGTACAGCAGCGCTGCGAGCGGGGTGGGATATCAGTATGCGTGGTGAAGTGTGAGTGTGCACGGTGGGCCCCCGTGATTTTAAAGCACTTTATGTAATTTTACCTGTAAGAACATTTCCCATGTGTGTGCTGAAATTGGTACAATAAATTGATGTCTGCTCAGCAATTCTGTTTTCAGCCTATTTGCCAGGCCTACACTTAACCAATTGTCTTATATGTTTGTTCTTGGAGCTTCTGTAGTGGTTAGTAGGACGCCGTCTAATATATGTGGCAGTGCATAGGCTTACTATTCTAACTCTCTCCAGCCATTTTATGTGAAATTTTGATGTTTCTACCCCAGGCCAAGATTCTTTTGATTCAGGAGTTAGTTCGGCTTCTCTTGTCAACCCCTCATCCGACCATCCGGTTAGGGATGAGGCTGGTGGGGTTAATGGTGGCCTCATTCGAGGCAGTTCCCTTTGCGCAGTTTCACACAAGGACGCTTCAGCTTCATCTGTTGAAGGTTTGGGACAAGTCTCCTCTATCGTTGGATCAGTCCTTCCTGATGACTCCCCGAGTTCGTCGATCCCTGCAATGGTGGCTGGGGTCGGTCAATCTGTTGAAGGGCAGATCTTTTCTGGCTCCGTGTTGGGAAACAGTCACCACGGATGCCAGTCTGTCAGGTTGGGGGGGTGTTTGGAAGGACCTCCAGTTTCAGGGTCTGTGGGGCCCGCGGGAGGCTCACGAGCCCATCAATGTTCTGGAGTTGAGAGCCATCAGGTTGGTTCTGTTTCGCTTGACTCATCAGTTGAGAGGCCTGCCAGTTCAGGTCCGGTCGGACAACAGAACGGCGGTTGCTTACATCAATCACCAAGGAGGGACTCGCAGCAGGAGTGCCCTCAGGGAAGTGTCTTTGATTCTGGACTGGGCAGAGACCCACGTCCCGTGTATCTCAGCAGTCTACATTCCGGGGGTGGAGAACACGGAGGCGGACTTGCTGAGCAGGGCCTCCTCTCGTCAGGGGGAGTGGTCTCTCAGTCCCAAGGTGTTTCGTTCGATATGTCTCCGGTGGGGGGTCCCAGCGGTGGACCTCTTTGCTTCTCGTCACAATCACAAGCTTCCAGTCTTTGTGTCTCTTTCGCAGGATCCTCTGGCTCTGACAGTGGATGCCATGTCTCTAAACTGGAGGGATCTGGGGTTCCTTTACCTGTTTCCTCCGTTCCCAATGCTAGCCAGAGTGCTGCGCAAACTGGCCTTGGATGGTGCGTCGGCAATTCTGGTGGCCCCAAGGTGGCCAAGGCGAGTTTGGTTCGCAGACCTTGTAAGACTGGCAGAGGATCAGTTCGCCCTGCCTCTGCTGCCGGACCTGCTCACCCAGGGTCGGCTACGCTATCCCAATTTACCATCGCTGGCTTTGACGGCATGGCTGCTGAAACCGCCATCTTGAAGGAAGAAGGTCTTTCTGACGCGGTGATTCAGACTCTTATCTGTGCCAGGAAGCGCTCTTCCTCTTCTATTTACTACAGGACTTGGAGGGCCTATATTGACTGGTGTGAAAGTAGGTCTTTCTCTTGTCGAGAGTTCTCCATTCCTAGAATTTTAGAGTTTCTCCGACATGGTCTAGATCTGGGGCTCCAGCTTAGTACATTGAAAGGGCAGGTTTCTGCCCTGGCGGTGTTCTTCCAAAGGTCTTTTGCACTTCATCCCTTAGTCAAGACCTTTTTCCAAGGTGTTACACATGTTCGGCCTCCTAGGAAGCCTGTTGTTCCAGTTTGGGATTTGAACCTGGTTCTTTCTGCTCTCCAGGGCCCTCCGTTTGAGCCCTTGAATGAGGTTGCTTTGTCTTCTCTTACGCAAAAGGTGGCCTTTTTGGTGGCTATCACTTCGGTTAGGCGTGTTTCTGAGTTGGCAGCTTTATCCATTAAAGCTCCGTACTTCGAGAAACATCAGGACAAGGTTGTCTTTAGTTTCAAGCAGGATTTTCTTCCTAAAGTGGTCTCGGAGTTTCATTTGAATCAGGACATTGTTTTGCCCTCTCTATGCCCAAATCCCAGCGACGACAAGGAAAGGGCATTGCATTCCTTGGATGTAGTTCGTGTTGTGGCACATTATCTGGAGGTTACGTCTTCCTTTCGTAAGACTGATGCTTTCTTTGTGGTGCCCTGCGGGCCTAGGAAAGGTTTGGCTCCTGCCAAATCTTCCATTAGTAAATGGATTCGTCAGGCCATCATTGGGGCCTATTCTGCCAAGGGGAGGAGTCCCCCTTTTCGTGTTACTGCTCATTCTACTCGTGCAGTTGGTGCGTCCTGGGCTTTTCAGCACCAGGCTTCTGTTGAGCAAGTTTGTAAGGCCGCTACCTGGTCTTCTGTTCACACCTTTTCCAAGTTTTACAAGGTTGATGTTCGGGCATCAGCGGATGCTGTTTTTGGCCGCAAAGTTTTGCAAGCTGTTGTGGTTTAAGGTTGTGCATTGTTGCCTAGTTTTGGATCCCCGCCCTTGTTATGGACACTGCTGTTGGATGTCCCACATGTTATGGATTCTTGAAGCGGGGTGTGTGACATACTAAGAATAATACCATTTTGTGAATACTCACCTTGTAAAATGGGTATTATGAGTATGTCACACACCCCGCTTCAACCCGCCCTTTTGTATTCAGGATCCTCTTTATTGCGAACTTTGCGTGGTTGTTGTTTTTATTTGCCTCTTCCTGGTCCCTTACCTTACTGCTTCTGTATACTGGGTAGTGAGTGGGAGGTCCCAGGTATTTATGGATCAGGGAGGGGCTTTCTTTTGCTATCATCTCTGCAGGAACGCCCTCTTCAGGACGATATTACCCACATGTTATGGATTCTTGAAGCGGGGTGTGTGACATACTCATAATACCCATTTTACAAGGTGAGTATTCACAAAATGGTATTTTTGTGAATGTTATAAAATACTTGTTTTAGTTAGGGGGGTCTCCTGGGCAGGAACGGGGGGCTACCGATAAATATGTGGTACCGTTCTAATCTGTAGAAATGGGGCTTTCACATGCAATATGCTTTTCCTTAATAAAATACATTTTTTATTTAAAATAAAGGAGTCAATTCTCTAAAAAATTTTTTTATTTATTTATTTTACTTAATAATATTGTAAAAAAAAAAAATAAAATTTACAAACAAGATATTTCATGTTAAAGGCTAAACTCTGCTGCAAAAAAAAATATATATAATTTTCCTGAAAGTTCCAGCAAAATGGCGCAAAACATGGCGCAAAACATGGCGCAAATGGGGAAAAATGGCCTGTCAACAGAGGGTGACAAAATCTCAAGTAGGCTGGCAATTAAAAGGGTTAATAGTACCTCTGCATATTGGGTATTGTTCTGTTCGGCGGACCTTGCGCTTTCAGACTTAGCTTGTTTTTTCTTGTTTGCATATTTATATTTTAGGAAAAGGTGTTTTTTATTCAGCTATTTTTTTAATTTTTTAGGGAAACCCTGCGCAAACAAAGAATTCTTTGAGGTAATAATTCCAGAAAGATGAGTCCACTAGAACAAGCTGGGTACGCTTAGAAAGCTTAACGTGTGTACTTTCAGGGAATATATGGTTTATGGGGGATATTCCAAATGTAAAGGGTTGTTTTGGTTGAAAAATCGCAAGGTGCGCACTTTGTCTGCAGAGCTGAAATTTTCAAGTAAAATTACTGTTACGCACATGCTTTACTTTGGGGTGTTTGGCAACTCTTCCCTTGACAGTAGCAATGCATGTTGGGTGTTGTTCTGTTCGGGGGATATTGCGTTTTCAGATTAAACTTGTTTTTTCTTGTTTGTATATAGTTTTTTTAGGAAAATGTGGCTTTGATTCTGCTTTTTTATCCTTTTTTTAGGGAAACTCTTTGCACCCAAAGAATCCATTGAGGGATTACTTCCAGAAAACTATGGCCACATCAACAAGCCTGGTACACCTAGAAAGCTTGAGGTGTGTACTTCCAGAGAATATATAGTTTGTTGGGGGTAATTCAAATGTAAAGGGTTGTTTTTCTGGAAAAACTGCAAGGTGCGCATATTGCGTAGCATAGTTGTATTTTTTCTGAAAATCTCCTAAAGCGCTGTTTCAGTTTGGGGGAGTCTCCTGGGCAGGAAAGGGTGTCTACCTATACATATGTGGTACCGCTGTAACCGGGAGAAATTGGGATTTCACAAGCAATAAGATTTTATTGACAAACTTACATTTTTTATTACAAAAAAAAACTACAAATTGTAAAAAATATATATATTTTTTTTTTTTTTGCACATATTTCACCCAAAAATATTGAGAATACACCTAAACAATGACAAACAAGACATTTCATGTTAAAGCCCAGACTCTGCTGAAAAAAACAATATATAATTTTCCTGGGAAATCCCTGGAAATCCCTTCAAAAATCACATTTGAACATGGGGAGCGCAAAATAGTGCAAAATGGTCTGGCAACAAAGTGTGACAAAAACTCCAGGTAGGCTGGCACTTAAAGGGTTAAAGTGGACCAAAACCTGAACTAGAATCTAAAAGTTTGAGTCAAATTCGTCCCAATTTAGGATGCCTCACAGTGTGAAACCCCCTGGTTTTCCTGTATACTCATGTCATGAATGTCTCCTGGTGAGCCACACAGGATGGAGGGAAGGAGGTGCTGTGGGGTGCGGCTAAGCTTAGCCACAGCCATGTGATGGAGCATCAAGGGGAGTATATGGGGAAACTAAAGGTTTTGACAATATGGAGCATCCCAATATAGGACATCCCTAAAGAAATCTTTTGTAGAGGGCTACTTTAAAGACAAGGAAGAGTAACAATTACTAACGCTACACAGGCACAAAGGGGCAACCTCTGTATGGTTCCATCCTAGTCCAATAGTATAAAACTTACCTGGTCCCAAGATCAAGTCCTGTGGTGTTGACATTGCTCACCAGTGACTGACTCAGTGTCAGTAACAGTGACTTTTGACTTGAGATGAATGGAGTGGGGTTGCGGAGGCCTGTCCCATCCTCTCTGTGGCACTATATGTATTTGGGGGGCACGGGGGCAATCGTCATTGAGGTTTCTGGTAAGAAAGACCATCACAGGATTCAATCTCAGGATCCAGTATGTTTGTTAACGCCAGACTAGGATGGAAGTGCTGCAGGATTCTTTTGGTATTCGAAGCAATGGCCCAGACCTGTTTTGATCCCAAGCCAATTAGCTACTACCCCCCCCCCCAAACCGGACCAACACCATTAGAAGAAACAGTGCTCATATGCATCCCTCCCCAGTGCAACTCATATTGCTGCACATAAAAATAAATGTACCTTTTGTAACTCCTGCTGTGGTCAATTTTACAGACAAAATTGTGTTTCGTAGAGCTGCAGGCTACCTGCAAAGAAATGTTGCTTAGTTTCCCAATGTGTGAATTGTGGGTTAATGTATGTCAGTTGTATTCAGGCAGCAACACGGCTAGGATGCTTAGAAAGCTCCAAAATGGTTCATATCATAAGAAAATCAGTACAGTAGGAAATGTAAACGGTGACACCGATTCAGTATCATGCATGATACTGCAGAGAGATGGGGCATACAGATTGGGAATTTTTTTTTTTTTTTTAACTGTGTGAGGTTGTTGCCCCAGATTAATGTTTTTGCCTTCCCAAAAGCCACACTAGGAATAGAAAAGGTTCAACTTTTTGGACAGGTGTCCTTTGCCTCCTTGCTTGGTGAACGTTCTGTGTGTACTCACCGTTATCAGCTCAATCGGTATCGGCATCCGGATTTTGGCAATGTACTTCTCATTCAGAAACTTCACGATGAAGAGGACAGTGATGGCGATGAGGCCGGTCAGAAGAGAGGCGACATTAGTCTGGGGCAGCTTGGCACATATAGTCACAATGGTCTGGGGACAACAAACACCCAATGAAGCCATTATCTTACAAAGCTTGAAGAGCTGCCAATGGCAGTTTGTTTTCAATTGTATTTTACAGTATAGTGCTTGTTTGTTAAAAGGACAACTGTAGGTAAGCGTCACTGGTAGGAATTTAGTAGTAGCTGCTAGTGATTGCTGGGGTTAGAAAGTTAAAAAGCTAGCAACCGAAAATAAGTAAGAGCCCTTTAGTCTAGCAATGCCGGGGAGGGAGTTAGCCTAACAGGTCCTGTGACTAATAGGCACAGCATTTGGTGCTAGCATTGGGGAACACTCACTATAGTTAATAGTTATCCATCCTATCACAAAATGGCAGTGTTATATACAGTATGTGCATCTACAGTAATACAGTCATGTTGGGCCATATACCAAAAATGTTGGGCATGCATTTCTTTAAACTGGACTTTCACATTGTATAAAAGTCTATCTTGTATATTCCCTCCACTCTGTAAATTCAGATTGTCCACATAAAAAAATCATCCTACCTGCCCCTAGTGCATTATCTGAGCCTTTAAACATAAATGATGGTGGTCCATGGAGTCTCAGGCTGCCTGCAAACAAGAAGTGTCTTCTGACTGTGCCACTCAGCATTGTTGGATTGCTGACCTTTTCCTGCCCCCAGCGCTGCTCTGTCTGTGCAGTAACCCGCCCCCCTGCACTCTCCCCCTCTCCTCAGCATCGGATGCTTCTGAGGCAAGATGGTGGCGACTGTATCCAGGAGTCCAACAGGGGAAATAATAAGTAAGCAACTAAAAAGTTAAAACATGTTAAATATGTTAATCAGCCCTGGTTGCTGATAAGAGGGTATGTCCTATTGTACGTACCATGCTCTTTACCCTACTGATTTGAACCATGGGTTGTGTAAACGGGGTGGGCAAGAATCTAAACCAGACTTTCTAACAAGCTAAGGTTTCCTTTAGACCCAGTAGCAGCTTACTAGAGAGGTCCAGGCTTGCAAGGATTCTCAAGCATTTCTCTCCATCTCTCAAAATCTTTAAATTGATGCTGCTGGACCAAAGCCCAGGGGTCCAAAGTTAGTAGAGTACCATTTAGTAGTTCCTTGTGTTAGAAAAAATACCATTTTGTGAATACTCACCTTGTAAAATGGGTATTATAAGTATGTCACACACCCCGCTTCAAGATATTCATAACCTGTGGGTATACTGACCTGAAGAGGGCGATCTGCAGAGATGATTGGAGGAAAGAAAGCCCCTCCCAGTCCATAAATACCTGGGACCTCCCACTCATTACCCAGTATAAAGAAAGCAATAAGGTAAGGGACCAGGAAGAGCCAAATATAAGTCATAACGCAAAGTTCACAAAACGAAGGATCCAGAATACAAAAGGGCGGGTTGAAGCGGGGTGTGTGACATACTTATAATACCCATTTTACAAGGTGAGTATTCACAAAATGGTATTATTCTAAGTATGTCACACACCCCGCTTCAAGATATTCATAACCTGTGGGACATCCAGTAGCAGTGTCCATAAGGGGTGGGGATCCAAAACAAGGCATAAAGCACAACTTAAACTACTGCAGCCTGCAGAACTTTGCGGCCAAAAACAGCATCCGCTGAGGCCCGAACATCAACCTTGTAATACTTTGAAAAAGTGTGAGGTAGCGGCCTTGCAAACTTGCTCAACAGAGGCCTGGTGCTGAAAAGCCCAGGAAGCCCCAACCGCACGAGTAGAATGAGCTGTAACACGAAAGGGAGGATTTCTCCCCTTAGCAGAATAGGCCCCGACAATGGCCTGACGAATCCACCTGCTGATGGAAGACTTTGTGGGTGCTAGACCCTTCTTGGGCCCAAATGGCACCACGAAGAATGCATCAGTCTTGCGAAAGGCAGACGTTACCACCAAATAATACTTTACCACACGAACCACATCCAAGGAATGCAGGGCCCTCTCCTTGTCATTGCTGGGATTAGGACACAGAGAGGGCAGAACAATATCCTGATTTAGATGAAAGGACGAAACCACCTTAGGAAGGAAGTCCGTCTTAAAACGGAAAACCACTTTATCCTGATGTCTTTCAAAATACGGAGCTTGAATAGACAGAGCCGCCAACTCAGAAACACGTCTAACAGAAGTTATAGCTACCAAAAAGGCCACCTTCTGCGTAAGGGAAGACAAAGGAATATCATGTAAAGGCTCAAAGGGGGGACCCTGGAGCGCAGAAAGAACCAAATTCAAATCCCAAACCGGAATCAAAGGTTTCCTAGGAGGCCGCACATGTGTAACCCCCTGGAAAAAAGTCTTAACCAAAGGATGAAGTGCAAAAGACCTTTGGAAAAACACAGCCAGGGCAGACACCTGCCCCTTCAGAGTACTGAGTTGGAGCCCTAGACCCAAACCATGTTGCAGGAACTCCAAGATTCTAGAAATAGAGAATTCCCTACAAGGGAAGGCCCTAGTCTCACACCAATCAATATAAGATCACCAAGTCCTATAGTACACTGATGAAGAAGACCTCTTCCTAGCGCTAATAAGAGTCCGAATCACAGCATCAGAAAGACCTTCCTCCTTCAAGATGGAGGTTTCAGCAGCCACGCCGTCAAAGCCAGCGTTGGTAAATTGGGGTAACGAAGATGACCCTGTGTGAGTAGATCTGGCAGCAGGGGCAGAACGAACTGATCTTCTGCCAACCTTACCACGTCTGCGAACCAGACCTGTCTTGGCCACCTTGGAGCCACCAGGATTGCTGGCGCTCTCTCCAGAGCAAGCTTGCGCACTACTCTGGCCACCATGGGAAACGGAGGAAACAGGTACAGAAAACCCAGATCCCTCCAGCTCAGAGACATGGCATCCGTTGCAAGAGCTAGAGGGTCCTTCGCCAGGGACACAAATGACGGAAGTTTGTGATTGTGACGGGAGGCAAAGAGGTCCACCTCCGGCGACCCCCACTTGCGACAGATTGAGAGAAAGACCTTGGGATTGAGAGACCACTCCCCTTTGCGGGCTGATAGCCTGCTCAGAGAGTCCGCCTCCGTATTCTCCACTCCCGGGATGTAAACTGCCGAGATGCACGGGACGTGGCTCTCCGCCCAGTCCAGAATCAGAGACACTTCCTTGAGGGCATTCCTGCTGCGGGTCCCTCCCTGGTAATTGATGTAGGCAACCGCCGTCCGATTGTCCGACCGGACCTGGACCGGCAAGCCTCGCAGTTGATGAGTCAAATGACAAAGAACCATCCTGATGGCCCTCAATTCCAGAACATTGATAGGCTTGTGGGCTTCCAGGGGACCCCACAAACCCTGGAATTGCAGATCCTTCCAGAAGCCCCCCCATCCCGAGAGGCTGGCATCCGTGGTGACTATCTCCCACTGGGGAGTCCGAAAGGATCTGCCCCTCAGCAGGTTGGCTGAGTTCAGCCACCACCAAAGCGAGCGGCGAACCCGGGGGGACATCTGAAAGAATTGATCCAGCGACTGAGGAGACCTGTTCCAGACCGATAACAGATGGAGCTGTAGCGTCCTTGTGTGAAACTGAGCAAAGGGGACTGCCTCGAAGGAGGCCACCATCAAACCCACCAGTCTCATCCCTAGCCGGATGGATGGTCGAGGAATGGACATGAGCGACCGAACCAACTCCTGAATCAGAAGAACCTTGGACTGAGGAAGGAACACCCTTGCCTGGTCTGTGTCCAGAGACATTCCCAGAAAGGATATTAACCTGGACGGGTAGAGAGAGGACTTGGGGTAGTTGATCACCCAGCCGAATCTCTCCAGAGTGGATATTACCGTCCTGGTGTCCAATTCCGCTTGGCTGAATGACGATGCCAATATGAGGAGATCGTCCAGATATGGCACTATGCGAATCCCCTGCGCTCTGAGGAGAGCCATTACCCCAGCAAGCACCTTGGCGAAAACCCTTGGAGCTGTGGTGAGACCGAAGGGAAGAGCTACAAACAGAAAGTGCCGATCCTCCACCGCGAACCTTAGAAACTTCTGGTGCGCGGGAAAAATGGGAACATGGAGGTAAGCGTCCTGGATGTCTATGGATGTCATGAAGTCCCCCTGACGAAGAGAGTGGATAGCAGAACGCAACGTTTCCATGCGAAACTTTCGCAGCCTGACGAATCTGTTGAGAATCTTTAGGTCCAGGATGGGCCGAACGGAGCCATCCTTCTTGGGGACCGTGAACAGATTTGAGTAAAAACCCCGACCCCGTTCTAATGGGGGCACTGGGCAAATGACCGCCATTTCTAGAAGACTCGATACCGCCGCCCGGAGCTGCAGTGCAGCCTGTGCGTCCGGGGACACCCGAGACCTGAGGAAACGCGGGGGGGCGAGACTCAAACTCCAGCATGTAACCCGAAGACACCACTTCCCGGATCCACTTGTCTGAGACCTCCCGAAACCAGACCTGGGAGAAGTGTCGCAGTCGTCCCCCCACCCGCACGGGTGAGGGCGCCCCCTCATTGTTGAGCGGGCTTGGCGGCGGGTTTGGGTTTAGAGCTCCAATTGTATCCTGAACGGGCACGACCCCTGCCCCTATTCCAGGAATCTCCTCTAATAGAAGGAAAGGCAAAGCCTCTTCCAGCTCTGGCTCCCCGAAAGGAAGGAGTGAAGGAAGCCGCTCCTCGAAAGGGGCGTCGTTGCTTCTTGCGTTGAGGTAGTTTACCACCTTTGGCTACGGAGTCCAATTTGTCTCCAAAAAGCCGTAACCCAACGAAGGGAAGAGACGTCAGTGACTTTTTTGACCCAAAATCAGCCGCCCACTGGCGCAACCAAATTGAACGCCTGATAGTCACCGTTAGAGCAGAGGCTCTGCTACTCATCATCAAGGAATCATCCAAAGCGGCTAACATGAAGGACAAAAACACCTCACATCGTTTTAGTCCAAGAAATTCGTCACTGTCCGGATCCAAACCGGAAGAGGATAACAGGTCCCTGACCACCTTTCTAGTAGCCACCACCAACAGCGATGAGGCACAAACAGGCCGTATGGCTGCCCCAATACTGGCAAAACCATGACAAGCCATCTGGTCAATGCGTTTATCCTCACCATCTTTAAGAGAGGAACAATCAGGGTTATTCAAAACAGCTGAGTTGGATAACCCCAAAATTGGGGCGTCCACCTCGGGCGGGGATGCCCAGCACCTAACCGTATCCACGGGGAAGGGATATCTTTTATCCCAACTCTGAGGAATGCCTGGGAGCCGAGCCGGCCTCTCCCATTCCTTAGAAATAATATTATCAAAATGCTTTTGATTAGGAAATTCCAAACGCGGCCTGGATCATCGTATTCAAAATGAGTAACCGTTGACAAATGCTTTCTCTTAGCCGGTGCCTTCTTGGCGACCGCAGAAGAAATAAACTTTTCAATATTGGCCAATCTGGCACACACATCAGATTGCGACTGCCCCCCATGACAACGTCACACGGGGCACAGGTCAAAATGGGAGGGGGAGGGGATGAAGCCGGCGGCGCTGACCCAGAAGCCTGGGGTCCGGACTGCCGTGTAATAGTCTGCTGTGCACATGATATACATAGGAAGAAATCATCCCCAGTTAGGGATACCCCACAACCCAAACACTTCCGGAATTGTCCCGAGGGGAGCCCGGAATCCTGAGATGCCTCCATAAGGTGAACTTGAGTAAGTCGCTATGGCCGAGGGAATTACGCTATTAAGCAACCCGGGATGCCCTTATAGTGTCCAAGTGGGAGGATTTGTAAAATATATTGAAAGTACCCAGGGACCCTAGGACCGGGAGAAACCCTAAATATCCCTGAAGATTCACCTAAAAAAAAACACAATGAGAAACATTATGCTGTAAGAAGAATCAATGAAAGGGAGGAAAAGGCCCGCAGGGCCACTCACTGTGCCTCCAGGAGATGGACGGCCGAGGACTGCAGCCTGCTGAGGTAAAGACAGAGCAGAGCGGGAGACGAAGAAGGGGGGCGTGGCCAGCGCGGACCGCGCGCTTGACCGGCTCCGCCCCCCTTCGCAAGTCAGTGAGGAGGAGCAAGCTCCTCAGCGGTGCTGAGAATTAGAGGGGGCGGGCCGCGGCGACGCGCCGCAAGTCCGGCCCCGCCCCCAAACTAAACCGTGAGGGGAGAAGCTCCCCTCCGCTGTGTAACCCCGCGAGCCGGTGTTGCAGCCACCCGCGGCACCGGGGAAATATATATAAAAAAGGCGGTAGCGGAGCTGCTCCCCGCTCGAGCCACGCTACATTAGGCTCTGTGGCATAAAGGGTGCGAGCCGCGGCCTCACGCAGAAGGCCCGGCCCCGCCCCCAACAGAAGAGCGTGAGGGGAGAAAACCTCCCCTCCACCTTCTGAGGTAAAAGGCAGCAGCCACCATTGCCGCCGCGGTGTCTGTCAGGCATACAGTTAAGTCCCCCAAATGACAGGCATTTAATAAACAGTCATCAACCACTCCTGAAACCAGAGCAACCAATTCATGAGGGAATACTTCCAGATGAGCCACATAAACATACAAAAAAAACCTAACGCTGAGGAAAAGAGCCCCTACCCAAGCTAGAAAGGTGGGGATAGGTCAATTGGACAGGGCATCCCAAACCGGGGTCACAAACCCGGTGTAACCGCCTACCCTCTATATAGGGTCTCGCGGTGGAGCATAGCTCCTGAGCACCCGTGGTGCTAATATACCTTCGCCTGGACAGCAGTCAAGACTGGGAGGCATGCAAATGTACAGGGTCATAAGGGGATAAAGAATGAGTCCGAACGGGAATAAAAAATACTGGCCGGGAATAATCCCGGCTACCTGAAAACCCCCTGTGCAAGGAGGAGACATCATCTTCTGCTTGCTCGCCATCTGCAGAGATGAAGACTGGGTAATGAGTGGGAGGTCCCAGGTACTTATGGACCGGGAGGGGCTTTCTTTCCTCCAATCATCTCTGCAGATCGCCCTCTACAGGTCAGTATACCCACAGGTTATGAATATCTTGAAGCGGGGTGTGTGACATACTTAGAATATACACTGCTGGTCATCAGTTTAAATGAATGAAAGGGCTCTTTAAAAAAAGGCATTATGGGCAACATAGCACTAAACTTTTAATGGAATAAATGTTCTTCTTTGCACTTTTGCCCAGGTCCAATCAGGGGTGCCCTGCTGGGTGAAACCCCCCAGATCGCCCGAAAAAATTCACCTCTTCACGGCCTTATGGCACATGCATGCCTGCTCCTACAGTCAGCGGGCTCAAAGCTGCGGATGTCACGCCATCTAAGACGGCGTCTAAAGCCAGCGGCTCCAAGCGTACTGTCGGCCACATGCCCAGCTTCCGTCTAAAAGGGAGCGTGGCCGCGTTGGGCATTCACAAATGACTGGCACAGGCACGTGCCCTGCTAGAAGAATAGCGGGGATGTGGCTCGCGCATGCGCCATTGGACCGGGAAGCATGGGGCGACCTGGGGGGTTTCACACAGCGGGGCATCCCGATTTTGGATGCCCCGTGGGGGGGGGGGAAGCTTATAGATTACAGGGACGATCGCGCTGGGTTTTGGTCCTCTTTAAAGAGCACCCAGAAAAAACAAGTGGGATGGTGGAGCGTCTTACGTAAATCAGAGACAGCGGGTGACTCCTCTGGCTGACATTCACTCCGAAAATGCTCTTCAGCTGAGATACAGTCACGTGAATGGCAGCCGCACTGGTATATCCCCGAATGAGTGGCTCTGAGAGATAGGTGACCACAAAGCCAAACTGCACCAGGCCCAGCAAGATCTGCAAATACAGAGACACAAAGATGTCTGATGACTAAACAAGCATTAAATATACATACATAACTAATATTACAGTATTCACAATTTACATATAAGAGGATAAAAGTCCATCAGTGGGTAATGTGGGTAGTTCATGCCGATGCACACAAGTTAATTGAAATGTCCATCTCTTCAGCTCTATTAACCCATCAGTGCCTTCCCTTGCCTTCACTCCTTTGGCCAGGCAGTGCATCCTCTCCCCTATCTCCATTGGCCCTTCAATGCATCTTCTGCTCCTCTTCCTCAGCCGCCCAACACATACCTTGTTTGTCTTCTGCAGTCTATCAACACATCCCCTGCCCATCCTCCTTCAGCCTGTCAATGCATTTCCTACCAAGCTTCTTTGGTCCATCAATGGACCCCCCCCAGCTCTTTCTGCCTGTCAGAGCATTCTCTTCCAATCTCCTACTGTATTTCAAGGCATCCCCTCTCAAGCCCCTTGGCCCATCAACATATCTCCTCCCAAGCTCTTTGACACCATCAATGCATTTCCTTCTGACTTCCTTCCGCCCATCACTGTATCCATTCCCAGGTTCCTTTGGTCCCGCAATACATCACCTGTCCAGCTCCTTTAGCTTGTCCCCAGCTTCATTGGCCCTTCAATGCATCCTCTTCTCAGCCTATTTCCACTCAAGGCATCACTTGTGCATCTTTTTCCACCCCTGCATCACTTCCCCCTGCTCTGTCATTGCATACCTGCCCCAGCTCCTTCAGCCCATTCCTGTTTCCCCTTCTCCTGTCCTTCCTCTGGTCTATGTATCTCTTTGTACTGCCCCTTTTTCTGTCATTTTAAACCTTTCCTCCAATTCCTTTACTGTATTGCATAAAGCCTTTTTAATGTTTACAACTAGCAGGGCTCCGATTTACTACAGTGAGGAGTAGAAACAGCAGAGCAGTTAAAGGCCTCTGCTTCTACTGTTGGCTAATGAACTAGCCTGGGGGTGAAAATCCCGCCAAAAAATGGAAGCACATATAAACCTTACACTCTATCCACAACTACTTTCATTACCTAAAATATTCCACCCAATAATGTTAAGACCAAAGCCACAACTCCTCCCAATCTCCTTTAACTGGTCAAAGAATCCCCTCTCCATGTCTGCCTCCCCTATTACCTGAAATAGTCCAACCAATAGCGTTAAGGATGATGCCACCTGGACCCGGGCAGCATCCATGGCAACCGTGTCAACGATGGATCCATTTCCCTGTATGTAATTTTCAGAAGGTACTAGAGACTCAGTTACACTACCGACCATCACAGAGATGACAGCGAAGGTCCCTGCAAAAAGAAAAAGTATAATAAGAACAAGGGCTGTTACAAATGAACTGCTAAAATATGCCTGGATGACATGCTGCTTCTCTAGCTCTTATCTCTGTAGCCCACCTCCAGGTTAAATCCCTCAAACCAAGACAGAAGCACCCGCACACTGCGTGACAGCTCTGTCACTTGCTCAGGGTCGAGTGATGCAGGCTTTTAGCTAGCCACATAGTGGAACTTGTATATCTGATACCCAACCCTGGAACCCCAAATGACACCAGGAGGGGGCTTACATGTCCCCTTAAAAACTGGTACTTTCCAACACTGCTACTATTTTTCCCCTTAAATAAAATTGGCATCTAAAGCATTGTACCGGCGGAGATGTGGCGAGATGTGCCAAAGATGGAGTAAAGGAGCACGGGGTAAAAGGAGGAGTACAGGCCAAACACTGGGGGCACTCCAGCCAGCAGTGCATACGCTAAACCTGTAAAAGAAGATGACATACAAGAGAACCCATTATACATTGTATTGAGCAATCGCTATAAAATATAATAATGCAATCTCATACATACAATATGATTTACTAAATATTGTAAAAATATAATAAAAATTATGGATTTCAGCACTTGTGTCAGTAAGCA
Organism: Gastrophryne carolinensis; assembly: GCA_027917425.1. NCBI lineage: Eukaryota > Metazoa > Chordata > Amphibia > Anura > Microhylidae > Gastrophryne > Gastrophryne carolinensis. The sequence goes on along the minus strand of CM051235.1, from coordinate 239,230,891 downwards.
ATGTGCTCTTGTTCTTAGTAAGCAAACGCTACAAAATATAATATACTATGATAATAAAAAGATATATATTATACAATAACCTAAATAATGTAAAATGATCAATCCAATTATTTTTATAATATAAAAAAACTTAAAGACTGTAAACATATATAATATTCTGTACCCTGCGGGAGCTGAATAATCCCGACACTGATCCCGGATACTATATCCCCCAGCAACCATTCCTTGACAGGGTAACGTGGCAGCCAATTAAGGATCGGAATAAACTTCAGGAGAAGGGATTTTGCGACTGTCCCAGAACATCTGGAAAGCAAAGAAACACAGAGGGATCACAGCGGGGGTAAATTTGTGTATCTGGAACGATTACACACACAGTAGTGTTAAAGCAGCAGGCGGAAATGAGCGAGGTCCGGGAGACCAGAATTCAGGTGCGTTTGTGGAAAGAGAGGAATAAAAGTGACATATGTGTACTGTTCGGGATCATTCCGCTTTCTATAAAGGCACAGCAGGCATCTGCCTATAGACACCATGAATGAAGAGTAACTCATTAGCCTGACCTGTTAGCCATGGGCCATTAGCCTACTGGAGTTATTGCTAGCTAACTCAGGATATCAAACTCTATTAGGGAAGGGCTAAATCAGCCATTTCTAGGATTCCATAGAATATTATATTCTGATTATAATACAATACCGCATTTTTCGCCCCATAGAAGACACAGCCTTATGGAGCTAATGTAAAAAAAAAGTCAACTCACATGTCCTGGGGCTCCTGCACTGCTGGCCGGGCTGCCACACCGCGGGAGGCCAGAAGATGGATGAGCGGCGGTCGCTGCTGCCACCCAGTCGATGCTGCCACCACGGGTAGGAGTGTTTGTGTGCCCCAGCCAGAAGAAGCAACAGTGGAGCCGGGACGGGGACAGCGCCCACCGCTCCGCCATCCTCTGGCCTTCCGTGGTGTGGCAGCCCAGCCAGCAGCGTGGGAGCCCCGGGACACGCAAGCTGACTTTTTTATTTATTTTCTTTTGCTGCCTATGGGGAATGGGTGAATGCCACACTGCCTGTGGGGAATTGGAGGGGGGAGAATTCCACACTGCCTGGGATACCACAATTCATATGAGGAATTGGATGGAGGGATGCCACACTGCCTATAGGGATTGGGATGGGAGAATGCCACACTGCCTATGGAGAATGGGATAGGAGACCGCCACAATGCCTATGGAGAATGGGATAGAAGAATGCCACAATGCCTATAGGAGATGGGATGGGAGAATGCCACACTGTCTGTGGGGAATGGGATGGGTGAATGCCACACTGCCTGTGGGGAATTGGTGGGGGCGAATGCCACACTGTATATGGGGAATGGGAGGGGGGAGAATGCCACACTGCCTGGGATACCACACTTCCTATGAGGAATTGGATGGAGGGATGCCACAATGCCTATAGGGAATGGGATGGGAGAATGCCACACTGCCGGGAATGGGATGGGAGAACGCCACAATGCCTATAGGAAATGGGATGGAAGAATGCCACACTGCCTATGGGGAATGGGATAGAAGAATGCCACAATGCCTATAGGAGATGGGATTGGAGAATGCCACACTGCCAATGGGGAATGGGATGGGGGAATGCCACACTGCCTATGGGGAATGGGATGGGGAGAATGCCACACTGCCTATAGGAAATGGGAGGGGAGAATGCCACACTGCCAATGGGGAATGGGAGAATCCACACTTCTTATAGGAAAGCCACACTGCCTAACATGGGAAATTATATGGAGGAGGGGTTCCCACACTGACAAACATAAGAAATGGGATGGGGGGAATGCCACACTGCGTATGGGGATTGGGAGGGGGAATGCCACACTGCCTATGGGGATTGGGAGGGGGAATGCCACACTGCCTATGGGGATTGGGAGGGGGAATGCCACACTGCCTATGGGGATTGGGAGGGGGAATGCCACACTACCTGTAAATGGGAGATTCTGGCTTTTGGTTTTTGCCCATTTGGTTCATAATATTATTTTCCCTTTTTTTTCCTTCTCCGGATCCTAGGTGCATCTTATAGGAACAAATATGCAAGTATTTGTACAAAATTGCTCTATGGACCTCATGCGGGGATGCATGCGGTTTTTACTCTCCAGACCTTGTCACAGCGTACATAGAAGAAGAGAGGGAGCATGAGCCGTGTTCCAACTATTTTAAAGTCTATACTATCGATGGAGGATATGCAGTGAATCTGCATCACTCTCCTGGGGGTGCACACAGACCAGCCATCTCAGGATTGCCAAGACTGCTCTAGAATTCTGAAATGACTCCCCATCTGCTGTTACCTTGGCACTGGCGCAGCTCCTGCCCTCAGTAACAAGAAAGCTGGCTCCTTCATTGATTAGGTCAGTGGTGTGGTCCCAGGCCCACATTGGGCCCTCTTATCTCAACAATGCAGAGGCTGCTGAAAGATGCTTAAGCGTAGCTCTCTTCAGCTGTCAGCTCAGCGCTGGAGCATAGGCCGTTTTCACTTAAATATGGGTTGCCATCCTTCCACAGCTTATGAATTAAGGGACCGTCTCCATCTGTCCACACCTGACCATTCCTCAGTACTACAGGAGGAACAACGATCCAGAACCAGTCTACAAAATAAAGGGATTTATGATCAATGGCCCTAACCAACACCCTCCTCCTCCTGTCCAGCAGAAATATGATGGCTGACCACCCCTGGAGACATCAATTTACATCTCTATAACCAGAAAACTTTGAGAGCCCGTGCGTCGATTTGAAGTAATCTCAGAACTCCATATGACCCTACTTTGTCTTTGGACTCAAAAGAGGCAGAGTTGCAACATCAAATAGACTTCAGGGAAAGACTTCTCAATTTCAGGTTTACTGGGGTTTTTTGATAAAGTTAACCCATTTCTCTTCTGTATATTACCAGTGTAACACCATGTGATTCACATTGACTACCAGATTTGCTGGTGAACATGTGTGCTTACGTGTGTGCACACATACATCCTCACTAGCACAAAAGCAAACCATTTTCTAAGTCTATGACCAGCAACCGATTAAGCATTATGTTTTAGGATCTGGTTAACTACACTTTCCTCGTTGGTTCTAATTTATATTAGGTCCATCAGGGGTTAATATAGTTTAAAAACTAGTTTTGAACACCCAAGTCATGCAGTGGGCTCTCCAGCTCTTCCTGCATCTAGGAGAGAAACTCCTGTAGCATCCCGTACGGAATCATGGAAATGTATACTCCCAATCAAAGGAGGATGGGATAGTGGAAACTCATACTTCCAATCAATTGGGAGGGCACCAATAAAGCCATGCATAAATTGATGCCCCATGATTTACTGACTGCAAAATTAACCATCACTAGTTACTGAAAAAAAAGCAATGTCCCTTTTCAAGCCGTCAGAGACCGGCTAAATGGAATACTAATCAACGAAAAAACTAACAAGCCTGTTAAAGGATTCCCATAAGACATTTATAAGAGTGTCCATTGGTGATATAGGCCTTCCCTGATCAAGGCAGTGCTATTCTTCAGTAAAGTATAACCCAAAACTTTAACCTCCCCCTTTCTCTTTTACTGGTGCTATGGACAGGCTTGGGTGGGCAGCACTGGCTGGCTTCCTTACCCCATTTCTTAACTAAAGTTAACAAGCCTTCTGAATTATTAATAAAATGTAACATTTTCATGCTCATCTGTCTGATTAAAGAAAATATAATGATGCAATGATGTGATTAGATGTACATTTGAAAGGCTGTATTTATTGTATTACACTACTGTACTGTTACAAAATAACAATGAAAAGAATAGAAAATCCACAGCATCACCATAGCTATATGTAAATAGAGCCTCGACCTGTGTCCTGCCACCCCAAAACAGGGAAGGGAGTCTGGAATAATGGAGATGGCCTGACAGCTGAATGATCAGTGAACAATCATTCAAGATCAGCCCTTACCTGAGTTTCTTCTTGACTCTGGAAATCAGTCTTGGTCGGGGAGCATCAGACCTTGGAGCGATTTCCTCTAGTTCAGCTTCGCTCAGCGCTGGCTGCTTCATCCTGTGATGGACCAGGTCATCCATTTAACCTCCTATTCAAAGAGAACGATTAGGTAAGTAGTTTTTAGCAGACCAACGGGACAAAATACATCTATCACAGTCACATACTGTACCAAAATGTGCACATGCACACACAGGGCCTCTAATAGGGATAATGCCTGTAAATCAAACATTTGGCCATACATCACCTTTCCACACCTCTAGTGGGTTGCACACCATGGATAAAACCTTGACTGCAGGCAATGCTGGTTATGTGGGGCCTGAGGTCATTATGGGTGGAAAAGCTGCATGAAAACTAGCTCCAGGGGGGTACGCATGTCTGCCACAAGTATCCTTTAAGTGGAATTTCACACTCAGCAGAATGTGGCCATAAACAGGCCTTATTTCTGTCATTAAATAACTTTGAAGTTATTAAACAGCTCAGAGATGTCTCTAACCCCACTACACGAAATGTCAGGCAAGCACCAGCTAGAGAATGTCTTACTTTTAATAGCCAAAATCAAAAAGAGGGTACTAAAGGAAGTCACAGTATTTGGCTTACCTTCTCAGGTCTGCAAGTCTAGGCAACCGGGTCATTCTACCTCTGACAATAGACTCTTCTATCCATCAAGACAGTTACAAGTAGTAGAGACTTACTGTACCTCTGTCAGGCAAGTCCTGCCAGTCAGGTCTTGACAGTCACGTCTTTTGTGGCCAGGTCCCTGCCATTAAAGAGGACCAAAACCCGCCCAGGAGTCAATGAGACTTTAGGACATGCATACTCACTCCCCTGCTATGTGAAACCTTCTAGATCGCCCAAAAACTCACCTTCTTTCCCAGTCCAAAGGCACATGCTTGAGCAGTGGCCACATCCCCGCTATCCCTTTAGCAGGGGACGTGCCTGCGCCAGACATTTGTGAATGGCTGTCGCAGGCACATTCCCTGTTAGAGGGTAGCGGGGGCTGCATTGATTGGGTGAGCAGCCTCACATGCATTGTAGTACCAGGAAGAGGAGAGTTTCGGGCGACCTGGGGGCAAATCCCAAAACCCAGAGTTCTGGTCCACTTCATGTCATACCTATGTCAAGTATAGCCCAGCAGTCTTTCCTACATGGACCAGATGTGCCACTGTGAGGCATTTTGCCCCCTGTCACCTGTAAACTCTGGGGACAATCCTAGATGTCGAGCCATACAACTTTAAAGGAGGTCCCAGCAACTGACCTCTGTCAGGCAAGTCCAAGTAATGGAGTTTTAGCTCCATCAAGCCAGGTACAGAAAGTGAGTTTTACCTACAGTATATCAAGCCAGTACCAGACCTCTATCATACAATCAATGGAAGTAGAGCATTACCGCTTTATGGAAAGTCACATAATTCAAGACTTTCCTCTATCTAACCAGTATCCATAGTCTTATCGCTATCATCTAAATCCTAGCAAGGCCAGCAATCTAGATTTATCTGTCAGCCAAATCCTAATAAACACTCTGAACCCCTGTCGAGCAAGGCCTATATGTGCAGTTCAAGCTATAGAATGTTGTCACATTCCTATCAAAGTCTTTCCTCCATAAGGCAAAACCCAGGTCTAGTCTTACCTCTATAAAAAGAAGCCCCAGAAATACAAAAGGAGTTCCAGTAATAGAGCCTATAGTCAGCTGCCAGAAGGTGGAGACCAGCGATCCAGATTTATCTCATCAGGCAAGTGCTTGCAGTCACTCTTAACCCCTGCTTAGAAAGTCCTACAGTAGATGTGATACCTCTGTCAGACAAGTGCCAGCAATCGAAACTTACCTCTATCCCCATTGCAAAAGTCTTTCTAGCATAAAGCAAGTGTGAGCACTAGTCTCTATAAAGCCCTAAGCTATTAAGTAGCCCTAAACATACAAAGCTAGTCCCAGCAGTAGAGCTCTGCATATAGTGAATATAGTGACATGTCAACTGCCAGGAGGCCAATGTGGAGACCAGCAATCCCATCTATATTCAGGCAAGTCTGAGGAGTCGGCAAGCCCCGGAAGTCTTACCTTCATAATACAAGTCCCAGCAGTAATCTTACCTTTATGGAAGTCCCAGAAATGGATCCCTACCTATAGTGAAATCCCATTTGCCAGAGGTCAGCAGGGAGCCCACACGGCCTTGCAGTCTGCCGTTTCATGCATTTGCTGTGCAAAAGGACTTTGAGCCCTAATGGATCACTTACAGACGCCTGGCCGGCGCTGGCCTCGCACTTTCACGCTGGACGGAGGCGGACTGAGATTAGATCTAAAATTAGATTGAGATGAAATGACACGTCTGACTTGTATTATATAATAAATCTCATTGGCAAGCTACCAAAAACAAACCTGGGCCAGCTTACAGCAAAGGTTGTAGCAACACCCTCTATCTCACTTGCCTTGCCTTAAAGGGGACCTGTCATTAAACCAAAAAAGTCCTAAACGCCATCACCGAGCTTCTTCTGAAAATGCCAGTTTCCTGATGGTAACACAGCTTAACTGCTGCAATCTGCATTCCAAGTCTAAGTATTATAGGACAATTATAAGCAAAAATCTCTCCAACTCTCTTCATTTATCTGTTTGGCTAGCACCTGCAATGGGCCATTTTTACAGGTGAGCAATATATTCTTCCAATAAGGAAAGAATATATTTTTGGTTATATTTAGAATTACAGCAGCCTATAGGGTATAAAGAAAATTCAAAGATGTTTTTGTGCAATCACCAAATAAAAAAAAAAAAAAAAAAATTATATATATATATATATATATTAATAACAGTTCCTCACCAGTACCCCCCCACCCCACTTCGCAGGTGCAGGTTAAAAAAAGTGCACTCAGATGCAGACCCAAAGTTAAAACACATCCACTTCATCCGGCCCAAAATGACTCTAGGGCCAGGTGAAATTGCTGCAGCATTTCTGCTCCCTGCATGCACCCACTTGACACAGTACACATGCTGACCAGTGATGCCCGCCGGGTTCCAAGCATGTGTCATGGGATAACAAGATGAAAGGGAGAACAAGACAAACTGGGGTAGATAAAACAGGAGGCATCTCAAATCAGAAGCTCTGTAAAGCACTTCAAAACCTGAGGGGGGGGGGGGGGGGTAAGTTCCTCTTTAAACTTTCCACACTAAATGATTAGCATGACCCCCAATGTTCTCTGCCTTTGTGGACCAAAGCCCTTTGACCATGATCCTAAAGTGTAAAAGACTCCCCTCAGGGGATGCCCAGCTTTGGGATACCCCCTTGGAACCTCCCGACTTTTACCTTGCTCCTATAACAAATGCCGCCTCCAGAATCCCTGCACTATGGGCACCTCTGCGCCAAGCATATCTGAACGTTTGCAGGGGGTGCGCGCAGCAGCAGCAAGGTGCAGCCATCAGAAAGCTCATGGCAATAAGTAATCATTGGATCATGCTCATGCATGCACTTTGCAAAAAAGAAATGGCGTTTCAGGGGGGCTACAACACACAGTGACATCCCTCTGAAAACCCATGGTTCACCCTGTACTCACCTCCAGTTCAACAATCTTGCGGCTAATGTGCAGGCTTTCCTCCAATCATGACGTATTGTGGTGCATATTAATGAGTGATGAATGAATAAATTGCTTTTCACCCCCTACTGGCCTCTCACTCCAGCTGTGTGCACTTGATAGCAACCAGACATGCCTGACGCAGTTGTACACAGGGGATAGAGGGGTGCTGGGGTTTGTGCAAGCACTGTGGGATCACCGGATCACGGAGAGAACAGTGAAAACTGTTTATTTTCAGGATGCCCCAGTGGATGGGCTTTGGTCAATTTTCAGTGACAAGGTAAGGATTGCTGCATCCGTACAGGTATGTCAATGTGTCAAGGGAAAGCAGAAATGTAAATATATTCACATTAATTCACATGATGATGTACCCGCCTGCTGACACCCAACATATAACTTACCTTAGTCTTGATTAGGCCTCTTGTAGGAATCCCAGAACTGAGCACACCCATACAGATCGCACAATACACACACAGCTCAGATGATAGACTGTATACAGTGCGATCAGATGACAGATTGTGCACTGAATGATTGCACGGCAGATCATACACAGAGGGGTGGCAGCATTAAGCACATGGACCCAGAACACATTTCACTCGCTGTCCCTGGCCATAACTTCCTTTCTGCAAGGTGAGACCTAGCCCCACCCACCATCTCTGAGTTACAACCTGCACGCAGGGATTTAAAGGGCCAGCACCAGTCATTTTGTGGAGGGAGGTGGAGTGACTGACCTAAAACAGGATGTCAATTTTTGGGTTCTAAGTTGGGACAATCCCACAGATCTCAGGGCTCTGAATTGCCAGTGCCGGCTGCTGGGGTGCAGGGACAAGTATAGTCTTCTTTATAGAGAAACAAAAAACAGGATTTTTGCTACTTCAGTTTTAGTTTCTTGCCTGGGGGCCACTATGTGACACTGAGATTGCCCATAAAACCGTAACTTTCCCCAGTCCTACAGCACACGCAAGGCTCCCCTGCAATTAGTGCTGTATGTCGTGCATGTTAATATTGGAATACAACTCTGTTTAGGCACAAAGCTTGACAATCAGTACTGAAAGTGGCCACATACCCAGTTTCCCTTTAGACTGGGGAGCGCTCCCACCCCCAGCCTATCTGCATGGCTGGACGCGAGAGCGCACCTCAGCACAGAGATGCTAGGGATGCTGCTAGCATTGTTTACATCTGTGTATTAGCCAGGGTGACCCAGGTGGGGTTCACATAATGGGGCATTCTGATTTGATCCAGGTGAAGGTATTTTAGACTCCAGGGCCAGCTGCTGAGGGTTTTGTTACGCCTTAAAGTGTGCCCACACAATTCAGATTTCACAGTGAGCTACGAAACAAGATTTTATAAGTAACTTTCCGCCCAGCTTGGGAAAAGCGAGGACACACAGGAAGTGAGGAGGCACCACAGACCCTACACTGAGAAGAGAGGTAGGTGTGGCCGGTGGGGGAGCAGTGAGTGTTGGGAAAGAGCTGTGAAGTGGACAAAATGGGGGGGGGGGGGGGGGGGGTCCTGGGTTTTGGTCCACCTTAAAGCCCACATTTTGTAAAAGTCAGCAAAAACTCACTACGCATCGGCCTACCTGGCACTTTTTCTTGGTCAGCAGCAGCCTCCAGAGTGCAGAAGAGGACAGGAGGGTTTAGCTATGTCAGGAGGCATTGGCCACCATTCACACATATGTGAGGGGACCGTGCAGTGAGGTATGCCTTATTGGGATGCCCATTGCTGCCCATATATTACTACCCTATAAAGAGGAAGTCTTTGCTGACGTGGTTTGCTTTCTAAGCAGGAGGGCTGCTCACAAGGCAGAAGAGGCAGGGGGTGCCCTCTGGAAGGATACTGCTCCTCTGAGTAGATCTGCAGCCCTCCTAGAGCCTCATTAGAAACCTTAGCCATCAAGTTGCGCCATCGCCTCTTTGTGCCTTAAACCCACATTATAATAAGCAACTTATATATCCTGATGCGCAGGCGCGGTGCCCTCATCGTCACACAGCGAGGAAGGATTCGTGTGGAAGGGACGGCTGTGGCTCTTCCTCTCTGTCACTGGAGACATTGTCTGCGCTGCACTGCCCCTAGTGGCAGCCAGTATAAATGCTGCTTATAAGCATACATGATGCCTTACATGAGGTGTCCCATCATATCTTCCCAATACTGGATTTAGCGTAATTTCTGTGGTATTTTCTTCGGTTTAATTGTGCCCTGCGCAGCCACACACCCTAGGTAGGTGCTTATGTGCTCCTAGTGGCAAATACGCTTTGTGAGTGAGACTCCTGTAGTACAGCCGCTTCTTTTGCTGCAAGGCTCTGCAAATGTAATAAATGCACCACTTGCTGCTCCCCCTCCGGCTATATGTTTTTTGGGTATTTTTTTTTTCACGCTGCCAATGGCAGAGCCTCCTGACCGGCTTACGCTGCTGGGCCTCCACTGTTTGCTCTGCAAGAGGGCCTCCACCAACTGTGGGGCTGTGGTTGGGGTACCAGGACTTTGCAGTGCCACTGCTTGGTCTGGTTGGCCCTAATCCACATGCCCTTGTAGTGGCACTGATCATTCCAGGGGTCCTCTTGATAGTGTGCATAGTCAGGGCTAGATTATAGGAAGGGTGCAAGGATGCGCCCCCTGGGCCTCCACTATTTGCTCTGCCAGAGGGCCTCCACCAACTGTGGAGTTATGGTTGGGGTACCAGGACTTTGCAGTGCCACTGCTTGGTCTGATTGGCCCTGACCCACATGCCCTTGTAGTGGCACTGATCATTCGAGGGTCCTCCTCTTGAAAATGAGCATAGTCAGGGCTGGATTATAGGAAGGGCCCAAGTGCTCGTCCCCTGGGCCTCCACTATTTGCTCTGCAAGAGGGCCTCCACCACCTGTGGGGTTATGGTTGGGGTACCATGACTGCAATGCCGCCGCTTAGTCCAGTTGGCCCAATCTACATTTCCATGTGTATACCTGAGGTTCTGCCGTTTCAAACGATACCTCCAGTGGGTCGTTAACCTCCCCAGCCAAGGAACATAACAAAAAAAATGCTTGCACACTAAATGGAATGTCAGATCCAGACCCCTGTGCCATCCTGGCCGTATCCTCTCCAGACAGCCTCTGTGATAAACAGGCCACCCCCTGTCATCTGTCACCGTGATACTGTCATGCCCACTCAATTCACTGCTATAGAGGGGGCATGCCGAGGCTTTGCATGTTTGTAGAAACAGGTTACCCACCCCTCACTTCACACACTGAGTGGAGAACACGTGCTATTTAAAACCACTCTGGATTGGATAGGTAGGTAGGTTGGTCAGCAGGCAGGTAGATAGGTAGGCGAGTGTGTGGGTAGGTGGGTAAATTGGTAGGCGGGTAGGTAGGTAGATAGGCAGGTGACTGACATCACTGCTGATCTGCTGCTGTCTACCACTTGTCCCAGCCTGTTTCAGTCCTCGCCACCTCCCTGCATTGTCCTTGGCACCTCCAGTTGGTTGCAAGCCCCCAGGTCTGGAGAACCACAGCTCCAAAGTGGGTCAGCCTAGGAATCAATGCACCTCACCCAGGGAGGTCCAATTCTAAGCCCCAATTCTTGGAGACCATAGAGCAAGGGCTTACAAAATTACAGGGAATGTAGATGAGATCTTAAGCTTACTTTTAGACTCCAGCTCCAGCGAGCAACAGTACCGGGACCAGGACACCTCCAGTGTGTCACTAGCCCACCTGGATCCAAAGAACTGAGGCTCCAAATCATCCTGGAAATCAATGCACCTCGCTTAGGATAGTACAATTGCAAGCACCAGATATCTGAACCTAGGGGGGCTAATGACCAACTCATGTTGAAAAGGGGAGAACCTTAGGTATACACTCCTGCAAGGACATGTGGATCGGGGCCAACTGTACCAAGCTGCGGCACCGCAAAGTTCCACTACCGTAGCTCTGAACCTAGGGGGCTAACAACATACTGAAGGTCTTGTTGGAAAGGGGAGAATCTCGGGTATACACCAGCCCCAAGATGTGGCTGCCACAGTAATCCCGTTATAGGTTTTGGTGGCCCACACACCATAGGCTGTATAGTCTGGGCTTCTCCATAACATTATGTGTTGGCTGGGCTCCATGCTTGAAGCTAGAGGATGACTGATCGTGGCTAGGCTGTATGGTCTGGGCCCCATAACCTATATTTGTAGACTAGGCCTTGCAATATGATTGGGTGTGCCCCCCCCCCATGTTCAATGGAGGCGTGCCTCTTTAAGAAAGCACGGCAGAGAGAGGCTGAGGCTGATGTGCTTACTCGAGGCAGAAAAAGTACAGCAGAGTCCTGGAGGGCATCATCAGTGAGGAATAAGCTCAGAAATAATTGAGCAAAGGGTCTGATGTGCGAGGGTTTCCTTAATAGCTTTGTCCTGCCTGCCACAGTAAAGGAGCCTGTACATGGGATTTTGGCTGAAAATTATTTTACATTTAAGCGGACCTGGACACATCAAGGATCCTGCCTGTCTAGGAACATCACTGAGACCTGAGTGTGTTTCATTACATTCCCTGACCCCCCAGACCCAGGAATAGCCTGTCTACAGCAAGAGCCAGCACAGGAACCACTTTCCACACTGAAGAGTACCCAAATAGTAGAGGGCATCCCAAACACACAGGGTGTGTCCTGATCTTTAAAAGTTGTCCTCTAACCCTGTTAAAATACTTGTATGTTTACTTTAGCTTGATGTGCTCAAGCTAAAGTAACAAATTATTATAATTTTATAGTAGAAGTATTTCCTGTTTTACTATATTATAAAATCTGAATATGAAGCTAGAGCTTCCCATAAAGCAGAACAAAACCCACCAGCAGCTGCCCCAAAATCTAAATGATTACAGGCCTGGCCACTCGCATTCCCCTGAGGCAAGCTTTAAACTTCGGCCTGATTTTGGCCACTAGAGGGAGCACTTGGCACGATTATCAGGAAAAACAAAGCTAAGGAAACAAAAAAAAAAATTCAAAAAGTGAGGGAGGGGTTTAAAACTGCATGGTACATTACCGTCAATACCTGTCTAAAGGGGTATAACTCTCCAACCCCTCACTTAGTCAGACCCAAACACCTTCAACCACCTCAATCTTAGAAAAGCAGAAACTATATGGTTTTTCAAAAGCTTATTATTATTTACTGAAAAAATAAATAAATAATATTCATGACTGTAATAATATTCATGACTGTACATCTTCAATATAGTTACTAAACATGTAGTACATAGCTGCTTTCTTGATTAGCAGAGGTTATTAAATCCTGTTAGGATGCTCTGATGTGTTTTGCTTAAATTAACATTTGTAACATCATTATTTTGAACATAAGTAAAACCAGTTAAAAACATTTTTACATATATTCAGAAGTTTCACCAAATAGTACTTACACAGTTCTTTTAGAGATTTATATTCTTATACTTTAGGGAGTTGGTTTGGGTTTTTCAATTTTCTTAATGCTGGGTAATGAGAGTGAATGTTTGTTCATATGTCCCCTCCATCATAATTCATATTATGACTGTGATGGGAACTACTTGTGCCCCATCATATGCCAATCTGGAACTGTGGGTAAGCCAGCTGGCACATAGATTATTTCCTCTTTTTTTGGACATCAGGTACATCAAAACATTTACAAAACAATTAGAAAGTGAACATAAGTTTAAATTATCTTTAAAAAAATGATGTTTTTAGATTTAGAAGCGTTTATCACAAGAAAACTGCCTCAAATAATATACTGAAGACAGAAAACACCCACCGGAAGTGGTGCGGGTATGCAGAAACTGTACCAAAGGGGAAGACTTTGAATAGGAAGCAACAAAATTATACTCCCTCTACTTTTTGTCCACCCCTAAGTGGTTAATCAGCTGTACAAGTATTTTATAACCTGGTCAGCAAGGTGATAAGACAATTGGCTCCAACCCATAAGGGTGAGAACATTACACAGGAGGAGAGATATGTCATCAAGGCCCTACAGTCAAATCATCTTATCACAAAAGAGGCAGATAAGGGTGGTAATGAAGTGGTATTCTTGACTGAATACTACTGCAGGGAGGTACCGAAAGTCCAGTTAGTCCGATTGTCTTTGGCATCGACAGCCTGCTGGAACCTACTTGAATTGATGGTCATTTACAACCAAATGTAACTAGCTTATCATCTCATTTTCGAGATTCTGTGTGTAATCAGGTCAGATTTGTTTCCTCTCGGAACAATGGAGGGATCGACAGTGCATTTTGAGGTAATGGCATATTCTGAAAACTGGCCCTGACCAGATGCGATGGGTCCACCAGGGTTCTCATCTTATGGCCAAACAGGCTCCTACTTTGCGGGATAAACTCTGAAAAAGTCCCATTACTCCCCCTACAAATTGGTTATTTGGTGTCTCCATTGGGCAGCACCATCTTGCCTTCCCATCATGCTCTGCGCTGCCCCTCAGATCTCACGCGTGCGCAGTGTCACTGCAGTCGCTGCAATGACATGTGCAAATCCCACAAGATTTAAAGAGTGGCATGGGACATTTGAAGAGGGATGGCGAAGGATGGGTACGGCTAAGGCTTACAGCCTTTACTCAACGACGGCTAAGGGGGGAAGTGGGGTGCAAAGCAGCTAGGAATATGCCGGATTACATCCTAAAGGCAGTGAGGGGGGGAGGGATGTTTGGAGAGGAACGCCTTCCTAGAATTTTTGTCAGCTTTTGTTGCCAGACCACGTTTCAGTATTTGGCGCTACATATGTTCAACCTTGATTTTTGAAGGGATTTCCAGGGATTTTCCAGGAGAATTATATATTGTTTTTTTCAGCAAACACAGAGTCTGAGCTTCAACATGCAATGTCTTGTTTGGCCTTTTTTTAGTGTATTCCCAATACTTTTGGGTGAAATATGTGCAAAAAAATAAAAAAAAAAATCTGCAATTTGTAGTGTTTTTTTTTTTGTAATAAAAAATGTAAGTTTGTCAATAAAATCTTATTGCATGTGAAACCCCCAATTTCTCCCGATCACAGCGGTACCACATATGTATTGGTAGACACCCTTTCCTGCCCAGGAGACTCCCCCCCAAGCTGAAACAGAGCTTTAGGAGGTTTTCAGAAAAAATACAACTATGCTAAGCGTACCTTGCAGACTTTCCAGAAAAACAACCCTTTACATTTGAAATACGCCCCACAAACTATAAATTCTCTGGAAGTACACGCCTCAAGCTTTCTAGGCGTACCAGGCTTGTTTATGTGGGTGTGGTTTTGTGAAAGTAATCCCTCTATCAATTTTTTGATTGCACAGAGTTTCCCTAAAAAAGAATAAAAAAAGAATCAAAGCCACATTTTCCTAAAAAAACTACATGCAAACAAGAAAAAACAAGTAAAATCTGAAAAAGCATCCCCCCGAACAGAACGGTACCCAACATGCATAGGTACTGTCAAGGGATGAGTGGCCAAACACCCCAAAGTAAAGCATGTGCATAACGGTAATTATACTTGAAAATTTCAGCTCTGCAGACAAAGTGCGCACCTTGCAATTTTTCAACCAAAACAACCCTTTACATTTGGAATACCCCCCATAAACCATATATTCTCTGAAAGTACACATGTTAAGATTTCTAAGCGTACCCAGCTTGTTGTAGTGGGCTCATTGTTCTGGAAGTAATCCCTTGAAGAATTCTTAGGTTGCACAGGGTTTCCCTAAAAAAAAAAATTATAAAAAAGCAGAATAAAAAACATGTTTTCCTAAAATATCAATATGCAAACAAGAAAAAACAAGCTAAATCTGAAAGTGCAAGGTCCCCCGAGCAGAACAATACCCAACATGCATAAGTACTATTAACCCTTTAAATTGCCAGCCTACTTGAAGTTTTGTCACCCTCTGTTGACAGGTTATTTTTCCCCATTTTGCGCCATGTTTAACCGTGATTTTTGCTGGAATTTCCAGGAAAATTATATACATATTTTTTGCAGCTAGGCTATAACATGAAATGTCTTGTTTGTAATTATTCTACTGTTTTTAAAAAAAAAAACAAAAAAATAAATAAAATATTTTTTAGACAATTTTTTCTCCTTTATTTTAAATAAAACATTTGTTTTATTAATAAAAACCATATTGCATGTGATAGCCCCATTTCTCCCGATTACAACGGTACCACATATATATATAGGTAGCCCCACCATTCTTGCCCAGGAAACCCCCCAAACTGAAAAGAGCACTTTATAACATTTACAAATAAAATACAACTACTATCCACACTATAAACATAAGGGGTTAATTTAAAAAAATGACATAGGGTCTCCCCTCCCGGGCCTAATCTAACGAGGGGTCAGGTGAGATTTTTATATTTTTTTTACTGTGGGGGTTTAAATTCAGCTACGTGAGTTTCACGTAGCTCGCACTAGAAGGGTTAAATGTGATTAGTGACTTTTGCTAGATTTGCTGCAATTTACAACTATTACAAGTTATGACACTAGCAGGGCCGGATTAAGTCTGGTGGAGGCCCCAGATACAGTATTTCTTTCCTTTAAAATAATAGTCCAGCCAAGTAACAATGGTGGTTGTCTGGCACCCACCTACATACTGGAACGTCAGATCAAGTCCCTTGTGCCACCTTGTGTGGGGGCTGTTCGGGAACTCTTGCTTTGCCATTCGAGGGGGTGTAGTTGCCAACTGGTCCATCAGAAAACAATTTCCCTCCATTAAGCTGCCAGCGGCTGTGCTTGGTCGATTATGCACAGTAAGTGGTTGCCGATAGACCGCTCTGCACGCACCCATCACTGTAGCATTGCTGATAGCAGCGTTGCTGCTCTACATTCTCCGTCCTGCCCTGTGATGGCTTAGGCTGCCCAGGCGAGAGGAGCCCCCACTGCCTCCTATAGCTTTGTTCCTGGCCCTTTGGACCATCAGACCAATGACTGAAAAGCCTCCTGGACCAGACCATAAGCCAAAGGCCACATAAATGACATGCTTGAAGTGATTGTACCACTCCGATCACTTGGTGAGAATATAACAGACAGTCACACAGCAGCCATTTTGTTGTGCAGCTTGCCCCATACATACACTGCACTGATCAATGTGCTGGAGACAAGGCCTGAGACAGATCTGACCCTAGCATTTGTAAAGACCAGGCTCATAAATGAGAATCCGCAAAGAAAAGAGTTTGCACATGACTTCACAGAAACTGATACCAGAACCTCTCTTAAAGCTACAGACACAAAGATACACAAGAAGGAAACCAGAGTGTGTTTTAGGTGCTGCAAACAAGGACACATAAAGAGAGACTGTATTATATGGAAAGCAGAGCAAATAAGACAGCTCCCCTCAAAGCCACAATCTCTAATCCATGTGAAGGGAACTGGAATGCCACATTTAAAGTGACAGGCAATCATACATTTCAAGATTGGTTAAATCTGTTGTAACTTAGGTGTGGACCTAGGTGGAGAAGAGATTAGTGTAGGTGCTGTGTGAGGGATTTCTCCTCTCAGGTAGCGTTATACAGATTGGTCAATGTTGATTACACTATTGGCCCTGTATTCTGAGTTCTTTGAGCTGGTTTGTGGTGTATGATTCCTGGTTCAGGGTGAGTTGAGTTTCTAGAGGGTTTGAGCAATGTGGTTGGTGGAACCTAGATGGCTTAGAGGTTGTGGGTCGGCGCTGAAATGAAATAAGCGGTGTTCCTGAGGTCCAGGTAGGCGGTGTAAGTTGAGGTAGATGATTGGTTGGATGGATGGAGATGACTATGTCATCAGGGTTCTGGTGGTTAGTGCAGATTAATTAGTTGAGGTCTGCTTTAATGTTCTGATTTTAGATGTGTTGTGAGGTTTGTAACCGTTGTGGGGAAATGTGAAAACTTGTAATTAAAGGTAAAACTAATATAAGGAGATTGTATGACTTACAGTTTCGGTAAGTTGAATAAAATTGATGCAACAATTAGTACAGTATATGCTCTGTGTTTTTTTTATTCCCCGCCACAGCCTGCATTGGCTGTGGTTTTACTTATATCCTTTTAATAATGGTAAATGAATTCAAGGAAATTGTATGAAATGCAGTTTCAGTAAGTTGATCAAAATTGCTAGGAAAAATAGTACAGTTGATGCTCGGTGATAGTTACTCACTACCACAGCCTGGATGAGCTGTGGTATTAGTTGTAGTGCAGAGAGTGCAGGTGAAAAAACGGAAAAGCCGGTTATTGCAGAGTTGGGCAGGCAGGAGCAGTGCTGAGGTTTCCTCTGGGCTAGAGAAGTGTAGTGGACGTTGGTCTGGCTGCCTTGGGTAGTCAGATCTGAGCTGGTGACCGTAGGTAAGGCGGCGGGCAGGCAGACGCAGAGGAGAGACGGTTCACGGCTGGGTTTAAAATTGAAGCCGCAAAAGTTCTTGCCTGATTTAAGTCTTTGAAAAGCTTTTGTAAAATCAATAGAAAATCAGTTCTCCGGTGGCCGTTTCGTCTATGACGTTGTCAAGGTGATTGGGGGCGGGTTAGGCGCCCAGCGTTTTAATTGGTTGTTTGTTGCTGAAAGGGTTACTGGGAGAAGTAGTTTCAGTCAGTAGTTTTTCAGAGCGGTGTGTGCTGGATACATTGTAATTGGTTAGTTACTTTATGTTAATTAGGCGTACTGCCAAGGTTGTGAAAAGATACAAAAGTAACATTTGGGCTAGGTGATTGACATTTTGCGTTTTTTTTCCTAGCCTGAGCTGAGAAGGCTTTAGTATAACACTTTGTAATACATTGGCGTGCTGCCAAGGTTTGTTCAAGATACAAATGTAACACTTGGGCTGGGTGATTGACATATTGCGGTTTTCTCTCAGTCTGAGCTCTGGAGGCTCCAGACTGATACTTTGTAATGAGTTGGCATGCTGCCCAGACTTGTGTTTGTTACAGTTGTAACAAGTTGGCTGGGTGATTGGCATTTATGAGGTTTTCTCTTGCTTGAGCTGAGGAAGCTTTGAAAACAATGTCAAAGATTGACTTGCTGGCAAAATTAAAAATATATAAATAATTAAATAAATAAATGTAGTAGATGAGCTGGCTGGGTTTCTGCCTGAGCAGATCTTTTGTGTTGGTTTGAATGGCTGATTTCAGAGTTCAGCTGTGACACTGGTAGAGTCATATAAGACGGGTAGAGACATATAGGAGGGAAGGATGTAATTAAGACTAGTGTTAGATAACCCACGGGGTTATTTATTTTCTAGAAAGCAGTTTAGGTCTAGTTCAATGTTGAGTCCTTGTGGGGTCATGCTGTTGAGCTCAAAGATCCAATAGGTTTCTCTCTTTGATAGTTCTCTTAGTAGGTCCGAGCCCCTCCAGCTGGGGGTGATTCTTTCAATGAGCCAGAATTCTAGTTCCTTGGGATCTTGGTTGTGTTTGTCTCGGAAGTGTGCGGATACACTAGGGAGCCCTTTTTTGATGTTCCTTATGTGTTCATTTAGGCGGACCTTGAATTGTCTTTTCGTTCGTCCTATGTATAGGAGGTTGCAGGGGCACTGGAGGCAGTAGATGACCCCAGCGGTGTTGCAGGAAAGATCTCCTTTTATTCTGTACTCTTTGCCTGAGATTGGGTTGGTAAAGCGGTTCTTTGTTCTTTGGTTCTTTGTGTGTGTCGGAAGTTTATTTTGCATAGTCAGTTTGCAGCCATGGCAGTCTCTGCATTTTGTGAATTTGTTATGTGCTGGTGTTTATTACGCTGGAGGTAATGTATTGTGACAGGGTTTTGGGCTTCCTGTAGATGTATCTTGGTTTTTCTCCAATGATGTTCCGTAGGGTGGGGTTGGCATCACGCCAACTTATTACAAAGTATCAGTCTGGAGCCTCCAGAGCTCAGACTGAGAGAAAACCGCAGTATGTCACCCAGCCCAAGTGTTACATTTGTATCTTGAACAAACCTTGGCAGCACGCCAATGTATTACAAAGTGTTATACTAAAGCCTCCTCAGCTCAGGCTAGGAAAAAAAAAACGCAAAATGTCAATCACCTAGCCCAAATGTTACTTTTGTATCTTTTCACAACCTTGGCAGTACGCCTAGTTAACATAAAGTAACTAACCAATTACAATGTATCCAGCACACAAGAATGCATACAAGAACTGCAAAATAGGAATCTGACAAAGGATCTGACAGTATCCCCTTGTCCAGTTTCTGTTAAGTTTGAATGTTGTATCACCTCCAAGGCTATAAGAGCAACACTCCTAAAGTCAGTCAGAAAAGAGCTTCACAACCACTTGACTTAGTTTACAGAGATGTAGGTGGTCCCCTGAACCCACCTACACCTGGAAGCAACAAGTACATCATAACTTTCAAAGATGATACACAGTCACTTAACTAATGCAACACAGGAGTGAAGTTCTTGACAAATTACAGGACTACGTAGCAAAGGCAAGTAACAAGTTTCAGAGGAAACCTCTCATACTTCGAAGTGACAATGGAGGTGAATTCACAGGACACAAGAGTACTTAAAGCTGAATGGAATAGAGCATCAAAAGAACGTCCTATACACACCAGAGCAAAATGGGGTAGCTGAAATAACAGCACTCTGACTGAAATGATCAAATGTATGCTGGCAGACTCTGGACTACCACAAAAATACTGGGGTGAGGCAGTAATGGCAGCCACTTATTTTCAAAACAGACTATTTTTTAGAACAGTGGAGAAAACTGTGGCACAATGAAAAGCCAAGTGTAAAACAACACCTAAGAGTTTCTGGATGCAAAGCGTTCATCTACATTCTTGAGGAAAAAGGCACCAAACTCCAAAATATGGCATTTGAAGGAATCTTTGTTGGATACAGTGATAATGTTAAAGGTTACAGAATCCTAAATCCCGAAATGGACAAGGTTACCATCAGTAGCAGCATTACATTTCTTGAAGGTCTGAGAGACGATGTGATGACAACCGAGGAAGTAAGAACAGAAGTGAAAACTGACGTTGATCAGCCATCATTTGAAACTTCTGAACAAACAGTGGAAGTGAGTGCAGTAACTACCAGTACCGAAGAGCAGACAAAAGCAAGCTCAGATACAGAACCAAGATGCTCAATGAGAAAAAACATAGGTAAACCACCTATACATCTTTCATACAAGGCAAGACATATCTCAGCTTTCAGAAGGGGAAGCCAGTAAACAGATAAAAGCTGCAAAGAAAGGGATAAAATCCATGCATTACACTAAAACATGGACACTTACAGAACTACCACCTGGACAGAAAGCTATAGGTTGTATATAGACTTTTAACCCTTTAACCGCCAGCCTACCTGGAGTTTTTGTCACCCTTTGTTGCCAGACCATTTTGCACTATTTTGCGCTCCCCTTGTTCAACTGTGATTTTTGAAGGGATTTCCATGGATTTCCCAGGAAAATTATATATTGTTTTTTTCAGCCTGGTCTGGGCTTTAACATGAAATGTCTTGTTTGTCATGTTTCAGTATTTTGGGGTGAAATATGTGCAAAAAAATTAAAAAAATCTATTTTTTACAATTTGTAGTTTTTTTTTTTTTTGTAATAAAAAATGTAAGTTTGTCAATAAAATCTTATTGCGTGTGAAATCCCAATTTCTCCCAGTTACAACGGTACCACATATGTATTGGTAGACACCCTTTCCTGCCCAGGAGACTCCCTCAAACTGAAACAGCACTTTAAGAGATTTTTAGATCAAATACAGCTATGCTAAGCGCTATGTGCACCTTGCAGTTTTTTAATAAAAACAACCCTTTACATTTGAAATACCCCCCACAAACGATATAATCTCTGTAAATATACACTTCAAGCTTTCTAGGCGTACCAGGCTTGTTGATGTTGCCACAGTTTTCTGGAAGTTCTCCCTCAATGTATTCTTTGGTTACACAGAGCTTCTCTAAAAAAGGATAAAAAAAACAGGATCAAAGCCACATTTTCCTAAAAAAAAAATATATGCAAACAAGAAAAAACAAGTTAATCTGAAAAAGCAACATCCCCCGAACAGAACCAACATGCATAGGTACTGTCAATAGAAGAGTTGCCAAACACAAAAAGTAAAGCATGTGCACAATGGTAATTTTGCTTGAAAATTTCAACTCTGCAGACAAAGTGCGCACCTTGCGCTTTTTCTGCCAAAAAAACCCCTTTACATTTGGAATACCCCCCACAAACCATACATTCCTGAAAGTACACATGATAAGCTTTCTAAGCCTACCCAGCATGTTGTAGTGGGCCCATCTTTCTGAAAGTAATCCCTCAAAGAATTCTTTGGTCGCACAGGGTTTCCTTAAAAAATTTATAATAAAGCAGAATCAAAAATGAGTTTTCCTAAAATATCAATATGCAAACAAAAAAAAACAAGCTAAATCTGAAAGCGCAAGGTCCCCCGAGCAGAACGATACCCAACATGCATAGGTTCTATTAACCCTTTTAACTGCCAGCCTACTTGAGGTTTTGTCACCCTCTCTTGACGGGTCATTTTTCACCATTTTGCGCTATGCTTAACTGTGATTTTTGCAGGAATTTCCAGGAAAATGATATATTTTATTTTTGCGGCAGAGTTTAGGCTTTAACATGAAATGTCTTGTTTGTAATTTTTTTACTGTTTTTTTTTAAATATTTTTGAGTAAATTTAACAAAACAAAATAAAAAAAATATTTTTTAGAAAATTGTCTCCTTTATTTCAAATAAAACTTTTTTTTTTTTTTTTTTAAAGAAAACCATATTGCATGTGAAAGCCCCATTTCTCCCGATTACAACGGTACCACATATGTATCGGTAGCCCCCCGTTTCTGTTCAGAAGACCCCCCCAAACTGAAAAAACACTTTATAACATGTAAAAATAAAATACAACTACAATCCACACTATAAAGGGTTAAATCAAGAAAAAAATGGCATGGGGTTCCCCTTCCAAGGGGGGGGGTAATCCCCATTTTTTTTAATTTTAAGGGTTAAAAACCTCTTAAAAATTCCCATAAAGAATTACATGGGGTCCCCCCTACCCAGCATAACCAGCCCGGGGATCAGCTATGCAGAGCTTGTAGAACAGGGCGCAGGGGCCAGCTTTGGTGGCCCCCCACCCTGCCAGGTATAAGCCCGCACCTCCTAAATCTGCCCGGGCCCTTATGCCCCCCCTGGGCTTCGGGGAGGCAGGTAATAGGGGGGCCGGGGTTAATGGCAAATCACCCGCTCGCCGCAGGTGACTTGACAGCCCCCCAGGCTTGT
Organism: Gastrophryne carolinensis; assembly: GCA_027917425.1. Taxonomy (NCBI): domain Eukaryota; kingdom Metazoa; phylum Chordata; class Amphibia; order Anura; family Microhylidae; genus Gastrophryne; species Gastrophryne carolinensis. The sequence goes on along the minus strand of CM051235.1, from coordinate 239,208,219 downwards.
GAACTGGTATAGGGGTTTCATGGACTCCTTACAAGTTCACAATGGGTTAAAGTGGACCAACACCCAGGGATGATCGGCCCGGGAATCTATAAGATTCCCAGACCGTTCTATTTCCTCCCCCTGGGGCATCCAAAATCGGGATGCCCCTCTGTGTGAAACTCCCCGGAACACCCGCTACCACTTACTTGAATCCCGGTCCTACGGCGCATGCGCGGGCCGCAACCCCGCTATCCCTCTAGTAGGGCGCTTGCCTGCGCCGGCTATTTACGCTCCCTGTTAGAGGGAAGTGGGGGATGCACCCGCTAGCGCGCTCAGAGTGGCTGAGCTTAGACGTCCATAACTCAGCCCCTCTGAGCGCGCTGATTGGACGAGCGGCCGCGCATGCGCCGTAGGACCCGGGTGAGGTGAGTTATTGTGGGTGATCGGAGGGGGTTTCACACAGCGGGGCATCCCCGATCGGGATGCCCGGGGAAAAGGACCAATACCCAGGATAGTCAAAATCCTGGGTGTTGGTCCACTTAAAAAAAAAAAAAACACACACCACAAAATGCTGGAAGCATTTATTACCAGCTGGGCGACAGGACATAAGGGGTTAATTTAAAAAAAAATTGACATATGGTCCCCCCTCTCAGGGGGGACTCCATTTTTTGGGGGGAAATTTAAGGGTTAAAAACCCTTAAAAATCCCCCCCAATAATTACGTAGGGTCCCCCCTACCCAGCGTTACTGACCCAGGCCAGCTATGGGGGCTTGTAGAACAGGGCGCAGGGGCCAGCGCTGGTGGCCCCTGGCCCTGCAGGCTACTAGCCCACATAGCCATAGTGGCCTGGGCCCTTCTGCCCCCCCCTGGCCTTTGGGGAGGCAGGTAATGGGGGGCTGGGGGTTTTGGCAAGTCACCCACTCGCCGCAGGTGACTTGCCATACCCAGAGCCTTGTGAGCTGGTACAGGGGTCTTATAGACCCCTTACCAGCTCACAAAGGGTTAACTGAAAAAACACACAGACAAAATGATTTTATTAAAAAAAAAAAAATTTTTTTACTGTACTTACCTCCGATTGTAAGCTCTTGTCCCTCGCCGCTCTGATGACAGATGCCGGCGATCGGCATCCAGAGAAGGGGGAGGCAGGAGATCAGAGGATCTCCTGTCACCTCCTTCCCCGGGCACCGATCACCGGCATCTGACAGCTAAGAGAGCTGTAGCCGGTGATCGGGACTCGGCTGACGTCATAGCCCCGCCCCCAAAAGGGGGCGGCCGCCATCGGAATAGCAGAGGGGAGAGAGCCTTCCAGGATCCTCCAGGATCCTTCCAGGGGGATCGGAGGCCCCCCAGGTGAAGAGGAGGGTCGGCGGGAGCCAGCGCACACGGAGGTAAGTAAATGTCATTTTTTTTTTTTTACAGGGAAAGCCGGAGGAAGCTGAAATGGGGGGGGCACCCTATTCCGGGCCCTCCCCTGCAGCCGGAGGAGGTCCGATGAACGATCGGAGACCACCATCTTGGGTTAAAGTGAAGCACAATGCAGACGGCACAGCGGAACGATAGAAAGCAAGACTCGTAGGCAAGGAATATTCTCAAAAATATGGAAAGGACTATGATGAGGCTTTTGCTTGATTAGTTAAACATGCTACAATAATGTCTTTGACAGTAGCCATCACAAGGAAAATGCTAGTGAAACCCTTTGATGTGCAGTGTTTCTACATGGCGCGTTAACAGAAGACATCTACAAAGAACAACCACCAGGGTTCAAGGATGAAGAAAGGCCAGACCTAGTATGCAAACTTCAGAGTTGTATATATGGTCTAAAACAAACCTCCAGAGCATGGTATATGGAAATAAATGAAGTGCTTACACATGAGGACTTTCAGAGGTGTAAAGCAGACACCTGCTTACCAAAGATCAAAGCATGAAATATGGACCCCTGCTTACCACCAGTGCATGGAATATGAAAATAAATGAAGTGCTTACACATGAGGACTTGGGTGTAGAGGTGGTGTAAAGCAGACCCCTGCAAACCAAAGATCTTGGAAACCAAAATAATTACCTTAGCATTCAGATTAAGAGAGAGCGGAAGATTGCAGCTTTCTTCTGAACCAAAAGCACAAAATACAAGAAATAATTGAAACATTTGGAATGAAAGATGCCAAACAAGTAAAATCTCCTATGGAAACCAACTACCTGAAGGAGATAAACAGCCAAGATACGCCACTACCAAGTAACATTCAGTACAGAAAAGCAATAGGGAAATTGCTGGACATTACCACCGCTACAAGATCTGATATTGCAGCAGCTATTGGAATCCTATGCAGAAAGGTTTCAATGCTAAGTCAGATGGACTGGAATCCTGAAAAGCAAGTCATTCGCTATCTTAAAGACACTTTACATTACAAGCTAAAGGTACCAGCAAGTTATGAAATAATCTTGACAGGATATGTGGATGCTGACTGTGCCGGAGACACCAGTGACAGAAAACCGTGGTTACTTGTTTCTTCTGTCAGGAGGCACTGTCAGTTGGACTAGCAGAAAGCAGCTCTTTGTTACACTTTCATCTACCGAAACAGAGCATGTTGCAGCAGAGCAAGCAAGCCAAGAAGTTATATGGCTGAGACAACTGTTTTTTAACAGATTTAGGTCAACCACAGTTGGAACCAACGAGAATCTTTGAGGACAATCAAGAATGCCTTGCACTTGCGCAGATGGAAAGAGTTAGCTTGAGAACCTAGCACACTGATGTAAAGTCCAACTTTTTGAGGAATCTTCAAGAGCAGGGACTCCATGAGTTACTTTATTGCCCTATTGAGTATATGAGAGCAGATATCATTACCAAGCTTATTGCATTCATGTTCCAGTAAAGTCCGTTCCTGTTATAACACTGTCTATCCGGATTACGACTCCGCTGCACCCATCAGCTGTTGCGTTGTTGCTGTATTTGTTTGTTCTTTGTTGTCCACTTTTTTATTGATTCATAAGTACTATTATTGTTTACTTTCACAAGCACATTTATTGTTGCATCATATCATTTATTTGATTTCCATGTGTCACCTTATTTATTTATTTATTCATTTCATTAGCACTTAGTTATCAGTATATCCATTTCTGATAGAGCACATTGATTAAATCTTAGCCTTGTATTCACACTGCACTAGCACTTTACTTGATATATAATCCCAATATTGAGTGTACTGGCACTCTGTTTTCCCCTGGACTTTTTGTTTATATATTTACTGAATACCCCAACGCAGCATTCATTTTCTTTAATGAGCCAGTTGCATTGGAAAGGCAAGCTAACCCTCCATTTTTTTAATTTCTGTGTCCTTTGTTGTTTCCATGTGTTTTTTTTTTTTTTTTACTTTTTTTTGGTGCGTGTATATGAAATAACATAGTATTTTCATTATTCTATTTAGTGTGCAAATCATTATGTTGGTGGGTAATGGTCTCTGCTAACCAACTATTTTTTGCAATGATTGTTAGGGATCTGCACACTGGTTAATTAATTGGCTATGCGATTCTTCTTTCCATGATAATTATAAACACAGTAAGAAAAACAGTACCTAGACTATTAAAACAACAATGTTCGAAATGAAACTGAAATGTGGAAAGCTCTCCACCTACCCATCTCTCTGTATGAAAGATTGTAGTCTTAGAGGCTCAAAACACTCAACGCTCAGCCTTAAAAGAACCCAGAGCTGGTCACTTTCCTTGGGGCATCTCAATTTAGGATGTCCTACTTTTTAAACCCCCTGGTTAGCACTGTATACTGATTGATCTGGCAATCCCATGACACATGCATAAGCCGTGGTGGCATTTCTCTAGCTGCATAGCCACTCCCAGTGCTCCATGTCAGGCTCTTGTCTGTAAACACACATTCGTATGCACGACATAGAATGCTGACTGAACAAGAGACTGTGCATGCACTGTTAGGATCACAGGCAAGGTGAGTATACCTGGTGAACTAGGGGGCAAAACTGGGGGAATCCTAAATTGGTAGAGTAGAATGTTTCTGCAAACAAAGACATAGCCAACACTATATCAGCCCAAGCTACTGCTATTGCACCATATGGAGGACATATTACAGGTCCAAACCATGCCTTTACCAATGGGGCAATTATTAATAGGGCTAATATGGGAGGGGTGTGAAAGTGAGTTCTTGCCCCAGCTTTCTGGTCCCCCGATGGTCTCTGGCCCCATTGTTATAGTTCCGTAGGTCCAAAACACTCCATTGTGTTTCTGTTACATTTTTCATGCTTGAACATTGTTATGACAGAGTATGGTCACTTGGCATTTCGGGTCATATGGCAGTTATCTCTTGCACTGAGCTGGATTCGCTGCTCTGATTGCTGGAGATATAGGTAACTGCGTCACCTCCAAGGCTATAAGAGCAACACTCCTAAAGTCAGTCAGAAAAGAGCTTCACAACCACTTGACTTAGTTTACAGAGATGTAGGTGGTCCCCTGAACCCACCTACACCTGGAAGCAACAAGTACATCATAACTTTCAAAGATGATACACAGTCACTTAACTAATGCAACACAGGAGTGAAGTTCTTGACAAATTACAGGACTACGTAGCAAAGGCAAGTAACAAGTTTCAGAGGAAACCTCTCATACTTCGAAGTGACAATGGAGGTGAATTCACAGGACACAAGAGTACTTAAAGCTTAAAGAGTACTTAAAAAAATTAAAAAAATCTATTTTTTACAATTTGTAGTTTTTTTTTTTTTGTAATAAAAAATGTAAGTTTGTCAATAAAATCTTATTGCGTGTGAAATCCCAATTTCTCCCAGTTACAACGGTACCACATATGTATTGGTAGACACCCTTTCCTGCCCAGGAGACTCCCTCAAACTGAAACAGCACTTTAAGAGATTTTTAGATCAAATACAGCTATGCTAAGCGCTATGTGCACCTTGCAGTTTTTTAATAAAAACAACCCTTTACATTTGAAATACCCCCCACAAACGATATAATCTCTGTAAATATACACTTCAAGCTTTCTAGGCGTACCAGGCTTGTTGATGTTGCCACAGTTTTCTGGAAGTTCTCCCTCAATGTATTCTTTGGTTACACAGAGCTTCCCTAAAAAAGGATAAAAAAAACAGGATCAAAGCCACATTTTCCTAAAAAAAAAAAATATATGCAAACAAGAAAAAACAAGTTAATCTGAAAAAGCAACATCCCCCGAACAGAACCAACATGCATAGGTACTGTCAATAGAAGAGTTGCCAAACACAAAAAGTAAAGCATGTGCACAATGGTAATTTTGCTTGAAAATTTCAACTCTGCAGACAAAGTGCGCACCTTGCGCTTTTTCTGCCAAAAAAACCCCTTTACATTTGGAATACCCCCCACAAACCATACATTCCTGAAAGTACACATGATAAGCTTTCTAAGCCTACCCAGCATGTTGTAGTGGGCCCATCTTTCTGAAAGTAATCCCTCAAAGAATTCTTTGGTCGCACAGGGTTTCCTTAAAAAATTTATAATAAAGCAGAATCAAAAATGAGTTTTCCTAAAATATCAATATGCAAACAAAAAAAAACAAGCTAAATCTGAAAGCGCAAGGTCCCCCGAGCAGAACGATACCCAACATGCATAGGTTCTATTAACCCTTTTAACTGCCAGCCTACTTGAGGTTTTGTCACCCTCTCTTGACGGGTCATTTTTCACCATTTTGCGCTATGCTTAACTGTGATTTTTGCAGGAATTTCCAGGAAAATGATATATTTTATTTTTGCGGCAGAGTTTAGGCTTTAACATGAAATGTCTTGTTTGTAATTTTTTTACTGTTTTTTTTTAAATATTTTTGAGTAAATTTAACAAAACAAAATAAAAAAAATATTTTTTAGAAAATTGTCTCCTTTATTTCAAATAAAACTTTTTTTTTTTTTTTTTTTAAAGAAAACCATATTGCATGTGAAAGCCCCATTTCTCCCGATTACAACGGTACCACATATGTATCGGTAGCCCCCCGTTTCTGTTCAGAAGACCCCCCCAAACTGAAAAAACACTTTATAACATGTAAAAATAAAATACAACTACAATCCACACTATAAAGGGTTAAATCAAGAAAAAAATGGCATGGGGTTCCCCTTCCAAGGGGGGGGGTAATCCCCATTTTTTTTAATTTTAAGGGTTAAAAACCTCTTAAAAATTCCCATAAAGAATTACATGGGGTCCCCCCTACCCAGCATAACCAGCCCGGGGATCAGCTATGCAGAGCTTGTAGAACAGGGCGCAGGGGCCAGCTTTGGTGGCCCCCCACCCTGCCAGGTATAAGCCCGCACCTCCTAAATCTGCCCGGGCCCTTATGCCCCCCCTGGGCTTCGGGGAGGCAGGTAATAGGGGGGCCGGGGTTAATGGCAAATCACCCGCTCGCCGCAGGTGACTTGACAGCCCCCCAGGCTTGTGAACTGGTATAGGGGTTTCATGGACTCCTTACAAGTTCACAATGGGTTAAAGTGGACCAACACCCAGGGATGATCGGCCCGGGAATCTATAAGATTCCCAGACCGTTCTATTTCCTCCCCCTGGGGCATCCAAAATCGGGATGCCCCTCTGTGTGAAACTCCCCGGAACACCCGCTACCACTTACTTGAATCCCGGTCCTACGGCGCATGCGCGGGCCGCAACCCCGCTATCCCTCTAGTAGGGCGCTTGCCTGCGCCGGCTATTTACGCTCCCTGTTAGAGGGAAGTGGGGGATGCACCCGCTAGCGCGCTCAGAGTGGCTGAGCTTAGACGTCCATAACTCAGCCCCTCTGAGCGCGCTGATTGGACGAGCGGCCGCGCATGCGCCGTAGGACCCGGGTGAGGTGAGTTATTGTGGGTGATCGAAGGGGGTTTCACACAGCGGGGCATCCCCGATCGGGATGCCCGGGGAAAAGGACCAATACCCAGGATAGTCAAAATCCTGGGTGTTGGTCCACTTAAAAAAAAAAAAAACACACACCACAAAATGCTGGAAGCATTTATTACCAGCTGGGCGACAGGACATAAGGGGTTAATTTAAAAAAAAATTGACATATGGTCCCCCCTCTCAGGGGGGACTCCATTTTTTGGGGGGAAATTTAAGGGTTAAAAACCCTTAAAAATCCCCCCCAAAAATTACGTAGGGTCCCCCCTACCCAGCGTTACTGACCCAGGCCAGCTATGGGGGCTTGTAGAACAGGGCGCAGGGGCCAGCGCTGGTGGCCCCTGGCCCTGCAGGCTACTAGCCCACATAGCCATAGTGGCCTGGGCCCTTCTGCCCCCCCCTGGCCTTTGGGGAGGCAGGTAATGGGGGGCTGGGGGTTTTGGCAAGTCACCCACTCGCTGCAGGTGACTTGCCATACCCAGAGCCTTGTGAGCTGGTACAGGGGTCTTATAGACCCCTTACCAGCTCACAAAGGGTTAACTGAAAAAACACACAGACAAAATGATTTTATTAAAAAAAAAAAAATTTTTTTACTGTACTTACCTCCGATTGTAAGCTCTTGTCCCTCGCCGCTCTGATGACAGATGCCGGCGATCGGCATCCAGAGAAGGGGGAGGCAGGAGATCAGAGGATCTCCTGTCACCTCCTTCCCCGGGCACCGATCACCGGCATCTGACAGCTAAGAGAGCTGTAGCCGGTGATCGGGACTCGGCTGACGTCATAGCCCCGCCCCCAAAAGGGGGCGGCCGCCATCGGAATAGCAGAGGGGAGAGAGCCTTCCAGGATCCTCCAGGATCCTTCCAGGGGGATCGGAGGCCCCCCAGGTGAAGAGGAGGGTCGGCGGGAGCCAGCGCACACGGAGGTAAGTAAATGTCATTTTTTTTTTTTTACAGGGAAAGCCGGAGGAAGCTGAAATGGGGGGGGCACCCTATTCCGGGCCCTCCCCTGCAGCCGGAGGAGGTCCGATGAACGATCGGAGACCACCATCTTGGGTTAAAGTGAAGCACAATGCAGACGGCACAGCGGAACGATAGAAAGCAAGACTCGTAGGCAAGGAATATTCTCAAAAATATGGAAAGGACTATGATGAGGCTTTTGCTTGATTAGTTAAACATGCTACAATAATGTCTTTGACAGTAGCCATCACAAGGAAAATGCTAGTGAAACCCTTTGATGTGCAAACAGTGTTTCTACATGGCGCGTTAACAGAAGACATCTACAAAGAACAACCACCAGGGTTCAAGGATGAAGAAAGGCCAGACCTAGTATGCAAACTTCAGAGTTGTATATATGGTCTAAAACAAACCTCCAGAGCATGGTATATGGAAATAAATGAAGTGCTTACACATGAGGACTTTCAGAGGTGTAAAGCAGACACCTGCTTACCAAAGATCAAAGCATGAAATATGGACCCCTGCTTACCACCAGTGCATGGAATATGAAAATAAATGAAGTGCTTACACATGAGGACTTGGGTGTAGAGGTGGTGTAAAGCAGACCCCTGCAAACCAAAGATCTTGGAAACCAAAATAATTACCTTAGCATTCAGATTAAGAGAGAGCGGAAGATTGCAGCTTTCTTCTGAACCAAAAGCACAAAATACAAGAAATAATTGAAACATTTGGAATGAAAGATGCCAAACAAGTAAAATCTCCTATGGAAACCAACTACCTGAAGGAGATAAACAGCCAAGATACGCCACTACCAAGTAACATTCAGTACAGAAAAGCAATAGGGAAATTGCTGGACATTACCACCGCTACAAGATCTGATATTGCAGCAGCTATTGGAATCCTATGCAGAAAGGTTTCAATGCTAAGTCAGATGGACTGGAATCCTGAAAAGCAAGTCATTCGCTATCTTAAAGACACTTTACATTACAAGCTAAAGGTACCAGCAAGTTATGAAATAATCTTGACAGGATATGTGGATGCTGACTGTGCCGGAGACACCAGTGACAGAAAACCGTGGTTACTTGTTTCTTCTGTCAGGAGGCACTGTCAGTTGGACTAGCAGAAAGCAGCTCTTTGTTACACTTTCATCTACCGAAACAGAGCATGTTGCAGCAGAGCAAGCAAGCCAAGAAGTTATATGGCTGAGACAACTGTTTTTTAACAGATTTAGGTCAACCACAGTTGGAACCAACGAGAATCTTTGAGGACAATCAAGAATGCCTTGCACTTGCGCAGATGGAAAGAGTTAGCTTGAGAACCTAGCACACTGATGTAAAGTCCAACTTTTTGAGGAATCTTCAAGAGCAGGGACTCCATGAGTTACTTTATTGCCCTATTGAGTATATGAGAGCAGATATCATTACCAAGCTTATTGCATTCATGTTCCAGTAAAGTCCGTTCCTGTTATAACACTGTCTATCCGGATTACGACTCCGCTGCACCCATCAGCTGTTGCGTTGTTGCTGTATTTGTTTGTTCTTTGTTGTCCACTTTTTTATTGATTCATAAGTACTATTATTGTTTACTTTCACAAGCACATTTATTGTTGCATCATATCATTTATTTGATTTCCATGTGTCACCTTATTTATTTATTTATTCATTTCATTAGCACTTAGTTATCAGTATATCCATTTCTGATAGAGCACATTGATTAAATCTTAGCCTTGTATTCACACTGCACTAGCACTTTACTTGATATATAATCCCAATATTGAGTGTACTGGCACTCTGTTTTCCCCTGGACTTTTTGTTTATATATTTACTGAATACCCCAACGCAGCATTCATTTTCTTTAATGAGCCAGTTGCATTGGAAAGGCAAGCTAACCCTCCATTTTTTTAATTTCTGTGTCCTTTGTTGTTTCCATGTGTTTTTTTTTTTTTTTTACTTTTTTTTGGTGCGTGTATATGAAATAACATAGTATTTTCATTATTCTATTTAGTGTGCAAATCATTATGTTGGTGGGTAATGGTCTCTGCTAACCAACTATTTTTTGCAATGATTGTTAGGGATCTGCACACTGGTTAATTAATTGGCTATGCGATTCTTCTTTCCATGATAATTATAAACACAGTAAGAAAAACAGTACCTAGACTATTAAAACAACAATGTTCGAAATGAAACTGAAATGTGGAAAGCTCTCCACCTACCCATCTCTCTGTATGAAAGATTGTAGTCTTAGAGGCTCAAAACACTCAACGCTCAGCCTTAAAAGACCCCAGAGCTGGTCACTTTCCTTGGGGCATCTCAATTTAGGATGTCCTACTTTTTAAACCCCCTGGTTAGCACTGTATACTGATTGATCTGGCAATCCCATGACACATGCATAAGCCGTGGTGGCATTTCTCTAGCTGCATAGCCACTCCCAGTGCTCCATGTCAGGGTCTTGTCTGTAAACACACATTCGTATGCACGACATAGAATGCTGACTGAACAAGAGACTGTGCATGCACTGTTAGGATCACAGGCAAGGTGAGTATACCTGGTGAACTAGGGGGCAAAACTGGGGGAATCCTAAATTGGTAGAGTAGAATGTTTCTGCAAACAAAGACATAGCCAACACTATATCAGCCCAAGCTACTGCTATTGCACCATATGGAGGACATATTACGGTACAGGTCCAAACCATGCCTTTACCAATGGGGCAATTATTAATAGGGCTAATATGGGAGGGGTGTGAAAGTGAGTTCTTGTCCCAGCTTTCTGGTCCCCGGTGGTCTCTGGCCCCATTGTTATAGTTCCGTAGGTCCAAAACACTCCATTGTGTTTCTGTTACATTTTTCATGCTTGAACATTGTTATGACAGAGTATGGTCACTTGGCATTTCGGGTCATATGGCCGTTATCTCTTGCACTGAGCTGGATTCGCTGCTCTGATTGCTGGAGATATAGGTAACTGCGTCATGAATGGACACAAAGATGGAAGCCGGGCTGATGGTGTCACCAAAGAAGTGACTGTTGACTAGTTGTTGTAGCACATAGGCTGCAAAGAGAAAAGTTTTGTTCAATTCTTTAGGTTCACATTAAAATTATTTCGCCCACCCAAGCCACAAAAACAACTTACCTGGACAGTTTCCAATATAAACTTCAACTTCAATCTCATGAAATTCTTCAAAAATCTAAAATAAAAATGACAAGTGTATATTATTATTAGTATTTATCAATATCAATGTCTAAAAAGGTCTGTTAAACATTTACACAGAAAGTGCAGTCATTGGGCAGTACAGGCATATGGCCAGCCAATTCTTAACTGAAAATGGGGCCCAAACTATTGGTTTTAAAGGGACAGTCCATGTTTAAAAAAAATAAATATACTACTATACCAGGGGTACTCAATTACGGTCAGTGGAGGTCCACTTACCAGGGTCTGCCGTGGGATGAAGGTCCGGGGGGGGGGGGGTAAGTAAGAGTGCATGACTTCATGTGTAGAGTGCAAGCTCCTCAGCCAACCTGAGCAATGAGCTTTCCTGTCCCCCCACCCACCTGTCATTTACTTCCTGCTTCTCGCCCTTCTGTGTAGAGTGCAAGCTCTTCAGCTAACAACAGCTGACATGCACTCTTACTTACACCCCCCACCCCATGTCAGCTGTTGTTAGCTGAAGAGCTTGCACTCTACACAGAAGGGCGAGAAGCAGGAAGTAAATGACAGGTGGGTGGGGGGACAGGAAAGCTCATTGCTCAGGTTGGCTGAGGAGCTTGCACTCTACACATGAAGTAAATGGGGGACAGGAATCTCACCTCCTTGCACTTTCTCAGCAGCTCCCCGGGTAATGGCCTCCTCGCCACGGGCCAGCCGCTCCTCCAGCCAGCGCAGCAGTGTGTTCTGATGCCGGGCCTCCAGGTGTGTGCAGCGGGCTCTGCTTGCCGCCCGAAGCCTCCGCCAGCTCCGCGCTCTCGGCTTCTTCCTCCTCCCGCGCCTCTTCGTCTCCACTCCTCCCCCGCCGTCTACGAGGCACGAGACGCTTCCACCTCCCCCGGCCTGGCCACGCCCATGTGCCCGCCCCCAGCACTGACAGCCCCGACCGGCAATGGCCGGCAATTGTCACCGGCACCGCCGGATCCCGGGCTGATGTGACAGCCCTGGGCAGCGGTCCGGACAAATGGCGTCTGCGGTCCGGATTCGGACCGCGGTCCGCCATTTGAGTACCCCTGTACTATACTATAATACTATAATGATTATGTCCAAGTCTGGTTGAAAAGAACTTACCGGGTACTGGGAATGAGTCCTGAAGCCTCCCTGGTCACAGACAAGTACAGTGAAGGTACAGGCACCCGCCATTGCCTATGAAAGGCTGCTCATAGTAATCTATGGGCACTTTCATATATCATTTTGGCATTAGCAGCATCCTGAGGGCGCAGCACTAGCAATTCCCCTCCATGTGGGGTTGAGAGCGCAGCACTAGCAATTCCTCCTCCATGTGGGGTTGAGCGCGCAAGCACTGATGCCCTCCACACACTGCACACCAGCGCTTGCCGGGTGCCCACCTGAAAGCATGAGCCCCCTGGTATCGCACTGGTGTGAAACCACACAAGCAGGTGCAACAAAAGGCGCATGGCAAGGCCTGACACCCCTTCCAACAGTACAATGCAGGGGTTGCAACTGAATGGTATTGCAGGCATACACACTGCAGGAATCGATCTTGGCACCCGCAATAGGACTGAAAGGCTGTGAGGTAAAAAAGGTGACTATTAATGTTTTTGTTTTGCCTGTCCCTTAAGTGTACTGTTTTTACCACTGTCACCTCCGAATTGTAGGTATTCAATTTTACATATGCCTGTGTTTTAGGGTTGCCACCTGGCCGGTATTTATTTTTTTTTACTTTACTGGCCACCAGCCTGGTGGAGCCAGTATTTGTTTTTTTTACTGGTAATTGAGGATGGGAAAAGTATACCCGCAATTACAATTACCAGTAAAAAAAAAACAAAAAATACTGGCTCAACCTGGCCGGTATTTATTTTTTTTTTACTTTACTGGCCACCAGCCTGGTGGAGCCAGTATTTGTTTTTTTTTACTGGTAATTGAGGATGGGAAAAGTATACCTGCAATTACAATTACCAGTAAAATAAAAATTATCAGCGCCACCAGGCTAATGGCCAGTAAAGTAAAGAAAAAAGCTGGCAACCCTATGGTGTTTATTTTATTAAACCTAGAACCACCAGCCATAATCTAAAGCAAGCACTTATATCACACCAACACCCTTACAAGTGTTCATACGCATCCCTCCCTAGGGTCAGTTGAATTTGGGCAGTCGTATGATTGGGGTGCTGGGAAAGAAAACTCCAAAATGGCCGCTACCAGGAGAAAATCTGTGAGGTGGTGTTTCAGCTTTGAGTGGATGCAGGAGCAAAAAGTCAGTATCCTGCATGCAGATGGGGCATGGGAGTTTTGGTGAGTTTTTTTTTTTTGTGCAAAGCTGTTGGTCCGGTTTAAATACTCACCTTATCTCTCCAGCAGATCTGGATTTTTATTACTTAGCCATTCATCATATCCTGATCTTCACAAGGTACTGCCTGGCACGCCATGAATTGAGCTGCATTCTCCCCTTCAGTGTGATATTGTAATCAGGGACAAAGCTCATTGAAAAACTAGGCCTGTAGCAATGTGCTGTGGGGGCAGATAAGGAGAGTATATTATATTTTTTACTTTAGCCTACAGTGGTCCTTTAAAGCGTAATTCCAGTCACAAGCCTACCCCTCTATTCTGCCACCCTACCTTGGTGTTGAGGCAGGACGGGGAGTTTACAAAGAAAAAACTTACCTCACCTGCGGGCCAGCAACACTCCGGAACCTGGTGAATGGGCAGCAGGAGCACAAGGAGGCGGGGGATGCCGCTTTGTGTCATCGTCAGCGTCTGCCACACGTGACAGGGCCGAGGATCAACTAAGGGGTTTTTTACTTTGTAACCCCCCCCCCCGTCATCCTGCCTCAGCGCCAGGGTAGCGTGGCAGGGTGGGGGCAGGCTTGTAACTGGTATTCTATTTTAATTATCTGTAATGCCGCCTTCTTAAAATTCATTATGTTTGGGAGTCTATGGTGGAGTCTACTCCAGCAATCTCCGCCCTGTATACTTATAAATCTGCCATTTCCATGGCAAATGCAGCACTGGTTTTCCCCAGCTGATGTGCGTACCTGCGTCTGCCATTTCTGAATGGTCAGCATGGTTGCACATCCACTAGAGGGAAACGCCAGTGGGAGGCGCCCAGCAATCTATTCTTATTTGCTGGTGTCACCCGGGAATTTATTCTGATTAGAGCAGAGCCTGGGATCAGTGGAGAGGTAAGAACTAAGGCTGCATCCTGGTTGGTGTTTATTTATTTTTTTTAGTTTACTGGCCACTGGCTGGGGGTTTCATACACAGAGGCATCCAATGTAGGACCAAATCCAAGGTGAGTAAAGCTTTTTTTTTGGAGGGTGCAAAATGGTAAGGTGGTACAGTCTAGCTCACCAAATGACCAAAGTATCTTCTGCTGGGTGTCAAACAATGACCCAGGGCCACCATCAGAGCAGTACAGGAGGCCCAAGACTATGGCAGTGTTTCTGGTCTGCCTGAGGTTTTGTGTGAGTTCGATATATATTTGGTTAATTACCGTCGAATAAACACTCCTGACCTGTATCTGCATGACACACCTACCATGTGATTGACTGAATTATGAATATGGGACCCTTGTACTGGGCATTCAACCTCTACATGATACTTACACGTTTTAACATTTTTATCCCAACCGTGTCTATAAAACTGACAGATGAAAAATCCAGGATTAAGGAGGTGAATTCGAGTCTCTGCAGGCCCAGCGAGCACAGGGAGGGCGAGCCCTGTGGGATGGACTCACTTATAGATTTCAGACTTCCAATCAGCCCATCTGCATTGGTCAGAAATTCCAAACCGCTTCCCTAGATGGAAAATACCCACATAAGTATTTTATTACGAAGGGTATTGTCAATTAAAGGGCATCGCTGTATAAGATTAATAGAATAACATTTATACTCACCTTTCCTCCTGCAGCCTTGATCCCACACATCACAGGAGCTGAATGGAAGCGAGTCTTCAGGGCCAAGGCAGGCTAATGTGAGATACTGATGTCAGTTTAGTTGGTCAGTGCTGTGTCTGCATCTGTCCTGGGCAAAACAGTGCTGTGTCTGCATCTGTTCTGGGCAAAACGGTGCGTGTCTGCATCTGTCCTGGGCAAAACGGTGCCGCGTCTGCATCTGTCCTGGACAAAACGGTGCCGCGTCTGCATCTGTCTTGGGCAAAACGGTGCCGCGTCTGCATCTGTCCTGGGCAAAACGGTGCCGTCTCTGCATCTGTCCTGGGCAAAACGGTGCCGCGTCTGCATCTGTCCTGGGCAAAACGGTGTCGTGTCTGCATGTGTCCTGGGCAAAACAGTGCCGCGTCTGCATCTGTCCTGGGCAAAACGGTGCCGTCTCTGCATCTGTCCTGGGCAAAACGGTGTCGTGTCTGCATCTGTCCTGGGCAAAACAGTGCCGCGTCTGCATCTGTCCTGGGCAAAACGGTGCTGTCTCTGCATCTGTCCTGGGCAAAACGGTGCCGCGTCTGCATCTGTCCTGGGCAAAACGGTGTCGTGTCTGCATCTGTCCTGGGCAAAACAGTGCCGCGTCTGCATCTGTCCTGGGCAAAACGGTGCCGTCTCTGCATCTGTCCTGGGCAAAACGGTGCCGCGTCTGCATCTGTCCTGGGCAAAACGGTGCCGCGTCTGCATCTGTCCTGGGCAAAACGGTGCCGCGTCTGCATCTGTCCTGGGCAAAACGGTGCCGCGTCTGCATCTGTCCTGGGCAAAACGGTGCCGCGTCTGCATCTGTCCTGGGCAAAACGGTGCCGCGTCTGCATCTGTCCTGGGCAAAACGGTGTCGTGTCTGCATCTGTCCTGGGCAAAACAGTGCCGCGTCTGCATCTGTCCTGGGCAAAACGGTGCCGTCTCTGCATCTGTCCTGGGCAAAACGGTGCCGTCTCTGCATCTGTCCTGGGCAAAACGGTGCCGTCTCTGCATCTGTCCTGGGCAAAACGGTGCCGTCTCTGCATCTGTCCTGGGCAAAACGGTGCCGTGTCTGCATCTGTCCTGGGCAAAACGGTGCCGTCTCTGCACCTGTCCTGGGCAAAACGGTTCCGTGTCTGCACCTGTCCTGGGCAAAACGGTTCCGTGTCTGCACCTGTCCTGGGCAAAACGTTGCCGCCTCTGTCCTGGGCAAAACGGTGCCGCCTCTGCATCTGTCCTGGGCAAAACGGTGCCGCCTCTGCATCTGTCCTGGGCAAAACGGTGCCGTCTCTGCATCTGCCCTGGGCAAAACGGTGCCGTCTCTGCATCTGCCCTGGGCAAAAATGGTGCCGTGTCTGGATCTGTCCTGGGCAAAACGGTGCCGTGTCTGGATCTGTCCTGGGCAAAACAATTCAGTGTCTGCATCTGTCCTGGGCAAAACAATTCAGTGTCTGCATCTGTCCTGGGCAAAACAATTCATTGTCCGCATCTGTCCTGGGCAAAATAATTCAGTGTCTGCATCTGTCCATGAAAAAATATGTGTCCGTAACCATACATTTGAATGGTCGTTCTTCCATTTTGTTGCATATGTTATTAACTGGCCCATTGAAGGCGACCAGAATACTGATGTAGCCCTCTGTGAACATGAGTTTGAGACCACTGACCTAAGTTGACTGATATTTCATAAACACTGGTAAACCTATTCACCTCAACACACAATGAAATGCAAAAAATACTCAGTCATTTAAAATTTCTGGGACTTAATGTGGGTTTTGATGTGAAGAGTTCTCCAGTCAGATGCAGAAGGATTCCAATAAGGTAGAGATATCTTCCACAAATCAGTAAATAGCAACCAGGAACCAATACTATAAGGGAGGATATCTAATATGGTGGAGAGACTCTCAACATAATGAACAACCATCATTTTTAAAAAATGAAGATGCTGAGATTATTTAATACAGGCAATAACCAATAACCCTGTTATACTGTTGTATATTTTCTGTGCTTGTTCATCTTGCTCCATATAGGGGTAAAAATTAAAGGAAACTTGTTTGTCTTCTGTGCTTCTAAGCCCAATGGATATTTTACAAAACGCAACAAAAAAAATCACAATGATACTTTTATTTTATATTTATTCTGTTTTGGCAGAGCCAAACTAAACTGGCAAGGAGTGGAAGAATTTCTCTTTTTATTATGGTAAAACATCTGTATCAAAAGCCAGTTATACAAATGTATCAAATGGGTGCCTGTCTGATGCTACAAAAAGGGCCCCTCACCTTCTGCGTTTTGGCGAGGATCATCTTGGCTAGGTTCACAACCCTCTGCAGGCCCTTCTTTCTCTTCTGGATGGCTTTCTTCTTCTTCTCTATCAGTTTGTCCACATTCGCTCCCATCTTAAAAATATTCATGGTTATCAAAGTTTTTATTTCAGTAATCAAAGAGCAGATTAATTCGTCACATGACTACTTACCTTCACCTTCAGTGCTTTTACAAATAGCTCTGCGTTTGCAAAGTAAATCGGTGCACTTGCCCGGAAGATCTTCACTCTGGGAATTTCTTTGGCCTTTAAATGAGAATATAACTAATAAGTGCACTGAGTAGTACTGGACGAACACATGGAAGTTCAGGTTCAACGAGTTTGGCTGAACTTGCCACTAAAGTTTGGGTCTCATCAATGGGACCTGAACTTTGGGGACCAAAAAATGACTGTAAATGGGGGTTGCAGGGGTTAGAGGGCTGCAAATCGAAGGGAACTCCGGGTCACTTGCCCTGCAGAGAATAGGCTAGGAAAAGTACTTAAAAATAATAACAGAAAACAAAATGAATTAAAAATACATACATAAATAAAATATTTTTTTTTACTGCTGTTGCCAAATTGGGGGAGGGGGGAGGGTAACACCTAGGGAAATTGCTCAAAACAATAACCAAAAACAAAAAAAAAACTAAATACACAAATAAATTGAAAAATAATAATAAAAAGAAAATTCATTTTGTTATGGGTTCCAAAGGCCAAATGGGGGGGGGGGGGGGGTTTACACCTGGGTGATGGCCCTGCCCAAAATAGGGTAGGGAAGGTACTCAAAATATTAACAGAAAACGAAAAAAAAATAAAGACATAAATACATACATACATACATACATACATACATCCATCAATACATACATACATCAATATATACATACATACATAAATATATACATAAATGAATAAATAATATAATAAATAAGTATATAAATAAACACTACTACACTCCCAGCTGCCACTATATTGACCCAGTGGGCAGTTAGAGAGATGTAACGTCCCTGCCCTTGGTTACTTGTTCACGTGTCAGTGGTGATGTGGACACTGGAACTAATATCATTGTCCAGTGCACATCTTATTTTCTCAACAACCTATTGGTGCAGGGCAGGGAAGGCCTGTCGAAAAAATTTGTGGCGACTGGGAATGTTATTTTGTGGAACAGCCACTGCAATCCGCTCTTTACAACTAGCCACCTCCATCAGGCAGAATGGAAGCATTTCAAAGGCCAGCGACCTTGAAATGCTCACATTCAGGGCCAGAGTATGTAGGTCAGATGGGTCCAACTTCCGTTTTCTCTTGAAAGTTTGCGGGATGGAAAGCTGAATGCTTCCCTGGGTTGGTGTGGACACACTTGGTGGTGATGGTGGTGGTCTTACATCCTCCCTTTGCGGGGAGACAGGAGGCTTTGTCATTGGGGAGGAAGTGGTAGCAGCTGAGTCTACCGAAACCTCAGAGGGAGCCTCAGGTGTTTGCATGTATTTGTTTGTGTTTGGATTGCAGGCGCCTCATCGTGGACATGGTGCAGAGATTAAGAATTTTGCCTCACTTCAGGGACTGGTGACACAGCGTGCAAATGACCCGTGTCTTGTCTCTACATTGCTTGAAAACATGCCATGCTTGGGACATCCTTTTGAGCTAGCTTTGGCTCAGTCCCTGGACGGTGGGTAGTGGCAGCAATGGGCTGACTGCTGACATCCTTCTCCCTCTTCTGCTGGCTGGTACTCTTTGTCATCACCCCTAGGATCATCTTCCACCCCCGTCTCCATGCTACCCTCCCTCTCAGACTCCACAATGCACACAGCCATAGGAGTCGGCACTAGGGTTACATCATAATCACAGGTGTCCAGCGATGGTCCACTGGCCATGTCCTCATCATCGAACACAAGTTGTTAGGCATCTGGGAACCCTAGGTCTGTAACTTTGGCAGGGGCAGGTGGATGGCCCATGGTATCCTAGCTAAGAGTTTCATTATAGAGCAATAGTGACTTCATGACTTGTGGCTGGACGTCCTTGCTGATTTTAAGGGGGGGTGAGGTGGAGGGCTCAACACTCTCGGGAGAAGTAGAGTGAGTGGAAGACAATCCCATGGAACTGGTACGACTGCATGCCATATAATCTACGAAAGCCTCAACTTGTTCTGGTCTCACCACTTTGGCAAAGGCACTGGGACCTACAAAAAGACGGTGCAAACCCAGGTGCCTGCTTGTACAAGAGGAAGGGGTAGCAGGCACAGATGAGATACGTCCTCTCCCTGCAGCACCACCTTCATCACCACCAGCCGCAGCAGCACGGCCACATCCCTGTCCCTAAATTTGCTGCTTTCTGAATTGTTGAACACAGTTTATACTCTATGCTGCCTGTCCCAGTAAGTCCAATGCAGGTGGTCCATCGAGGGAACTTTTCCCAACCCCTTGAAGCCCTATTGGTAAACATGTGGCCAGCTGCCACAATCACAGAACCTAGATGGATTCTGGATGATCCTGGCAAATTGCAAATTACGATGCCCGGGGGTGGGGGAACTAAATAAACCTGTGGGTATAAAAAAATATATATGTATCCATTGCAACACAACCGATAATCCATAAAGACACCCTTCTCCCTAATGCTGAGCTCAACCTTCTTTCTTTGGATTACACAGGCTGCCTTAAAGCAACTTGACTTTGCTGTTTTTTCTAGGTCCAGCATGCTTAGCATTGCATGAATTAGATTTACCATCATGTTTTCTTCAGCGTCTCGGTAGATATCTGTTTCTGCTACCTGCCCCAGCACAGAGTAATGAGCCCTGTGACACAAAGAGAATGGTTATTGCAGGTATCACCTGGATGGCCAGTTATTAAAATGACAAAGATGGACCTAGATAGCGGACCAGGCACCCCTTCAACACGCTAATTACCCTGAGCCTTGCGGAGAGGCATACACCTCTATCCAGCTGTGCGTACCCCTGGTACAGGGGCCAGAAGCCACAGCACAAACTAAAGCACCTGGCTCCTTCTAATGTAAGAGGTCAATCTGGCTCAATGTTTGGAAGCTTCCATTTTGAAGTGAGTGAAGATCCACTTTTCTCAGTATGGTTAAATATTTAAAGCAGACCTTCACCCTGAATAAGAGTCTATTTTGTATGTTTCCCTCACTCCCTACATACAGATTGCCCACATCCTACCTGCACCTATTACACTTTTTTAACCTTTTAACATCCAAGATGGCTGCCCGTGGGGTTTCAGGCAAGTGTCTTCTGAATATGATGCTCTGCATTCTGGGATTGCTGACCTTTTCCTGACCCCAGCCCTGCTCTGTTTGTGCGAAGCACAGCTATAACTCTGCCCCTGCACTTGCCCACCCCACCTTCCTCCTCTCAGTATGTGATGCTTCTGAGACAAGATGGCGGCGCCCATATCCTGGGAGAAAGAATAATGAGTAAGCGACTAAAAACCTAAAATATATTAATTTTAGATGTTGGGCAATAGTTTGTTTAAGGGTTTAGGCTTTTCATTAAATGATGCTGAAAGTCCAGTTTAACAGCCAGGGGAGGGTTGGGTTTTGGTGCAGTGCCCATTTTTTAGTTTGGATGCAGATTTTTTAGGTCAGGTGTGTTGCAGACCATGGTATTGTGTCAGGTATATTCATATGGACAGCGGACAGTGAAGCAGCAGTTTTTACATGATAAATCCCATAAAAAGAAATGGAGTCTCCTATGGTGTAAAGCGGATGTAAAATATTTAATGCCCCAGCTAGCCTGGAAACCCCTCAGGATGCCCAACAACATAACTTCCCCCCAGGATTTTGCGCTGGGGGGGGGTCGTCCAGTTTGGGCTGGGGGAGGCATGGTCCTGAAAGAGGTGTGGCACCTCACGAAAGAGGCATGGTGGAGGGGTAAGGTAAGTGGTAGAGTACAGCAGCAGGTGATGGAGCAGTTAGGTGAGTGGGGTGGAGAGGTTAGGTGAGTGTTGGAGGACAGCGGCAGGGGGTGGAGAGGTTAGGTGAGCAGTAGAGGACATTGACATGAGGTGGAGACGTTAGGTGAGTGGTAATGGGCAACAGCAGAATTTTGAGAGAGTAGGTGAGTGAGGACAGCAGCAGGGGGTGGAGAGGTTAAATTAACAGTAGAGGACAGTGGCAGGGGGTGAATGGGTTAGGTGAGTGGTAGAGGGCAACAGCAGGGGTGGACAGGTTAAGCGAGTGATGGGGCACAGCGACAGGGGGTATAGAGGTTAGATAAATGGTAGAGGACAGCAGAAGAGGGTGGAGGGATTAGGTGAGCAGTAGAAAACAGTGGTGGAGGGGCTAGGTGAGCAGTAGAGGACAGCAGCAGGTGGTGGAGGGGCTAGGTGAGCAGTAGAGGACAGCAGCAGGTGGTGGAGGGGCTAGGTGAGCAGTAGAGAACAGTGGCAGGGGTGGAGGGGTAAGGTGAGTGGTAGAGGGCAATGGCAGGGGGTGGAGTGGTTGGGTGAGCAGTAGAGAACAGTGTGGCAGGGGTGGAGAGGTTAGGCAAGTGGTGGAGGACAGCAGCAGGAAATTGTTACAATTTGTCATAGTGATAGCCTGTGTTATGTATCTGAATGTCCTGAACCTATTTCTTCTTCTTAAAGTCGAGTGAAACCCATTCCTGGGTGCTGCTCCAATCCCCCCTCCCCCGGCTGAGCAGCCGGATGATGCAGTGGCCGTTTTTTGTGGAAAAAAAATTGGGGTTTTCCACTGCAGAGGCCACGTCCAGCTGACCCTGTTCAGATAGCTGATTGGCTGATCTCAAGGTGTGGTGGACGGGCTTGTTGAGGTTCCGGGTGAGACGCCTATCTGGGCGCAGGGGGTGCTCACAGCTTCAGGGAGGTCGGGGATGTGGCAGTGGCGATTGCAGCATCTCTGCAGCCGCCCAGTAAAGGTGAGCATACCCCGGAAGGGCAGGCTAGCGGCTGGCCCTGGAATCTTTAATATTCCAGGTCGACCACAAGGGTTTCAATCTGCTTTAAAGCCTAAATAATATTCACATTTTACATATTTTCATGTATATGGTGTGCATCTGTGAACCTTTTTGTTGTATATATAAACTGAGGGTTTCCTTTATGCAGAAAATGTATCAACATATTGTATGTGCCAGGGGTGTTCATGACACAAACTATATTACTATTAAAATAATTGTTAAAATAAAAAGTTCATTGAACCTTTTGTGGGGAGGGTCTAGAGGTCTTTAGGTTAGCTCCTGACTGACTAAAACCTCTCTCTCTGCTCTTGCACTTTTCCAGTCATGACTTCTGGTGGCCAATGAGATGTGCCATGTGTAGCTCATTCATGCCTGTCCTATTTGCGGCAAGTGGTCATGTGAGAACTGCTGTGCACACTGTAGGTGAGTTTCATGGGGATTTAATGCCCCCTTGTAACCACTTAATAATTGGGGGACAAAGGAAGGAAGAGGTTAAATACAGCATCAGCAGCCACATTGTTCAAATAGAGCTCTCAGAAGGAGGTGCCTAGGGCAGTATTAATAACAAATACTGCAGACCCCTGACTAAAGTAAAAAAAAGCATTATTTCCTCCCAACACCTGGGCAACTTGATTTAGGATGTGCCAATTATTAACACTCCCTAATACGACTAAAAGGGATCAATTATTCACCTAGTCAGTGCTCATGTGCTACTCTGGAGGTGCAATAACATGCCTGTTGCCAGTGAGGTTCACTATCCATGCCCATAGGGTGAATACTCATTGGATGTAAGTGGAGAAATGGTCCAACCTGGCTGTTGCTGCATCAGAAAATAAAAGGGTGAGTATTAAAGCCTGTTTTCAGGCTTCATGATAGGTTAAGAGCAAGGCATTCTAAATAAGGATGCCTCAGGGAAGAGGAGAAGTTAAGCAGACTTTAACGCTAAGTCCACTTTCTATTGAATTTTTGAAAGTGTATATTTTTGTGTGGCAAATCGATGTCTTAAAGTGGACCAACACCCTGAGGTGATCGGCCTGGGAATCTATAAGATTCCCGGGCCGATCACCTCACACACCGCGGGACATCCGAGATCGGGATGTCCCGCGGGGTGTAAACCCCCCAAAACCCCCGAAAAGCCTTACCTCTCCAGCCGCTGCTTCCGCCGCCGCCGCCTCACTCGCGCTCCTCTAGACGTGCCCGCGCCGGCCGTCTCTGAATGGCCGGCGCGGGCGCGCACACGTCAAGAGTGACGCGCGGGAGGCGCCGACGGGCAAGCTGCTTGTACGTTGCTGTCAATCAGCTTGTACGTCGGCGCCGATTGGACGGCGCGGCCACGTGGGAGCGGGGAGAGGTGAGTTTTGGGGGCTTTCTGGGGGGTTTCACACAGCGGGGCACCCCCGATCGGGGTGCCCCGGGGAAGTGGACCAATACCCAGGATAGTCAAAATCCTGGGTGTTGGTCCACTTTAAAGGTACTGAGCTCTAGCATTTTTTCTATTTTTGTTGTTAGCAAATGTGGGTTATGGAAGTTTTTTCATCTGTTGCTATTCAATGTAAACCAAGTGCAGAATTGGTGTACGTTGACAATCACAACAGATAGCAGATGGCCATAGCAGCAGTGTTCTGTGTGTACAGGCCTCAATTCTCTTTTCTTGGTGTACATTTCAAATAGTAACCAATTGGAGGTGGTGAAAACTGCTTATATAAAACACACATTTGCTAACATAAGAAAACATTAAAAATAGAGTACTTTTGAACCTTGAGCACATCCTTTAGGCACAAAAAAATACACTTTCAAAAATTCCATTGAAAGTGGAATTTAAAGTTGTTCTTAACCTAAGGTCTATGTTCTTTTTATTGACATTGATCCAATGACCTACATTGGACATAAAGCCTCAGTTCCTGGCTTTGGTGGTTTTAAACGGAGAAGCCATGTCAGATCTCCCCAAAGGAGGAAGAAATCTGACCATTGTGGACCTTTTTTTGTGGACTAATATATGACTTTGGTTAAAGTGGACCAACACCCAGGGGGGATCGGCCCGGAAATCTATAAGATTCCCGGACCGATCAGATCCCTCCCCGCGGGACATCCGAAATCGGGATGTCCCGCGGGGAGGAACCCCCCAGGAGGCCCACAATCCTCACCTTACCGGCGATCCAACGGCGCATGCGCGAGACGCGGCCGCGTCTCTCGCTTCCCTCTAGCAGGGCGCGCTCCCGCGCCGGCCGTTTTGTGAATGGCCGGCGCAGGAGCGCTCCCTGTTAGAGGGAAGCGAGAGACGCGGCCAATGACAGCGCTCTGGTATGCGCGTCCAAGCAGCTTTGGACGCGCATACCAGAGCTGCTCTGAGCGCTGTCATTGGCCGGACGAGGTCACGTGGGAGCGGGGAGAGGTGAGTTTTTGCGGCGATCGGGGGGGGGGTTTCAGACAGCGGGGCACCCCCGATCGGGGTGCCCCAACTAAGTGGACCAACACCCAGGATAGTCAAAATCCTGGGTGTTGGTCCACTTTAAGCTTTAGTTTTGTGCTGCCTCTTGCAGCTGTAGGTAACTTGTGTTAAGGGGAAAATGAAGTGTAATAATTATAGGTAGATTATACTATATATGATTACAGATATTCCCCAAATTATACTCTTGAATTCTTATTAACACCCAAACAGGATGTGAGCCTGAGATCCTGACATTTGCCTATAGTAAACAGACCATGCCTCATGAATACAATAGACTATATTCACCATATCTCCCAAGTGTCCTTGTTTTGGAGGGATTGTCCCTCTTTTGAGTCCCCTTGTCCCTTGTTGTTCTCCTCTGTTCCTCTTTGAGGTGTGATATGTGGATCTGCATCAATAAATTGTTTACCTATTCAAAGTGTTTATATTGTTGTAACTGTTACATCCTATCTCATCCCTACCCTTTCCTACCCTAAAAAGTTGGGAGATGTGCATTCACACCTAGTTGCCAGCAAGGTACCTCAACAGCTGAGGTATGCTCTGAGCTGCAGGTCATTTCCTCTTGAAAAGCCATCCTTAAATTCTAATTCTAATTAGGTTGGACCCATACTCGGACATTAAATACCCTAACCTATACACAGGGCCAGATTAAGTGTGGTGGAGCCCCCTGGGCACATAATCTAAAGGAGGCCCCAGAAACATTTTTTCCCTTTAAAATAACAGTCCAGCCAAGTAAATGATTGGTAGTTGTCTGGCACCTGCCTACTTACTGGAACATTGGATCAGGGCCCTTGTGCCACCCTTGTGCGGGTGCGGGCTGCTCGGGAACTCCTGCTTTGCCATTCTGGGTGGGGGTAGTGTAGTCACCCAGCTGGTCCAGCAGAAAATAGTTCCCGGCATTGAGCTGCCAGTGGCTGTGCTTGGTGGCTTATGTGCAGTGAGCGGCAGCCGTTTGACAGCTCTGCACCCACTCATCACTGTAGCGTTGGTGATGGCGGCTTTGCTGTTCTAGACTCTCCTTCCTGCCCTGTGGTGGCTTTGGCTGCAGGTTTGCAAGATGATAAAAAAAAAGGCTTTTCCAGGCACGGAGAGCCTCTGCTGTCGCTGATAGCTTTGTTGCTGACCCCACGACCCATCAGACCAAAGACTGAAAGCCTCCTGGACCAGACCATAACCCAAAGGTTGGTGGCGGCCCCCTTTGCAGGGCAAGTGGTGGAGGTCTCAGGACACGTGCCCCCCTCAAAATCCGGCCCTGCCTATACACATACATTAGATGATTATTTTTCAAGAGTGATGTAACGCCTGAAATATGACAGTTATGACTGTATGAATGAGAGAATCTTATATAGTATTATAAGACCTTTCATATGAGATTACACATAGACCAGAGACTGAAAATATTCATAGTTCCAGAATATGGAACATAACGATCATAATGTGTCTACCGGTGATATCTCTCTCTCTCTCTCCATTATAACATTTATTGTACTGTAACTAAATTATAACTTCTCATGTAATAAGGTCTTTCTATGTATTGGATTAGTGAAGGATATTTACTGTGCTGGTGAATTAAATCCGTTTTCTTTTATTCATCCTACTGTGTGTTGGCTAATTACTCACACGATAGATTGTATGTGCAAGGCATTTGAGGGAACATATTTCTTCTTAGGACACTTCACTGGATGTGTGAGGATAGTGACCGTTGGTTTGTACCAGATTGATGGGCATTAGGCTGATATGATTATTAGTATTTGCAATACTTATAACATTAATCTCTAATAGAAATAGTGAAGACTAATGTGCAACAAATATTGATACATCCTGTTTCTCCTCTTACAGTTTGTGTCTCCCTCCACCTCCAGCATGGACTAACCTGCAGGCAGCAAAAGCGTAAAGCAGGTTGCATAATGTCTGGCGCTTGTCTCATGTCTATGTCGGGCATAAATCATCTATAAGTATAGAAACTCACAGTTGGGTCCTGAAAGTCACTGTAAATAATCCAAAAATGACAGAAACAGCAAGTCCAATGTCCAAGTTGAGGCAGATGGTGGAGAAAAAAGTCACCAACCATATAAGCTGGAAGAGGAAACAATCAGTCACGGGATTGTCATTGATGTAACATATAACTGGCATCATTTTAAACCTGGAAGTCCAGCCTCTGCTGCTGCCCTAGATATGGGCATTTAAAATAGCAAACAAAGCTCTGGCTGTCTGGTCATTAGGTGGACAGCTAGCCTAACAGGTAAAGCTTGCAAGTGCCTTTGTGCTATGTGCAGCTGAATTAAAAAGGACCAAGTGCTGTTTTGGACCCGGGGGGCATCCTAATTGGTGGTGCCATCTGCGCATACACTGTTGCTAGACCAAGATATGCTTACATACTTCCAGTTCCCACAGTGAAATGGGGATCTGTAATCAGCTGCTATCAGGCAATGGTCTGCATTGATTTCAGGTGCTATTAGGGTCTGGGTCACATGACCACTGGCGGCCAATCAGGGCGTTACACTTCCTCTGTGAAATGAGGAGAGGTAAGAATAGCAAGTGATGGCAGCAGTGTATGCATGGAGGAGATCAACAACCATTTTTTAGATAATGGGTGTTCATTCAAATCATTGAAGCTAGTGATCTGCTCCAATAGTTTTGCATCTAAGTCATGCCTAGTAATTTAGAGGGAGGTAGCAGAACCTATATAACAATGGGAACCAGTTAGAACTGGTAGATGGGAATAGGGCCTGGAAAGGCCTCAGCAGGAGGGAGGACCAGCAGTAAGCATGAGTAACATAGCTAGAACCATAGGGAACCTATGAATAAGGCCAGCCAGGCACTTGCCCCCTCCTGCTCCCCACTAGCTACACCCCTGCCTTAGGTACCATCACACTGGCTGGAAAACAATGGTTTAAAGGATGCCTTCACTAAATCTCAAGACCCTAATATTTATGGTGTTTAAAGATGGTAAACATAGAACTGACTGGTATGACTACAAAGGAACGCACAAACTAATCACCCATTCAATCCATTTGTTGTTCAGATGGATACTAAAAATCTACAACCATCCAATAAAATCCTCTTCCATTAAAACACGTCCTTACCAAATCACACTTGTTTGCCCTCCATAGAACTGGAATATCCATAAACTGCAGGTACATGCCTTTCAGGTTGGCTATGACAATGGCCGAGAGGATTGCCTGTGTGGGAAAGATGCAGAGATGAAATTCTGCTAAACGTTTTTTTAACGTTTTAATGGCTGTGATGACTTACCTGAGGAAGACATTTGAACAATTCAACTGCCTGGATAATGATAATCAGGATAATAAAGGCAGAAACAGATCCAGCAATCTGAAAAAAATGTTTTTTTTACTTACGTATATACTTGAAACATGGTTCAAGAAATATTATGTAAAAACTGGAGTAGTTGGTGATTTTATATCAAATTTAAAACAGAATCGCTTTAAAGAAGCATATTTTGTCAGTGTATAAAAGGCCAGGTCCAGGAACAGGAACTGTGAGTTTTTCAATGTATAATGTGCATATATGACCAATGTATGCTTACACATACATTTTTCCAATCTGCAAACCAGTGAACACACAAGTGAAATGCACCAGTGTACACTATAGTGGCAGTGAGTGCACACATGCCCAGTGCTGTTTTATGGCACCCAGGGAGCATTTGGGGGGTTAGGTGCCTTTCTCACGGGCACATCAGTCATGTCCCAGCCGGGAATCAAACAAGCAACCTATTCCTTTACTTCTAAACCATGGGCTGCCTCTTATAAATCCCCCATGTCTTCAGTGCCAGGGGAGGGGCTGAGGTTGTCATCAATAAGAGACTATAGAGTCTCTTTAAACAGGACCTAAAGTCAAAATGGCCCATGGGGGATGTATCCCCCATCCCCCCCAGTTTTAGTAATGATTCCTGCTGGTGTCCCTTGAAAAGCCGAAAACAGACAGTAACATACCAATCCTTGTTCTTAGGACTGCGGATTCCTTCAAGTATTTTTTCAGTCTTGCATCCCAAATTGGAAGTGGGGGATGCAGTGGTTCCCATGGTTTTTTTAAGACACTGTATATCTGACGGCAGTCTCCAGCTAGTTTACCTGCGTGTTGCCCCCTGTGTTCTCTTGTACCAGGCTTCTGGACATGGACGCTGTGACCGCCAAACAGTGAAAGAAGCTCCCAGTTAGATTACTGATTCCGAGGGCAATCAGCTCCTTCAACAGAATATAATGAAAAACAAATTATTTTTTTTAATTAAAACTCTTCATAAATCCATCTGTATTGTCCATGGCACGTAAACAGATTTCACTAGTGCAGGTTACAAGGATAAATCTGATTGCCTACTATGGTGGAGACTAGGGAAGTTGTGTTGTATAGACACAAAAGACTACGTCATATCCCAGAGTTTGATCACAGCAATGCCCTATACACAGAGAAATTATGCAAGGGGTGCAAGGGGCTCGTACCCCAGGGCCTCCATCAACCTTTGGGTTATGGTCTGGTCCAGGAGGCTGTTCAGTCTTTGGTCTGTGGGGCCAGTAATAAAGCTATGAGCAGTGGGGGCCCCCCGCATCTGAGCAAGCCTTTTTTTGTTTTTGCAAACCTGCAGCCAAAGCCACCACAGGGCAGGATGGAGAGTCTAAAGCAGCAAAGCCGCCATCAGCAACGCTAAAGTGGTGGCTGGGTGCAGAGCTGTTAATCAGTGACCGCTCACTACACAAAAGCCACCAAGCACAGCAGCTCAATGCTGGGAAACTGTTTTCTGGACCAGCTGGGCAACTACACCCCCCCACCACCCAGAATGGCAAAGCAGGAGTCCCCGAGCAGCACGCACAGGGTGGCACAAGGGAGCCATACAACCACCATTCAGTTATTTGGCTGGACTATTATTTTAAAGGAAAAACAGATTGTGTCCCCAGGGGCCTCCACCACAGTTAATCCGGCCCTGCCTATACATCTCTGTGCATCTCTACCATTCATTCATTAAATTTAATACATGGCTCCTACCCTTCCAACCCATCCACACAACATGCATCAATACAGATTGTTCCCATCTGGTATGATCAAAACTAAAAGACTCACCTGGTTACTGTCCACTTTATAGCCATGTTTTATAGCAAACATTCTGCCCAGAGAGATGGTGATTGTGTATCCCACCACAGCGATGGCAAACGCGTTTCCTATAACATCCATGAACAGATCAGTATTAGGAAGTGCTGGTGCTGCCAACCTGTAATAGAACAAAAATGACAAAAATATGTCATTATACATGTTTGGACCCCCTCTTCTACCAACATGCATTTCCATAGATGTGACCACATCATGGACAGCACAGGTCTACCACGGCAATGATGCCAATAGGAAAATGTCTGCCAAAATGTCTTTTTTTTGTGGGCATTTGATGGTTTTACACAGTCTCAGAGTAAAAGGTCTGCCAGAAGAAACAGAACTGGCTGATCTACGGTGTGAGGCAGTGGGCAATTGGATCGCCTGAAGGCAATAGAGCTGGTTAGAATTCATAGGGCTGCCATTAGGGCTGGCAGCTGAGCCCCTTCTCCCGAGTGAATGAACTCCATACTGGAGTCCTGCCTGTATCATATCAGTCCAGACAAATACCCTATTATTCATTAGGTGATGCTCTTCAATCCAAATTAATACTTCTACTATACGAGACACCTCTGTGTCTAAGTGCATATGTCCTTAATCCAAAATATACCCCTCAGCCAAACAGATACCATCAATTTTTTATGTCAATTAAAAAAAAGACCCTTGGCTTAATGACTCCCCCCCCCCCCCCCCAATTCATAGGAGACCACTTAACCTATGCCTTAACCCATCTGGTCTGCTCAAGTGTATATCCATAAACCCTGATCAGGGGTGCCCCGCTGCGTGAAATCCTCCAGATCGACAAAGGTAATTCACCTCTTCCCGGCCCTACAGCGGGGTATCCCAATTTTGGATGCCACAGGGGGAGGGATCCGGTTGACCTGGAAATCTATAAGATATATCGATACAGTGCGTTTGATCCACTTTAAGGGGGGGCACCATTTGGAGATCTTCCAATCTATCAACACAAAAGAGTTTCAGGTGAATACTTTATCAGTTCATGAGAGTTCCTGTTGGAACTAAGCATGCAATACACTGAAAGCATCTTGTATGCAAAAAGCTTTGAATGACCACCCCCCTGGTATCTCTTCAGCCTCTAAGATATGATCTGCAAGGTCTGAACAAATATCCCACCCAGCTGAGATGTAAAAGATTGGCCACGCCCCTTATCACCTCCACC
This sequence comes from Gastrophryne carolinensis, assembly GCA_027917425.1. Classification (NCBI taxonomy): domain Eukaryota; kingdom Metazoa; phylum Chordata; class Amphibia; order Anura; family Microhylidae; genus Gastrophryne; species Gastrophryne carolinensis. Next base: position 239,177,424 of record CM051235.1, on the reverse strand, counting down.
ACCACAGCTAAAAGCCAAGAATCTGCCACATAGAGGAAGTGGAAGGCAGTATAAACCAGATTGTTTTTAGTACAGATATAAAAAGTCCATGTGTTTTAATTACAGTTTGAAAATGTTACATTATATATCTTAAAACACATACCCTGAAGGGATGTCACCCACAACACCAATGCCATATTTTTCATTGAGGCCTACTCCATATGATATTCCAGTAGAGATGATGAGCTGGGGAAGATGGAAATATGGAAAGTTAAATCTTCTTTTGGCTCTTATCTTCCTTCTAGCACTATTTTCAATAGGATGTCATTGCTCCATGATATTGCGAGGAGGGCTAGTTTCAATGGTATCCTGTCAGAAACTAATGGCATACAAATAGCATAACTGAGGGAAAGGAAAATTATAGTCACTATAACAGGAATACCAAGCAGCATTGAGGGCAGATAACATCCAAATTGTAATGTACATGGGGGTGGGGGAGCAAAATAGATTGAGTCGTTTTGGGGGGTTTTGGTCCACTTTAAAGAGGAACAACCCACAGGAATTTAAGTTTCCCATGTGTTGTTTCTCTCTGCGGTGGCATCCCGAATTGGGATGCCCCGCTGTGTGAACCCTTCCTGGTCGCCTCGTTTCACTCAACTTCCTTCCACTTCCACGGAACAGTCTCGGACGAGAGCACTGATCGACTGAGAGGCGCGCTCACTGTCACTCGGCTCCCTTCGGCGCCGCTGACATCTAAGCCGCCTGGAGGTCTAAGCAGCCGAGCAGTGCTGAAGGGCGGGACCATCCGCCACATCCCCCACCCACCTCGCAGTTGCGCCGTGCCAGCACCACCACCACCCAGGACGGACGCACACACAGCTAGATATGTGGCCGGAGCGCACAGGCGCAGCGAGGGCTCTAGGAGAAGGTGAGTGGAACTAGGGATCTCAAAGTCTTTTGGACTCCAGGGCCTTTGATGTTCTGCTTTAAGACATTTTCTATTAGCTAATTTTTTTAAATTAATAGTTGATGAGAAGGAAATCCTTGTGTAGGAAATCCATTATATCTACAACCGGCCTACTTTGTGGTCTCTTCTATCCTTCCATCCTCATCATGTGCAAAGGAGAAGGTGGCCAGGACCAGAGGATGATTGGTCGCATTGCTGGACCCTTTTGTAGCAGCAGCAATAGTTGCAGGGACAGTTGAGCCATTGAGGGCCATGATGGTCCTCGTGCCACCAGTGGAGAAGGTGGACTGTTAGCAGTAGTGGAGAAGGCGAAAAGGAACAGACGATGTTTGGTGGCAGAGGAGAAGGCAATGAGGATTGAAGGGCAATCAGCAGCAAGAAAACACCCATTGATGCCAGCGAAGCTGAATGGAGACGTGACACTCTGCAAAGGAGCCCACTAAGACGAAAACTGGGCTTTGGGCCCCAGAACTGATAGCATGCCTTCCATGCGCTAGTAGTTCAGACTGATACAAGCAACACTCAACTACTTTTGGTGAGGAGCTCACCAGCTGCCTCCTGGAGACAGAGACCAGGTAGTATAGCTATCACTTGTCCTGGCACCCATATCCTGACCTCTGGTTATGCTAAACTGCTGTCTCTTATTTGGGGCCTCGTCTTAAGGTTTTTCTACATTTTGTCCAACACCACCCCTGTCCTATTGTCAGGGACCCCAGTAAAGACCAGGGGTTTCTCATAGACACCTGAACATACAGTAGTGGCTGTGTGATCTGTAGAAAATCCTGCCTTTTCTATCATGTGGAATACCAGATCTGCTAACCTAAGACTTTCCAGTGACCTCTTTTAACCACACAAGGCTGGTATAGATGGCAGAACATTCAATCTTCTCTTACCAAGGCCAGCTCAATGGGGATGGGCATGCATAGCTTAGACTGCAGCCTCCGATTGACTTCCTTCACACAGAAGAGACAAAACAGTGAAATCAAGCTGATCACCAGTGTTCCAATATTCGTTCTGTGGATTCTGCGGAACAAGCTAATCAAGTTCTGGAAAGAGACAAATAATATGATGATAGTTTGGCAACATTTTCCATGCACATTGTCTTCTAGTTTATACATTACAAAGTACTTTAGACCTTTTGCCAGATTTCAGGCAGAATTGTCAAGGTCTGCATAAGCCTCATGGGGAATGTAAAGTTAGAGGCATATACATGAAATGATTCTGGATATATCTTGTTCCATGTGAGACAGGGCAGCACAGCATGAGGTGGATATGGCATTCTTTATTTAGGATTGATGATCTAGTAATTTGGCTAAGAGAACTTTTGTGCGGGGTAAGTGTATTTGTTTGCTCAAAGTTTCTCTCTTATATTGAGTGGGGTACAATTGGGCAGTATGTGTTCTCTCTAATTACAATGCATTATTTGTTGCCCCTTCTATTAATGTGTATGTGCCTGGCCTTTCTCTTGCTCTGTTGTGTTCTCTGTCCTCTCACAGGTGTGCTTAAGTCCATCCCCTGCCTTCTCTTGATATGCCCCTGTGTAGCCTCACCATTTTGTGTGTAACAGTTGCTGTACTTGCATGTACTCTCTGCAGCACCCTCAGCATATGTCCCACTACTGAGCCTTCAGGCTTCTGGTACACCAGTTGGCTCTCCTTGGAAGCTTGTGTCATTCCCATCCTCTAGTCTGCAACCACCACAAGACTGCTGGTGGCCTGTGCTTCTTTATAAGCTGAAGAAGTGTGTTGGTTTCAGGTTCTGTGTTGGGTGCTTGTCCTTCCAGGCTCCCAGCTGCCCGGCCACTTGCCTCCCTGATGGCGTGGAGTGGTTGTGTGTCTTTGGCATTGACGTGTTGCTCCTAGTCCACTACTCTGAGAGATCTGGTAAAGATGTTGAGACAATAGGGGGGCTACATATGAATAATACAAGGAATTTTAAAATTAGAGCTAATATAATAATTAAATTACTTGCTTATTAAGGCATTACATCATAGGAGTCACAGAGTGGCAAATATCAGCTCATTATTCCCTGCCCCTCATCAAACATCATACAGCTGGTTTTGGAGAACATCTTTAACATCTCATTCAATTCCTAGTTCTAAGAACAGAAACTCACATAAATGAGGGACAGAGGCTGAGATTGTTCGCTTAGCGGCAGGCCAAAGATATGTTTCAGCTGGGAAGCAGTGACGTGAATGGTGGCTGCGGTGGTGTAGCCTCGAACCAGGGGCTCCGAAAGGTAAGTGACCACAAATCCAAACTGTACTAAGCCCAGAATGATCTGTCCAAGACATAAGCAATGCATTGATATCAGTTAATCATACAGCTCAAAGTAACATCAGGTTTCTTCCCCACAATGATGATTAAGACAGGAAATTGAAGTGAGCAATAAAGCTGACCATCAAGAAGGAACTGCTTCTGCAAATGGACTGGTTGCCTTGAGGCATGCGCTGGCTGCTTTGGGGGGGGGGCGGCTCAAACTAGATATCCATTAATAGCATATATGTTGTAGTGGGCCCAGATGTTATACAGCCTTGTTGTTACTTCAGTTTCCTTTATAGTTGGCCTCAAGGCAACAAGGCCCAAAGGCTCAGATAGGCCCCATATACCTGATAAATTAAAAACATTTAAGTCTCGACCTGGCAGGTGGAAGCCAGCAATGTAGTGCTCATCCTCAGGGCTGTCATAACCCTGGCTCCATTCTTGCAGGACCCCTCGACCCTATACTCCAGTCTTGTGTGTACTGCACTGAATGGTGGCCCTGTATGCACCGCAGACTTATAAAGATGTAGGAGGGTTTGGGAACTCACAGTGCCACCTTGGCTAATGTTAAAGTTTCAGTGAGGACCTTAATTCTAGTTTTGGATAGATTACTTTTGGATGAGTGGAGATGTCAGAATTAATTTCATTTTTATTATGCTGACACCATTGTAGACATCTAAGGTATCCCCACTTCCTGTCTGGTTAGTATTAGTATTACCAGAAATCTATGAGAGTCACAGTGACGGCTGCCAGTGGAACAGAAAGCCAAAAAGACATGTCCTGGAATTTGATGTTAGTAAATACAAACTGTTAAAGTGATCCTATACCCAGAAAATACGTTTATGTCATCACTTTGCTCAATATTCATAAAAACAATAACAGGAAGCAGTATAGCTTCTGGCTGACAGGCTGGAGAAGGGCAGAAGGGGTCAGGCTTATCAATTATAATAACTGCAATAAATCTGAAAGCACTACAAGCTAAACTGACACATACACCCCAGTAAAGCAGCACACAGAAAAGCACATATATATATATATATATATATATATATATATATATATATACCTGTGCCATATGCTTGTCTAAAGAACCCCTTCCTCTCCTCTGCAGCCTGTCAGAGCTCCTCTATGTCATCAATGCTGAGCTGTGTGTAACTTAATGAATAATCACTGCAGAGCACCCAGGGGCATTGATGCATCGCCAAGGAGCAATATGGCCCCCCATACAAAGATCAGACTGCAACCAGTATGTTTTTTAAAAATGCTGGGCAAAGGCTTTAATAAAAGAAGAAACAGCGGCTGTTTGGGGGGACTGAGCTGGAGATAGAAGCTGACAAAAGATCGCTTTCAGTTATCTTCTCTAGGGTAGGCTTTATGCTAGCCTCTCCACCATGTATGCTCGCTTTGTATGCGTAAAAACAAAGACATTGTTTCTCACCTGATGTGGAACAACAGGATGCTCTGATGGTAAAAGGATGACACCCTCCAAATCACAAGCATGACCCCCCTTTAGCTTTAACCTTCATTACAAAAGTCCCATGTACAACATTTCATGGGCAGCAAGGCTTATTTTAGATACAGCAAAGTCCAGGGCTCCTTTTTTGTTGTACTGATAGATAAGACTTACCAGTTCTGTGATAGACTAGGTCATCATTTTGTAGGGTTGGTCGATAAAATTTCCAGGACCTTTTGAGGATGGTTTAGTCAGCATAATAAATTAACCATAATTCAAAAACAATGGTGCTAAGAACTTCAATAAAGAAGATTTTGGATGGTGCCCATTGGATCTACCGGAGGTTGCTGACAATAAGCAGGCTTTACCTACCAACCCCTATTCTTATGCCAGATCTAGTTTCAACATGACTAGATGTTCGGACATGATATCAGAGAAACCCTTACCTGAAACAATCCCACCAACAGTGTCATGGCAGCCACCAGCTCCACTCTAGCTTTGTCTCTAGCTACAATATCGATGACTGTTTCGTTCCCTGGAAGGATGAAGTTATCATTGGGTACCAGGGATTCCGTGCTGCTACCAATCATAATGGAGACCACTGCAAAGGTCCCTTGGAGGAAAAGATCAAGTTCAACTTAAGTAAGGTGGATGTCAATTAGTTATTCACATAGTATGGCGAGTCATTGCTCATTATTGGTATGGGATATTGGATCTGCAGACATTATTCATCATCTTATAAACTCACCTACTGAAACGTGCCGTGATGTGCCAAAAAACGAATAAACAAAGACGGGGAAGAATGATGAATATAAGCCATAGATGGCTGGCACGCCAGCCAGGTAAGCATATGCCAGGCCTGTTGGAAACAAAAAGTAGTCCTGTGAGACCAAACTAGATAGATGACCATAAACAGCCAATGTATACTGGACCTACCAGGAGGCCATGCGTCACTAACAATGGTAGCAAATTCATATTATTTTCTGTTTACTCCAAGATGATACATCATTATTGTCCATTACTGAGCTTAAAGATCATCTCCAGACTTTTTTCAGTTCTGGTCCTAGTAAATATTAGTTGATGGCATTGAATATCCAGCTTACTCTTTCCAGAGGCACTTGAGCTATCAAGAAGGCGAAAAGTGTAGACTCCTCATACTGCTTTTGTCTGTATGTGTTATGTAAATACTTAACTACTACGGTTCAAACAGTGTGAAGGGGTTATCTTTTAGCCCAATGTATTAAAATAGGTATTTTCCTATGTGGCTCTTTTGGAAATTATCAGACTTTCTGTTTGGACTTCAAAGTCAAGGAATGTGACGAAATCTACCAAATGCAAAGCAAAATAGTTTTATCTATCCAAAAGTCATTTAAAATGTAGTTTGTCCTAAAAAGATCTCCTGCTATTAACCTTAAAAGTCATTTGATTAATTTCATGGCAGTAGAACTGATCCTCCAAAGAATTTGCTACACATTTGCTACAATAGCCCTTGTGCACACATTGATGAGTGCACATTTTGACTCTTATTCTGTCTTGATCCTTTGCAGGTTTGGTATGATTTGATGTCTAGTTATTATGTCTTTATGATGTGTGAGTATAGTTGGTTCACCTTTAGTTTTATTGGTGTTTTATAATTGGGATTTATTGGCATAGTGTATTTAAAGTTGATGGTAGCATGAAATGAGAGGATTTCGGGAAGATACGCTAGTGGATACCACTTGCATATACAGCATCTATATTTCAAGGTTCGAAAGACTCTCTGAAACCAGTTGCCTCATGATATCCAGAAATTGGTCAGCTGACATTTTGCCAAGATCCTCACATTTCGGGACTGGGGATTGTATGGAATGGCTTTTGTATGTGTATCATACTGTAGAGAGGATAATAATGGCCATATTACCTTGGGGAAGCTGGAGGATCCCTACACTAACCCCTGACACAATGTCCCCAAGAAGCCAATCCTTTACAGGATAGCATGGTAGCCATTGCAGTATAGGGATAAACTGGAACAACAAGCACTTAGCTGCCGAGCTGGAACATCTGCAAAAACAGAATGGTGAAAAATGTGAAATGTGAAATGTCAAGAGTAAAGTGGAGAAAAAGGGTAGCACAATACACCATATCACATACATTTTATTCTATCAGAAACAGATTACTGGTACAGTTAGACATTGCAGTCGATTCAGAGCCAGGTGACAATTCACTCCTTTTTTAGGAGAAAAAACTGCCATTCACTTTTACTGGGGCCAATTCAGAGCCTGGTGATAAAACTCACTTCTTTTTTAGGAGAGAAAACTTCTATTCACTTTCATTGTCTACCAGGTGTAAACTTTCAGCTTGCTCTGAATCAGCCACTAGGTAGGCAATGAAAGTGAAGGGCAATTTTCTCTCCTAAAAAAGAAGTGAGTTTTCTCACCAGGATCTGGTTCTATTTCCAGTAAAGCAATGTCCAATCGTGACCGGATCCTACCATGCCTAGACGGTACATCGGACAACTCTTTCACAGTCAGTGAAAGACAGATGAGAGAACCCAAGCACACACCAATGGTATGGAGAGGACAGATTTAGTAGAACCACTTGGCTGTTCAGCATCTCTTGTTGGGTCAGCAGCAGCAGGCGTGCACCGCCGCCAAAGATTGAATGTATTAAAAAAACTTGATGGTGTGCACCAATCATTTTTGATATACAGATCTACTACTTGATGAGGAAGGGGTGCCCATTCTATTTTTTGGCCCAGGCAGCAGAGAGGCTAGCTTTACCCCTGCCAGGATGCAATGTTTTTTCTAGGCATCTCAAGGTGTTTCTAGGTCAGACATCTGTCTTACAGAAAAAATAAGGTATAATGCCTTTTAACTGCTTTCCAAATTGGTCTGATATCACAAAGATATATTGTATATTACACAATACTTTTCACTTGAAGGAAGCACTGAAGCAAAGGTGACCCAATGTCTCACCCCACACAACATCCATCCCCTGAAACAAAATGGCTGACCTGGGCTTTAAGATGTTAAATCATCCGCCGTATTCACCTGATCTAGCACCCTCACAATATCACCTTTTTCTAAATAAATAAAGAAACCCAAAAGGAACCAAATTTGATTGCAGATGGAAAAGCACCAACTGTCCTGCCTGGTTTGATGTCCAAGAAAAGAATTCTATCTGGATGGTTTGAAGAAGTTGCAACACCAGGTTGTATCTCCCCTATAGTCTCCTAAGGATGTTGATTTCTCAACAAGTGAAAGGAAGCCTTCCGGGATAAATCCCAATCGAATATAAGAGGAACTAATAAAGCAAAATAACCTCACCTTGTGAAATTCAGTAACTTGCTATGTTGATTGTCCACCTCATAGAATAACATTTACATTCCTCTGGTTGGGCTTTAGGAGTTATTCTTATCTCTTTCACTTTGCCAACAGACATTCTTGCTGGGCTAACTTTTCTACCTGTCTTTTGTTCTTGAGCACCTTATGGCATCTAGGCATCCTTGGGGACACATATAATCCTTACATCCTGGTAAGCATAGGTTATTTTGCTTCTAGGGCCGGGTTACCTTTCCAGGCGGCATGCCCAACATATCTCAAGTATAAAGTTTCATCTGAACTGGATGGACTTAAAGCAGACCAACAGTCAAAAATGACTTAAACCAGAACAAACAGTGCTCATACACATCCCTCCGCGGGGCAATTTAGATTGCTGCACATAAAAATGAATTTACTTTTTTGCTTGCTGTGGTAATTTTTAAAAACAAGATGGAGGCTCGTGCATTTGCAGGCCACCTACAAACAGGAAGTGCTGCTGGGCTTCCTGTTACTGTGCATTGTCAGGTATGTCAGTTGAATCCAGAAAGCCGAAAGCCCCAAAATGGCCGCTACCTTTCTTTTCCATCTGTGCCAGGCTGTTGGTCCAGTTTAAGTTTGTTTTCAGCCTTACATACTATGTTACTATTAATATAGGTACTATAATAATAATAATAGGTAATATAGGTATACTAATATTAGTATAGGTAATAATATATTTCCTCTTAGGACAGTTCACTGGTTGTGTGGGGAGAGCCTTAGCGGCCATTGTTTTGAGTCAGATCAGTGGCCGATGGGCTGATTGTTAGTATTTGTGATATTTATAGCATTGATCTCTAATAGAGATATTGGAGATGGATGTGAAGCAAATATTAATTTATATATCATATATCTCCTTTTTCAGTTACTATTTTCAAAACAAAAGTTGAGCCCCAAATCTTTACAGAAACCTCATACATACATTCTTTGCTCATTTTCATCGCTTAAAGGAGCAGTATCGCAAATTTTTCTTGGTGACTTATATTTAACGCTTTAAGTGCCAGCCTATCTGGAGTTTTTGTCACACTCTGTTGCCAGACCATTTTGCACTATTTTGCGCTCCCCATGTTCAAATGTGATTTTGAAGGGATTTCCAGGGATTTCCCAGGAAAATGGTATATTGTTTTTTTTCAGCAGAGTCTGAGCTTTAACATGAAATGTCTTGTTTGTCATTTTTAGGTGTATTCTCAATATTTTTTGGCGAAATATGTGCAAAAAAATAAAAAAAAATCAATTTTTTACAATTTGTAGTGTTTTTTTGTAATAAAAAATGTAAGTTTGTCAATAAAATCTTATTGCGTGTGAAATCCCAATTTCTCCCGATCACAGCGGTACCACATATGTATAGGTAGACACCCTTTCCTGCCCAGGAGACTCCCCCAAACTGAAACAGAGCTTTAGGGGATTTTCTGAAAAAATACAACTGTGATATGCGCTATGCGCACCTTGCAGTTTTTCCAGAAAAACAACCCTTTACATTTGAAATACCCCCCACAAACTATATATTCTCTGGAAGTACACACCTCAGGCTTTCTAGGCGTACCAGGCTTGTTGATGTGGCCACAGTTTTCTAGAAGTAATCCCTCAATGTATTCTTTGGTTGCAAAGAGTTTCCCTAAAAAAAGGATAAAAAAGCAGAATCAAAGCCACATTTTCCTAAAAAAAACTATATACAAACAAGAAAATACAAGTATAATCTGAAAAAGCAACATCCCCCGAACAGAACGATACCCAACATGCATTGCTACTGTCAAGGGAAGAGTTGCCAAACACCCCAAAGTAAAGCATGAGCATAACGGTAATTTTTCTTTTCAACCAAAACAACCCTTTACATTTGGAATATCCCCCATAAACCATATATTCCCTGAAAGTACACATGTTAAGCTTTCTAAGCGTACCCAGCTTGTTGTAGTGGGCTCATCTTTCTGGAGTTGATCCCTCAAAGAATTCTTTGGTTGCGCAGGGTTTCCCTAAAAAATTTATAAAAAAGCTGAATAAAAAACACCTTTTCCTAAAATATAAATATGCAAACAAGAGAAAACAAGCTAAGTCTGAAAGCGCAAGGTCCCCGAACAGAACAATACCCAACATGCAGAGGTACTATTAACCCTTTTAATTGCCAGCCTACTTGAGATTTTGTCACCCTCTGTTGACAGGTCATTTTTCCCCATTTTGCGCCATGTTTTGCGACATTTTTGCTGGAATTTTCAGGAAAATTATATATATATTTTTTGCAGCAGAGTTTAGGCTTTAACATGAAATGTCTTGTTTGTAAATTTTATTTATTATTAATTTTATTATTAAGTAAAAATAAATTAATAAATACAATTTTTTTTTAGAAAATTGCCTCCTTTATTTTAAATAAAAAATGTATTTTATTAGGGAAAACCATATTGCATGTGAAAGCCCCATTTCTACCGATTAGAACGGTACCACATATTTATCGGTAGTCCCCTGTTCCTGCCCAGGAGACCCCCCTAACTGAAACAAGTAATTTTTAACATTTACAAATAAAATACAACTACCATCCACACTACAAAGGGTTAAATCGAGAAAAAAAAATGACATAGGGTCCCCCCTCCCGGGGAGGGGGGCCCGTTTTTTGGGGGGGATTTTTAAGGGGGCCAGCTTTTGTATGCAGGCTACAAGCCCGCATAGCCCGTGGGCCCGGGCTCTTCTGCCCCCCTGGGCTTTGGGGAGGCAGGTAATGGGGGTTCCGGGGGTTAATGGCAAGTCACCTGCTAGTCGCAGGTGACTTGCCACCCCCCCCAGCCTTGTGAACTGGTATAGGGGTCATGGAACATTAGCAGGTAGCTTTATTCACGCTTTCATGTAAGCACCCTAATGCTACCATGGGCTGCAAGACCTCAACAGCAGACATGTCCTTATGTTCCTCATTAATTAGAATGATCTTTTATTGCTATCAACATTCTTGTTTTTTTTACTCACCTTATTTTGCGTGTAGCTGAGCTGACAATAGACTGTATGCTTCTATTTGGGCTAGGCTTAGTTGTACCCAGTTCTTGCTCATAGAAGATGGGGCGATCAATGCAGTATCTCACATCACGGCAATACAACTCCTTGTTGTCCATGTTGGATCCCTATGTCAATGAGGACACAATGCTCTTCTTGGCAGTTTATTGTACACACATCCAGCAAATACCTATCAGAACATAGGATCACCTTTTACAATGTAAATGGGGTTGATAACTTTGTAAAGCCATATGTAGAAAAAGATCATTTTGTGGTATACAGTGGAATGGGCACCAGTACAAGGCCAAAGATATGTGCACACTTGGATTCCATATATATCACCTCCCTCCAAAACCCAATGGTGGCCACAACATTCATACAATCAATCAATAGACTTTATTGAACAATATAATATATATAATAAAGGCACTACAAAAACATACTAAACTTAAAACGCCATAATAAAGACTCTTGATCTCCCTATCGGCATAAGTATTTAACAACTTGGTGTATAATATAGTCTGGGCAGATTCAGGGTACATTATATTAATTGCAATATGTGTGTGTGTGTGTGTGTGTGTGTGTGTGTGTGTGTGTGTGTGTGTGTGTGTGTGTTCCTGTTATTTGTTTGATGTTTCAGTTCTCTCCTTCAGACTCCACATTACAACTGTAACAATTTAAGCTCAAATACTTTACTGAACACACATTCTCAACTCTGCTCCTTGCCTTATCCATTTATCTACCCACTCCTCAATTGCTGCTCTTCTCTGTCAGACCTTCTATTGGTCCCCATTTCAACATCATTAAGGTGATTGGCAAGTCAAAAGTTAAAAAATAAATATCAGTAGCTTACCTTACATTGAATCCCTCCACTGCTCTCTTTCCTATGTTGGTCTACTTAGAGAGGAAATCACTTCCTCCTTCAGCTTTTAGTCTCCACCCCACTGACCTGGTCCTTCAAGCAACCATAAGTGGATTCCCCAGATGTCCTGCTTTGATGCCTCTCTCTGCAGCTATGAAAATCCTTCGTCCTCTCTAGTCACACATTCAGAGCCCCTTTCTCATCATTTTTATGGAGGTCTTGCTACCAAACGAAAAACCATGCAAAAATGAAAACATTTCACACTAAAGTTCTCGCAGAGAAAAGGCTTTGCTGAATCAGACGATGGGAAAAAATTAACGAGAATGGAAATATTCACAGAAGGGGGCTCTGAATTAACCCTTATGTGCTGGCAGACTGGAGACACTCTTAGCCTGCAGCATCTCTCACCCCGTTTTTTCTGGTCACACTATCCCCTCGATTCAAAGAGGAAAAGTTAATTGATTTCGTATCGAAAATCGTAAGTTTGGGTGGGTGTTAGTCATTTTTTCCTGTTTTTTTGGCCATTTCCGACTCGCACGAGCCTACGTACGAATGCGTATATGCTCTTACGATCAGCGGAAGTTCGTTCCTAAATTTTAGGATCAAAACGTAAAACTTAGGATCAAATCCTAAAACTTACGATCAAAACGTAAAACTTAGGATAATTGGATGTGTTTAGGTGTGATTCAGAGAAACCTCTAAACGCGTTTTAAAAGAAAGCCACAGCCGACACCTTTTAGCAGCCGGATTGCTGTTCGTGAACAGGTTTTTTGGCTATGTGGAGGAGTCTGCGCGTCTTGTGCTCCAATGAACTGCATGTATCAGCATGGCCGAGGCCATTAATTGTATGGCAATGCATGCCTGATTTAATACATTTCATGTATGCCTTATAAAATCATTTTAATGTGGACCTTAATTAGTCCTTTGCATGTAAACCTTTATTTTGCAATATATTTGCGTTAATTAAAGAAACTTATGTCCTTTGTTATTTATTTTAAAATTGATGTACTAGAATAATATTTTTAGATAGCATTTATTGGTGTAGTTGTTTACCTTTGCTTTGTTTAATTATTTAAGCACATCTTTGGTCAGATGCATCACACTTACTGAGGAGAGGAGAGCGGGATAAAGTGCAGGATGTGGGTTACTGCTGTATTTTGCCCCCAGAGCTGGGGGCACGGACAGTCACAAGGCCCTTTCTGTTTGCAGGCTGCCCGATAATACCTGAGCCGCCATCTTGGCTGTTTCGAGGCTCATAACATGCAGAAGTTGCTGGGTGTTTTTTTATATTTGAGAGCAATCTGTATGGAGAGGGTGTGGGTAACCACACCCAAAATTTAAAGTTGTACCATTTGAAGCCAAAATATTAAAATTAAATCCACAAGTAAAAAATGCAAGTTAAGTAAAAATTAAACAAAGTAAGATTTACTTATGCAAATGCATTCATTAATGGTTGGTTACTACAAAATGAATGAAATAAAGAAAAATAAAAGAACAAATATTTAGAATGCACTTTAATGAGGTAAGTTTGTAGTGCGGAGCCGCAAGATCAGAAGGATTTACGTCCAGACAAAAAAGGAAAAAGGGCAAAACCAATGTTGCAACCTGAGAAATGAAACGGAAAAATCCGGATGGAAACTGACATAGGTCTGATTCCCGAACTGCCATACGAACGGACGTACATTTTAGGATAGAAACGTATTTGCTTATAGAATCACTCGCAAGTTCATACGAACGCACGAGCGGACGTGAAAAATAGGATGATCGTGACCCAAATCCAAGCTGTTACATGTTTCTTTGAATCAACCCATATGTCCTGGCAGTTATTACTAGAGGCACAACAGTGCACTTATTTTTTTTTTTACTATGATATATGTAAAGCACACAGTGTGCTTACATCACTTCATCATTTTTTCTCTGCATCTGCAATGCTGTAATACTTTTAAATATAACTTCTACAGGGTCTTTTTGAAAACGGATTGAAGTTTGGGGACAGTGCACGGTGTAGTCCGAGACAATGAGACAATTGGGCTTGACTTTAGTATAACTTTAACTGTTACTTAGGAAGCTTTCAAATCTCCTCTTTTTATGTTCTTATATATATGGATACTATCCATTGATCGTTCATCTGATCAAACTGGCCAATCGTACTCCACATGTGTCACAGCAACACACAGCCACACACAACACAATCAGATTGAATGAATTGATCAACCCACAACCACTTCCAGGCATGGGGCGATCAAGCATCCTAGGCAAGTAATATAGCCAGGCTCTTCAGAACTAGCGTGAGCTTTTTTAGATGCTTAATTCAGAGCATCAGTGACCCTCTGCTGTATTTGTAAAATTTATTTGAAGAAAACAGAAAAACACAAAACAAAGAGAAACAGGTGATAAAACAGGATTAACTATAAAACACTGTACAAATAAATAGATAGCAATACAAATAAAAACAGGAAAAAGTCTGTCTAGGCTGCAGTTCTATCAAATCAGTTCTCTGTCAGCCCTCACACATCTCATCTCCCAAAGACCAACAGTTCCTAGTCTCCTCCTTAGATGTTACAATGGAGCGTGTGTCACCTTTGATGGTAAGATTTGAGTGTCTCTCTGGCCATTCAGAAGCTCACCTTATTCCCTCTAGCCGGGGGTCAGCTTCTGACCCCTCCTATTCGGCAAATCGATTGGAGTCACCCACTGTTTGGTGCATCTGAGAGTCTCCATCTTTGGGTACCTGAAAGTTGGTCCATATGATATCCCCAATTTGTCCTCAGATTCCAAAGGAAGGAGGGATGGAGGACATTCCATGGAAGGGGGCAGGAGATGGTCCCTGTCTCTGCTTTCCATGGTTGGGTGATCTGCTATAATAACCCTTACTCCATTACTTTATGCTGGGGAGTTTTATGAGGGGATAACGTCATCATAGCTAACCCTTTGTGCATGCAGAGGGATATATATATATATAAACTACACCTAGGATATGTTCTGTCACATCCATTCCTCCATCTCCATGTCACATCCATGTCTCCATGTCTTTTCTGTGATCAGTGGAAAGGATGAGCTGCATTTATTTGCCTGGAGTGTGGCTTGAGCTACTGTGCTTTAACTACTTCTATAAAATTTGTAACTACCGCCCCCTCCCATTCCCAGAGATTGTAAGTTCATAAGGACAGAATCCTTTTTCCTGCTGTATCTTGTAACTGGAATTGCAAACAAAAGTACCAAACTGTAACGTTTATTTAGAATTTTAGAATTTTGCTATTTAAAGTGGACCTGAACTTGTTCAGTGCTGCAGACCTCTATTGTATACAGTTTGCTTCCACATTTAATTAAAGTGCCTTTAAACTATAGGGTCGATTCAAAGAAACATGTAACAGCTTGGATTTTGGTGCCGATCATCCTATTTTTCCCGTACGCTCGTGCGTTCGTATGAACTTGCGAGTGATTCTATAAGCAAATACGTTTCTATCCTAAAATTTACGTCCGTTCGTATGGCAGTTCGGGAATCAGACCTATGTCAGTTTCCATCCTGAATTTTCCGTTTCATTTCTCAGGTTGCAACATTGGTTTTGCCCTTTTTCCTTTTGTGTCTGGACGTAAATCCTTCTGATCTTGCGCCTGCGCACTACAAACTTACCTCATTAAAGTGCATTCTAAATATTTGGTCTTATTTTTCTTTATTTCATTCATTTTGTAGTAACCAACCATTAATGAATGCATTTGCATGAGTAAATCTTACTTTGTTTAATTTTTAGTTAATTTGCATTTTTTACTTGTGGATTTAATTTTAATATTTTGGCTTCAAATGGTACAACTTAAAATTTTGTGTGTGGTTACCCACACCCTCTACATACAGATTGCTCTCAAATATAAAAAAAACACCCAGCAACTTCTGCATGTTATGAGCCTAGAAACAGCCAAGATGGCGGCTCAGGTATTCTCGGGCAGCCTGCAAACAGAAAGGGCCTTGTGACTGTGTTGCTCTGCATTCTTTGATTTCTGACCTTTCCGTGCCCCCAGCTCTGCTGTGTCTGTGCAAAATACAGCAGTAACCCACATCCTGCACTTTATCCTGCTCTCCTCTCCTCAGTAAGTGTGATGCATCTGACCAAAGATGTGCTTAAATAATTAAACAAAGCAAAGGTAAACAACTACACCAATAAATGCAATCTAAAAATATTATTCTAGTACATCAATTTAAAAATAAATAACAAAGGACATAAGTTTCTTTAATTAACGCAAATATATTGCAAAATAAAGGTTTACATGCAAAGGACTAATTAAGGTCCACATTAAAATGCTTTTATAAGGCATACATGAATCAGGTATGCATTGCCATACAATTTATGGCCTCGGCCATGCTGATACATGCAGTTCATTGGAGCTCAAGACGCGCAGACTCCTCCACATAGCCAAAAAACCTGTTCCAGAACAGCAATCCGACTGCTAAAAGGTGTCGGAAGTGGCTTTCTTTTAAAACGTATTTAGAGGTTGGAAAACTGCTCTCTGAATCACACCTAAACACATCCGATTATCCTAAGTTTTACGTTTTGATCCTAAGTTTTACGTTTTGATCCTAAGTTTTAGGATTTGATCCTAAGTTTTACGTTTTGATCCTAAAATTTAGGAACGAACTTCCGATGATCGTAAGAGCATATACGCATTCGTACGTAGGCTCGTGCAAGTCGGAAATGGCCAAAAAAACAGGAAAAAATGACTAACACCCACCCAAACTTACGATTCTCGATCCGAAATCAATTAACTTTTGCTCTTTGAATCGAGGGGTATATGTTCCCTCCTCTTTGTAAATAGTAGTAATACACCATATAAATCTATAATAAAAGTCAGAGGGAGAAGTGTGAGAAAATTTAAATCTCAGGGTGGGCCGTCAGATGATGAGCCCCAACATTCAATCAGGAGGCAGGGGCAGCATCAGGGGAGAAAGGTTTGCTGTCAGCCCTGAAGAATAATGGTGGAGTTTTACAAGCCAGTGCATAAGGAAGGTGAAGTATGTTGGGGACGTTAGGTGAGTATATATATATATTTTTTTTTTTTTGCGTGAAATGCCAGATAATATTGATGTAGTATATGGTTGTGCTCAACTGCGATGCCATGCTGCATTTTGCAGAATATGCTTACAACTAGGGATTAGTGAACGATTCCAATAATAAAATTTGGTCCAAATTTCAGCCAAGTCCAAATCTGAAGTTTTAGAGATTGGTTTTAGAAGTTAAATTAACATAAAAATTAACATTTAAAAAAACTGTTGACTTTTTAAAATTATTTTTTATATACCATTGATTCTGAATCTCAGAAGAATAACGCCTCCCTACTCACAATGCAGACATCTAGGACTTGTGCTGGTGGTATGTTGCAGTCAGAACATTGCAGGGCAGTTTTGAACCTTCCCATTAAAATCAAGGAGAAATGATTTGTGCCATGGTACTTCCGCACTCCAAGGCAGTGTTGGTGCATGGAATGTAGTGTTTCTATGTGTGACCCATGTGTTGTCTGCTGACAGACTCACCCTTGTAGCATTTGTCATCTCTCTGAATTCCTGTTCCCAGTGTGCCCGGCTGCCTTGCCTTATATACAGGTCAGTAAAGTGAGCGTCAGAAATGGACTCTACTGTGTAATAGATTACTAAAGCATGCAAGCTGCTGACACTTTTAAAATAACATCCTTTCCCGGACGGTGACCTGTCCCACAGGGGGGGCTTTCATTGCTCACATCCTTCTAAGGACCCTCATTGCCTGGTTGTCATGTGATGCTTCTGTCAGGGGGTCTTCAATTGCTGACCCCCTAAAGACCCTTGTTGAACTGCTGTCAGGCTGATCCTTTCTCCAGACAGTCTTCATTTGCTGAATCCTTTCTAAAGCCCCTTTTTGCCGGGCTGTCATGCTGATCCTTCTCCCAGGGCGTCTTCTGTTGCTGATCTCCTTCTATGGATCCTACGGTATTGTCCGACTGTCATGATGACACCCAAGGGGGTATTCCATTGCTGTCTCCCTTCTAAGGACCCTCATTGCCTGGCTATTATACTGAATTTTTCAGGGGTCTTCCATTGCTGACCTCTTTCTAATGACCTCATTGCCTGCCTGGGCCTCCACTGATGCTGACACTCTTGGGGCATCACACTATATGGACCTGTGTGATCCCAGAGCAGGCAACATGACCAGGCTGTGAGCAATTTCCTGGCAGCTCCCCAAACTGTCACTCAACACTGAAGCCCAGCTCACTACAATGTAATGCACACAGTGTGCTTGCATCACTCAGCCCTGCCACTCCCATCACATTGGCTACGCTGTTAACAACAACAGGAGTTTTTTACTAGTATTCTTCTTTTATGGTCATTTGGGCACTTTATTGTGTGGTTTAAGTCATTTTTCTCTAACTTTGGGTTTATACTTGGGCTTGTTTGAAAAACAAAGGTATTCCCATTACCTGTATTTTATATGGACATATGGACCTGTGTGATCCCAGAACAGGCAGCATGACACCTGTGCTGCACTCTGACCACACAGTGATTGAAGACAAGGTGGTCTCCTTTACCTGTCTTCCTTTTGTATGGCCACATAGACACTCTACCATGTTGTTTAATCCAGGGATCCCAGTTCATGTTTTGTGGATCTTGACACAACTGGCTCTATACGACTGTCTGTCGACTAATGACTTGATGACTAATGACCTGTGTGTCCATGAGGGGGTTCACAAAGCATGAAGTGTTGGTGGGCATTGAGGAGAGGGTTCAATCTATTCTCAGGTAGCTTGGCTTAATGCTTGGGCTCATGGTCTTGAGAATAAAAATGATATCCCAAAATTTTCAGTATTCGCGTTTTCTTTGGACCTGTGTGACACAAGAGCAGGCATCATATAACTGCTGCACCCCGACCAGGAGTCAACAAAAATGGGCAAACATTAGTGACATTTGGGTATTGTAGTTGGTTTCGCTGCAATCAAGATTAACAATGCAAAATGCGAAAATCCCTGGGCCTCTCACACCGGGGGAGTGATTGCACTGCGATTTCCCCAAAACACTTCAAGCAGGACTTTTTCCCAATCACATTGTTTCCTCAGTGTGTAGGGACATGTGAGGCATTCAAACTTGCAATCATGGTGAGTTCAAGTGCAGCCAACCATCCTTATGTTGCAACTATTTGCTACTTATTCAGAGTGTTGTCAGGGTGCAGAACGGGGGCATATTGCCTGCTCAGGGATCACACAGGTCCATTAAATCAGCAAAGTACAGGGAATACCTGGAGGAACACCCAACATAATCTGCATGAACAGTGCACTGACTATATTTTTATATATTTTGTTCCCAAAGAAATTGTAATCTTATACAATCAAAAATTACGCTTTATATAGGATAACTCCTTTTGTTTAGCCAGCATGGTTGATTCCTTAATTAATACGCAGCATGGTGGGGGTATTTCCTATGTTCTGAAGACTGGCTTGGCCTGAGTTTAGTTTCATGTGTGCATTCGCATGCAAATTAAGTTGGCCAGCAGAAAATCACCTGGGCTTGTCTGGGCCAATCAGAGATCATGATATTTCAAATAAAACAAAAGGGTCAGCCTGTGAGAGGTGGCTGGTGAGAGAGGAGATTGGCTCGGGCAGCTAAAGGACACACATACAGTTATGTTTTGAATGGTGACAGACAATGATGAGATTTTGATGTGAACTTGAATACAGCAGCAATCTTGTTTGGAGATTGGATGAGGCCTGCTGATTTCTGCCTGGACTAGATTAAACAAATGAGTAATCCATTTTGATACATGCTTTTGCCCTGTTCGGCTTTCTGTGTGTTGTAACAGTGCTTGTAGCATTTTTGTATTTGTAAATTTTTTGCAAGCATGGTTTAAAGTGCATCATCTAGCTTTTCCTTGGGAGTTACTGACAAATGAACTTATTAGACAATGTGGTGTAATTTTAGAGATATACATATATTTGAGCTTTTTTAAAGTGGGCCAACACCCTGCCCGATCGTCGCTACCCCCGGGGCTGTGTGAAACCCCCCAGGACGCCCCATTCACCTTACCTTACTCCCGTTCCAACGGCGCATGCCGCATCTCGCGCTTCTCTCTAGCAGGGTGCATGCCCGCACCGGCCATTTGTGAATGGCCGGCGCGGGCGCGCTCCCTGTTAGAGGGAAGCGCGAGATGCGGCCTCCAGGGTGCTCGGAGCCGCTGTGGTTGTCCGTCCCTTGTACGTGCATACCACAGCGGCTCTGAGCGCGCTGATTGGACGAGCAGCCGCGCATGCGCCGTAGAAGCGTGGTGAGGTGAGTTTTTCCGGGCGTTCTGGGGGGTTTCATGCGTATGGGGGTGCCCCGCGGAAGTGGACCAAAACCCAGGATAGTGAAAATCCTGGATGTTGGTCCACTTTAATTGCCTTATACATTTAAGGGCTGCAAATATACTTGTGGATTTAGCAAAATTATAACCAAGCAAAACACTGACATTATCAAGGATTTTAATTTGCGATCACAGTGCAGTGCATAGCAAATTGCGATTGCGTCCGGCAATCCATTCAATCATCATTCATTGCTTGATATTAATATGCACAGTAATGAATGCTGATTGGAGGAGAGCCTGCACATGGACCATGTAAGCGGGTTGAATATATGGTAACCTGGGGGTTTTGCACAAAGGGCATCCCAAATTGTGTTGGCCGAATTTAAAGGCACGCATCACAAACAGGGTCGGACAGGCCCACTAGAGATCCAAAGTAACCTTTAGTGGTTCCTAGCCATTTACAATGGACCACCATCAAGGCAGCACCAGAGATCAAAGAATGTCCAATCTGGTTTGTCTGGTGTGTTCTGAGAGTATGGTATTTGTTCTGAAAGTTACTTTTGTGATTTAGTTTGTAAATGTCACACTTTATTTTATGCAAAAATGTAATTGTGTTTTAGCTGAATGGTGGGTCACAAGAATTATTTCCTCAGGTGAGTCCAGGCTGCTCCAGTCCTACAATGACAACAGATAAGATCGGACACTTTTGAACAATCTGCGCAGTCATTTAGGGGAATTAGTTGGGTGATCTTCATTGTCATTTACAGGAAAGCAGTTAATATTTGGTGGAGCCCTCATCCATACCGCATGCAGCAACATAAACGTTTCAGGTTCACTTCTTCTGGCCCTATTATCTGGAACACGGACTATGACCAGCCTGCAGAGGAACTGAACGGTTAAAGGACAACAACATGAAGACAGTTTGGCTCCTAAAAGCCCCTTTAAAATCTCCATTCCAGTGCTCCCCCCAGTGACCAAAATCAGGTCACACTTTCATTACATATAAACCCCAACTGAAAATAATTCCCTGCAGTAATTTGCTTCAGTTAATGCCACAAACACGGCCCAAGTGAGCTGAAAAAGCTTTAAATTTGAGCTCTATTTTTGCTCACATGGCCGATGCTTTAATAAATTTGGGAAACTATTCCACCCTACTTGGCCAGTATTTACTAGTGTTCAGAAATCTTTAGCCTCATTTGGCCGGCATTTATTAGTCTGAGTACTAAACCAACCTCACTAGGACAGTATTTACTAAAGTTTAGGTAACTTCTTCACCTATCTTGGCTGGCACCCCCCTAATTTTTGCAGAGCCAGCCTTTCCGGTGTTGCCCTTAGGCCTGCTTAAAGAGGACCAGAATCCACCCTGGAGTCCATGAGACTCCAGGGCAGGCTTACGCCATCCCTTGGAGCATTTTGAACTGGGATGCTCCGCTGTGTTAAACCCCCTAGGGCGCCCAATATTCTTACCTTTCCCCCATGCCTGCGGTGCTTGCGTAGCTGGCACCAGCATCACTCTCCTCCAGGTTGACTTCGGGCTAGACATTGCACTGTAGCAAACTTCAATCCATTTTCAAAAAGACCCTGTAGTTCCTAAGTTATTTGTAAAAGTATTAAAGCATTGTAGATGCAGAGAAAATAAGGAGAAACAGTGGGAGTGGCAACAACAATGTGATGTAAGCACACTGTTTGCTTTACCTAAAGCATAGTAAAAAAAATAAGTGCATTGCTTCTAGTTATTATTCTAGAATATCGAGTGATGAGGCGTAGAGTAAAAGATACCCCTTTGGTCAAGATTCACATTGGCAGGAATTGCTTGGACAGGGGGTTCACAAGGGGAAATACAAATTTGATTTAAAACAAATTTACTATACTCATCTTCAACAAGCTCCGGGGCATTTGTGCTAATGAATTTTTTGTGATTCAGATTGCATGGATTGGCCGTTGCTAGTGATTGCCAGTGGAGTGTGATTGCAAGCACAGCAGTGACAAAATATGGGCAAATGCCCTTAAGCTGCTATGGCCACCTCTTGCTTGGCCGTTGCATCACCTTCAAATGCCCTGGTGTGAAAGAAGTACAAAAGTCTTAAAGGGGCCACAGCACTCAAACCAGTTAGCTTGCTGACCAGCCTACAATCTGTCTCTAAACTTGGTTAAAAACAGAGGGCTCAATCACACACATCTGCAGAAGTATGCTTAAGCTGCACCACCAGCGCCAAGGTGCCCCTGTGAGGTGCAGTCCTAACTCTAGTACTAATTCTAGTCTCTAAGAGCCCCATTTGGGACATACAATGCAATAGATAAATTGGGAGCAGGCTTACCTGAGGTTGGACTGCACCTCACAGGGGCACCTTGGCGCTGGTGGTGCAGCTTAAGCATACTTCTGCAGATGTGTGTGGCCGAGCCCCCTGTTTTTAACCTAGTTTAGAGACAGATTGTAGGCTGGTCAGCAAGCTAACTGGTTTGAGTGCTGTGGCCCCTTTAAGACTTTTGTATTCTAATTGCCCTGCTAATGTGCACCTCCCTGGTTAGTTATAAAATGGTCTGAGCGGCTGCCACCCCTCTTTTGTTTCTTTTGAATTTGTGCAAGCACATGGAGTGTGGGGTCTAGGCTGTATTGCAAGGTCTTTGACCCTTCCACCCCATGGCTTGCACTTGAGGTTTAGGGCAACCTCAGGTAAGCCTGCTCCCAATTTATCTATTGCATTGTATGTCCCAAATGGGGCTCTTAGAGACTAGAATTAGTACTAGAGTTAGGACTGCACCTCACAGAGGCACCTTGGCGCTGGTGGTGCAGCTTAAGCATACTTCTGCAGATGTGTGTGACCGAGCCCTCTGTTATTAACCAAGTTTAGAGACAGATTTCAGGTTGGTCAGCAAGCTAACTGGTTTGAGTGCTGTGGCCCCTTTAAGACTTTTGTATTCTAATTGCCCTGCTAATGTGCACCTCCCTGGTTAGTTATAAAATGGTCTGAGCGGCTGCCACCCCCCTTTTGTTTCTTGTGAAAGAAGTACCTCAGTGACATCACATACAAGCTGCACATCTGTGACATCACATACAAATTGCACCTCTGTGACATTAAATACAAGCTGCACCTCTGTGACATTGTTAGGGCGAGCGCTGTGGGCCCATCTCGCAGCACTTCCCTCACCTCCGTTGCTGCTCCAGCTGCCCTGGTGAGCGCTGCGTGCCCATCTTGCAGCGCTCCCCAGTCCCTCTCCTTACCCGCTCCTGCCGGCGGGCCCGCGGCTTCCAGCGCCGGCTGCTCCCAGCCATCTTCCTCCTCCTCGTGCTGCTTCCTCACATGGTTCGGTGCGCGCATGCCCCCGTCCACTAGAGGGCGCGCGCGCCGGATTCCTGAAATTTAAAGGGCCTGTACACCACTGATTGGTGCCCAGTCATCCAATCCTGCATTCACTTCCCCTATTTAAGGGGCACTTCCTTTTCCATCAGTGCCGAATCTTGGTCTTCCTTTGTATGCAGAAAGTCTGTTGTTTTCAGTATTGCTCACCTGTGTACCGACCTTTGCCTGTCCCCGACTCTGAACCAGTGCTGCCAGCCCTGACCTCTGCTTGAACTTTTACATCGCCTTTTGCCTGCCTCCTTTACACCACGCAGTACCTCGGCTGACTGTGTGGCTGAGCTGCTGTTGGGGGGTAGCGACCTGGGGGTCACTCGCTGCTGCAAGACCAACCTGCCTTGCGGCGGGCTCTGGTGAATACCGGTGGCCTCTTAGACTCCGCTCCCCTGACGCAGCACTCGCTATCAGTAACACGGTCACAGCAGATCCACACCTGTGCCGCCACACCCGGTCCTTGACAGTAAGATCCGGCCATGGATCCCGCTGAGGTGCCACTGCCTGATGCCTCAGAATTACCTGCAATAGTGGCTATGCAGTCTCGCCAAATTATCCAGCTCTCCGCCATGGTTTAGCAGCTCTTATGGATTCAGCAACAGCAATTGCCACCAGCCACCCCAGTATTGCCACCACAGCCTCCAGTAGAATCAACTTCTAGAATCCGTCTCTCCTTGCCGGCTAAGTTTGACGGGGATGCCAAGTTATGCCGAGGCTTCCTTACCCAGTGTTCTATGCATTTGGAAATGTTGGCAGACCAATTTCCCACTGAACGTGCTAAGGTGGCCTTTGTTATTAGTCTGCTCTCAGGAAAAGCTCTGGCCTGAGCTACCCCATTATGGGATCGCGAGGACCCAGTCACTTCCAATATACTCCCTTTTGTCTCTGAGTTTCGCCAGGTCTTCGAGGAACCAGCCCGGGCCTCGTCTGCAGAGACGGCCCAGTTGAACTTGGTTCAGGGCAACCTGTCCGTTGGTGAATACGCCATTCAGTTCCGTACCCTGGCATCTGAACTGTCTTGGAATAATGAGGCCTTATGTGCCTCCTTCAAGAAGGGACTGTCTAGCAATATTAAAGATGCTCTAGCTGCACGTGATTTGCCTTCATCTTTGACTGATCTCATCCATTTGGCCACACGCATCGATGTGCATTTTTCCGAAAGACGCGAGGAACTCCGCCTGGAAAGAGACTCTCGGCGCCCTAGGAGGGCATCCCGTTTGGCTCCTGTGTTTCAACATCCTTTGTCCGCACATGCGCCTTCCAGTGAGGAGGCCATGCAGGTGGACCGATCTCGCTTAACCCAGCTGGAGAGAACTCGCAGGAGAAATGAGAATCTTTGTTTGTATTGTGCTGGCTCAGAGCACTTCCTGAAAGACTGTCCTATTCGCCCGCCACGACAGGGAAACTGGCGAACCTAGTGAATGTGGGAGAGGAGTCCCTAGGTGTGTGCCACCTCTCCATGGCTTACGGTTCCTGTGCGACTTACCGTAGCAGCTACCATCTCCTTGAACCTGACTGCCTTTGTGGATTCTGGCTCTGCAGGAAACTTTATCGAGGCCTCCTTGATTAATAAATATAACATCTCCGTGAATCGCCTCGCAAAGCCTCTATTCATCGCTTCGGTTAATGGTGACAGGCTTGATTGCACCGTGCGTTATCGCACAGTACCCCTCCTTTTAAAGATTGGACTTTTTCACCAAGAGAATATTGAGTTCTACGTGCTCCCTCATTGTACCTCTCAGATTCTCCTCGGCCTACCCTGGCTTCAACGTCACGACCCCACTCTTGACTGGAATACCGGCGATATCAAGAGTTGGGGTGCAGGCTGCTACAAGAGGTGTTTGAAGTCCGTTCCGGCCAAAACCTGTTCCTGCCTCTGCTCCACTTCCCGGCCTGCCTGCCTGCGATTTATCAGGTCTTCTCAGATGTTTTCTGCAAAAAGCAAGCGGAGGTACTTCCACCTCATCGATCTTATGATTGTCCTATCGACCTCTTGCCAGGTACTACTCCACCTCGTGGCAGAATCTATCCTCTCCCGGCTCCTGAGACACAGGCTATGTCAGAGTATATACAGGAGAACCTCCTAGGAGGCTTCATACGGAAGTCTTCCTCTCCTGCAGGTGCAGGATTCTTCTTTGTGGCCAAGAAAGATGGCTCTCTTCGCCCCTGCATTGACTACCATGGCCTCAACAAGATTACCATGATAAAACGTTACCCTTTACCTTTGATTTCTTAATTATTTGATCGACTTTGTGGTGCCAGTATCTTCACTAAACTCGATCTGAGAGGGGCCTATAATCTGATACGTATACGTGAGGGCGATGAGTGGAAGACCGCCTTTAACACCCGCGATGGCCACTTTGAATACCTAGTGATGCCCTTTGAACTTTGCAATGCACCCGCCGTATTCCAGGAATACGTGAACGACATATTCCGGGACTTGCTTTACTCCTGCGTGGTAGTGTTTCTGGATGATATATTCATCTTCTCTTCTAATCCTGAAGAACATCACTGCCACGTCCGGCAAGTCCTGTCTCGCCTCCGCCTACATCGTTTATACGCCAAGTTGGAGAAGTGCATATTTGATCAGACCTCTCTACCATTTCTTGGGTACATAGTTTCTGGTCATGGTCTCCAGATGGACCCCAGCAAGTTAAAGGCAGTGTTGGACTGGCCTCGTCCTTCTGGCCTACGGGCTATCCAACGCTTTTTGGGCTTCGCTAATTATTATTGCCAGTTTATTCCCCACTTTTTGACTATAGTTGCGCCTATTGTGGCTCTCACGAAGAAGAACGCTAATGCTAAGTCGTGGCCTCCTCAGGCTGAAGAGGCCTTTAATACTCTTAAAAATACCTTCTCTTCTGCTCCGGTGCTTTCAAGACCAGATCCAGCTAGACCCTTTGCCCTTGAGGTAGATGCCTCCTCCATTGGAGCTGGAGCTGTGCTTACTCAAAAATCTGCTACTGGCAGGACTCTCACCTGCGGTTTCTTTTCGAAAACGTTTTCTCCGAAAGAGAGGAATGACTCCATTGGAGGGCCTGTACACCACTGATTGGTGCCTGGTCATCCACTTCCCCTATTTAAGGGGCATTTCCTTTTCCATCAGTGCCGGATCTTGGTCTTCCTTTGTATGCAGAAAGTCTGTTGTTTTCAGTATTGCTCACCCGTGTACCGACCTTTGCCTGTCCCAGACTCTGAACCTGGGCTGCCAGCCCTGATCTCTGCTTGAACTTTTACATCGCCTTTTGCCTGCCTCCTTTGTACCACACATTACCTCGGCTGACTGTGTGGCTGAGCCGCTGTTGGGGGGTAGCGACCTGGGGGTCACTCGCCGCTGCAAGACCAACCTGCTTTGCGGCGGGCTCTGGTCAATACCTGTGGCCTCTAAGACTCCGCTCCCCTGACGCGGCACTCGCTATCAGTAACATGGGCACAGCGGATCCACACCTGTGCCGCCACACCCGGTCCGTGACAGACATTTCATACAAGCTGCACCTCACTGGCACCACATAAAAGCTATACTTCAGTGACTTTACATCCAAGCTGCACCTGTGACATCACATACATGATGTACCTCAGTGATTCCACTCACAAGCGGCACCTCAGCGAAATCACATACAAGCCATGTCTCACTGCTGTCACATACAAGCTGTGCTGTACCTCAGTGACATCACATAAACGCTATGCCTCACTGACGTCACAATCAAAGCCGTACCTCAGTGACATCACATAAAAGCTGCACCTCAGTGACGTCACGTACAAGCTCTACCGCATTGACACCATATACAAGCTGTACTGTACCTCAGTGACATCACATACAAGCTGCACCTCAGTGACATCACATAGAAGCTATGCCTCACTGACGTCACATAAAACCTGCACTTCAGTGACGTCACATACAAGCTATGCCTCAATGACATCACATACAAGCTATGCCTCAATGACATCACATACAAGCTGCACCTCAGTGACATCACATACAAGCTGTACTGTACCTCAGTGACGTCATAAACATGCTGCATCTAACTGACGTCACATACAAGCTGTCCTTCACTGACGTCCCATACAAGCTCTACCTCGGTGACATCACATAGCTGCACCCCACATTATATACATCATTTATGCAATCCTCTAAAGGGCACATGCCATAAAGCTCAATACTGACTGTGTGTGATCCTTCCCCTTTGTGTGCACCACTTATGCTTTATACTGTAAGCTTTATAGATAAATTAATAATACCTCAGTGACATCACTTACAAGCGGCACCTCAGTGACATCACATACAAACAACCTATGCCTAAATGACATCACATAAAAGCTGCACTTCAGTGACATCATCATGCTCCTCACCTGGAATTCCTTAAATCCTCTTTCAGGGGCTGCCACGGATACAGTATTTTTTTTCCATTTAAAATAATAATCGTCCAGCCAAGTAACTGATCGCTGATTGTCTGGCACTCGCCTAATTACTGGAATGTCAGATCGAGTCCCCTTGTGCCACCCTTGTGCGGGTGCGTGCTGCTGGGTGGGGGGTTGTGTAGTCACCCAGCTGGTCCAACAGAAAACAGTTCCCTGCATTGAGCTGCCAGCGGCTGTGCTTGGTGGCTTATGTGCAGTGACAGCTCTGCACGCAGCCATCACTGTAGTGTTGCTGACGGCGGCTTTGTTGCTCTAGACTCTTTGATTATTAAAATATTAATGGCTCTCTGCCTTGCCACAACTAACTAACCACCCATAGGGGGTAAGTGTATCTATAGACAAAAAAGGAAATTGGGGTATAAATTGGACAGTTTTTAGTATGAGTGTGCAGAGGGTTAACTTTCTTTTTTGCTTAGTGTGTGTGGTCACACCCCTCTAGCACCTCTTGGCTGCTATATATTGACTGGATGAGCACATCCTATCTTTATTTTTGCTGTTGCATTTGCAGGTCAGTGGCCAGATCTGCTGGATTGTAGCTCTCCCAATGTAACAGGGAGTCCAATTGGCCTTTACCTAAAACCCCTTTTTTGAACTGTAACACTGTGCAGGCAAGTAAAGCATTTTTCATTGTGAGCACGCCCTACCTTCCTTTTTTTAAGTGTATCTATCTCAATAGTAAGCTTCCCAGGATTCTTTAAAATAAAGAATTCCCAAATTCACCAGATTGTGTGCTGAGGTGGAGAAGTTCTATTGAATATCAACTGAGATGAGCTTCCCATACAGTATATGCTGCTAATTCCGTACAGAGATGTCGGGAGGAACAGGGAAAGCAACAGCTGCTGACAAAGGTGCGCTGTGGATGAAGGTGAATTTACAGGACTTTCCCTTTAAAAATTTGGCATTCACACATGCATTGATTTGATCAAATATAAAGTCTGATCGAATCACGATCCTTCATTTCTCACAGTATTTTTTGATTATGTTTTTTATTCAAATTGATCAAATTTGATTGTTTATTTTACAAAACGTGTGATGTACCAAGCGTCTCTTCTTCTGTTATTGTGAATACTTTCTATGTAAATGCCGACTGCATTGAACAAGATACAATGGCATATGTGGTGCCTGATAGGTCAAGAAAGACAGCATTACATGATCGTATAAAAACTTGCCTTAATTTTTGCCTTATAGGAAAAGTACAGAATGCAGAGAATTTTCTGGGGGAAAAGAATAAAAAAAAGCATTTCATTTCCATGAAAAGACAAAAGCAAATTTCTGGTAGGTGATAAAAGATGTGAATATTTATCAAAACACCAAATAAAAACCCGGCTTACAAAGAAACAACATCAATGTAAAATAAATAGGCAGACGTATAAATATGCGTAACAAATAGAATTCTGAGAGTCAATCTTTATATACATCCTGAAAAAATAAAGTCGACAAGTTTTTCTTCATTATTTTTTTCTGCTTAACAACGGAGAACAAAGAGGCAACAACGACACACAGCAAAACCACACGCGCACACACATCGAGGCGTGCCGCCGCACATATATAGGGGCTCCGCCCACCCATATATGTGTGTGTCGGCACGCGGCACCATTGCTTCCAATTTGCATCTGCGTTTGTATTTATATGTTGGGTTGTGGATTTTGTACATAACCTTGGATTCTTTTGGATCATTTTTGCAGGATTAAAAAATATACAAGGGCAGAGGAGACCCTTCAAAGGGTCCAGTGCAAGTTCCCATTCAATATACTGTATATAAAAAAAATAAAGGGTAATTCCACCGTTGACATGTAAGAAAAAGGCAGTGAAAGCATAATGTTTGTTTGTTGTTTCTGTTGCTAGTTAGTGTAATAAAAACTGACCCTACTTACAGTTTCCTGTAATTAATAAACCTTTTAACCTTTTCTAAATATGTTTATTTGGAGACTTCCTGATGACGTCAGGTAAGAGATTAGATTTAAAAGCCCATTAGATGTGTAACGAGTACCAACCCTAAACGGGCATTTGGCATCATATGAATCAACACTCCAGGGGTAATGTTTGTCTGTTGTCTAACGCTGTCTTCACTTACATTTCCTGTACCTATAATACTCCCCTATGGCATCAGGCCAGACATTGGGTTTAAAGGCCCATCAGAAGATCCTAAACAGACACTTTCCATCATGTGAATTTACACTCAAGGGTTAAACTTTGTTTTACTCCCTTGCTTAGTTTACTATAATGATATACAAATATAGATAATTATTTGTTGTGGCACAATGGTTTATAACGTTTAAAAACTCAACCCCAATAATCTCTCATTTCTGTTTCTTGTGTGTAATGAGAACAGACCCTAAAATGGCCTTTGCCATATAAACAAAGACGGAAACAACAGATGATGCCAAGTGAGCACAAATCTGATATATAAAGGAGAGGAGCAACAATGGTGGGCCCTTCTGACCTCCCGGGTCCTGGTGCATTTGCACCGCCTGCACCACCTGTAGTTACACCCCTGGTTAATGTTTAGTTCCTTGACTCTCATACTGTTTTAAATCATCTAGTTTACTTATTTGTGCTGTCTCCTTTCGGAAAACTCCCTTAAGACATCAGGCCAGAGATTAGGTTTAAAGGCCTATTAGATCTTTTTCTGTAACTAATATAATATACAAATGATTGAGAGACTGTAGGAATGCACAGAGATTTGGTTTTGTAAGCTGTGTGCTCTGTGTCTCTGCTATCTAGCACTTTTTCCAGCTCCTATAACTCCATCTGTCCTTGTCCCTTGCCTGCCTTACCAAAATAACTATCTAATCAAACGTTATCTTCATTGCTAGACTATAAACTGTAAAGTAAATTGAGGGATTGAGTGTAGATTCACATTCTAACAAATGCTCCTTCCTGACCAGTTGGGTTTTGAGGTTTACATAGGGTCTTAATACTCATATGGGTCGATTCAGAGGCTGGTGAGAAAACTGTCATTCACTTTCATTGTCTACCAGGTATAAATTTCACCTGGTTCTGAATCAGCCCCATAGTTCATCGTCCAAAGATTTGACTGGCCTGTTTTATTTGGTCCCATGCACATTGTAATGTGTAAACAACGCGACACATGGTCTTTAAGTCCTTACATCGTAATAAAAAAAAATTAAATAAAACAGCAGGCACCAATTGGTTAAAGAGACTCTAGTGGTGGCAACTCCCTACCAAGGTTCCCACTACTTGCAAAGTACATGCAGGAAAATGTAAACATTAGAGGAATGCTCAAATCTACAGAACATTTAGAGATCTCCTTAACAGTATGTAATCATGCCTACGATGGGTGGCAAAACTGAGCTTGATCCCCAAACTGTCACATGACGCCACTGACCAAGACTCGATGATAGGGCCACAGAAGTTTCCAACTGATCCATAAGGAATAAGAACCTTCATAATTAATAGCTCGTTTCCCTGCCTGATTCCCAGTCGGATCCATGAGGCCAAGCTCTCCATTATCTTGATTTCCTGTGCCCAGAGAAGTGGTGGCTTTTGGAATATTTTAAGAACCATACTGTGTTGTAACCTTCACACCCTGTCCCACCTTAAACAAAAGCTCTGGTTGCTTAAATTGACCCCCTCAGTCTAAAGCAGGTCTAAAGAAGGCAAAGTATTTCAAATATCTACAGGTTACCACATGTAGGATTTAAAATCAGGTGGGTCAGGTGATATCTGGGATTCTGATAAAATGGGTTGCAGCTGTGTTTGGGTAAAGTGCCAGGCTGGGATTAGTTAGTTGAGTGGAGCAAGTACAACCTTGAATGTTCTATCTTGATGTTAGTATAACCCAGAGAAGAGGGTAATTCACAAATCCGAATGCTTCTAGGACAGGGAATGACCCAGCCCCATATACTTTTTTAAAGGCAGAAAAAGAAATAATGTCCACACATTTTCCCATTATTTTTCTGCCCCAGTGTACACATGCCAAGTAAACCCCATCAGCCACTGGTGTTCACATGGGAAGGGTATTTTGGGGGCCAATGTAGGTTAATTTGGATGCCCCCATAAACCCTTACCCACTCTTGAGTTCGACTATAAAGCTACATGGGACTTGTATCTCGAGTTTTCACTCATGTCCATTAAGACCTGGTGACAGGCTTTGGCAAAGGGAGCATACATAAAGATAACAGAGAAAACACTGAAAGGCGGCACCTCTGAAAAGAGGGTAAACTTGTGGCCATTTTCACTTCACTTTCGTAATGCATAAACACAATCATATTAAAGCAATAGACAGTCCATGGACTGCTTGTTTCTGAAACCCTGCATCTGGCTCATAGGTGTGCCTGTCACCCAACCACAGTGAGGGCAGCAATATCATCAGCCAAATCACAGTGAACGGCTGCAGGTTTATTATCATTGGCTCAGTTGACAAGAATGCTGCCATCAGCATTGGCGTGGGGTCAAGGCAATAGAAAAACACTATAAAAAAACAGAACCAGTTTGAATAGAGCATCTGAAGTAGACCAAGGCCTGAGACTTTTGCTTAAAAGAGACCTGTCACATGAGAAACGTGGAGGCTGGCCATACTGACCTTCCTCCCCCCTCGATATTAAAGGTACCACCTACTGTGTATAAAATCAAATGGAGAGTTTGATATGTTCCTGGCCAGCTGTTGTGAACATGGGTGGGCCAGCACGTTAGCCATCACATATGGAAGGCCATCCTTTAAAGAATGAATGTACTTTTTTTATAATGTCCATCTAAAAAATTAAAAGGGCAGCCCAGGCATATTTGCTTACCTCCCTGCCTTTCATTATGCTCCCAGGGCGGAGGGGATGGCAGGAAGTTGGAGAGGAGCTTTAGGAAAGTATCCTTTTACTGCCAGCCCTGCAGTGCAGCATTTCTGAAGGTCCAGAGGTCTTAGGACACCTCTTCTTTGAAAGCATAAGGCTTAATTACATTTTTGGACATTTATAAAAAAAAATAGACCCACTATTTAAAGTGGCTTTTCCAACCTCCATTAGCTATAATAGTCTCTTAGGCTGGTCTTACGTACACTTCTGATACCAACGTGTTCTTGGGGGAATTGCAAAAGGGACCTCTAGCTTTACAGCCCCTTTCTCTCTTGCCCCGAGAGTGATGTCAGTGTACACAGAAAAGTGAGGACAAGTATCACACAACCTGAATACTATTCCATGAAATTCATGTTTCACTACGGCTGTCCAATCAAAAACCAAGTTTTTTAGATGCAGACAGAGCTCCCTTAGAAATTCACTTTTAAGGGAACCTGTAACACTCATTGGCGGTCTACAGTCATGTTGTGTCATCACCCTGTCTATGAAACCGATAGGCCCTATATTGTCCTCTGCTCATGAAATCCTCCATATGGTCATAGTCCCGGAACGGCAATGTCTGCAGTGAATGACATCGACATTATAACTCCTAAAAATAAGGATAGAAATTATTTTTTTTTTTAGCTCTGGTTACAAAGATACAAAAGATATAAAAAAACGTTCAGTTTTATTTGATCTCTCATCTTCCTCAGATGACCAATTTCTGAAAGGAATCTTCAGTAGCGAGCGTTACGTTTGAAGCCTCGATGTGGCAGTGGCTTCCTGTGTGAGTGACCCACTTTCTTGGCTTCGTTGTGCTGTGCCACCTGCGATGTTGCAGCCTCCATGCTTGTTGGTAAATGGTTACCTGAGATTGACCTTCTTCTGCTTGGTCACCTTTCAGGCTGGCCGGCCGGTGGACTACAATCCTTCACTAGCAAATGTGTAACCAGGCACTTGCAAACGCAGCCGCCCGCCGTGTCTTCCTTTCACTGCTGCCCTAGGTTGGGCTTTCAGGAATGGCCATCATTTCTCACTAATCTGTAGGAAAAATACAGAGAAATGTTAAAATGGGAAAAAATATTAAAGCATTAATGGATGACAAGCTTAAGTGCCGATACAAAACCTAAAGTCAACTGTACATTGTTGGTCTGCATTAGTTTACTCCGCAACTAAATAGCCTATCTGCGAAGCAATGGCACTTTGTTTAGAATACTTATAGTAGAGCAAAAAGAAATAGTGGTCCAGCAGTAGTCATTTTAGTCCTATAAGCAGCAGCAGCAGCTGACCTGTACTCCTGAGCCAGCTGCAGGGAGCAGGAAAGCAGATCAACCGCTGCCATCGTTTGTTGATGATGCAGCGTGTCCAATCAACAAGGGAGACCGCTTCCTTGGGACCAGTAGCAGCGTGCCATATCATCAGCAAAAGACAATGTATCTGAATCTACCACCACAGTGAAGGAGTCTGCCGTGTAGATCTGCCTAGCCCTTTTACCCAGCAGCATCTTTAATTCAGAAGTACTGCATGTTACCTGGGAATCCCAAAACTGGACATTAATACTCATCTTTCCTGTATCATGCCTCCCATGCATCCTTGTGTCCGCTGATGAACAATCGGGTGTACTGGGCCAGCGTGTATGGCGCCAAGAATTCCTGGTAAACCAGATTGGGCAGTGACGCGGGGGGTGAGAACAGTGTAAATAAAATCTGAGTGAAAAAGTTAAAGGCAGTCTGCCTTTAAAATTCTCATCCCTCACATCTCTAACGGGAGAGGGGGTTAAGTGGATCTTAAGTCTTCTCCACTATAGGTCCAGTCTGGCATAAATAAACTTAAGCAATCCCACACCCTCAGGGGGGAAGCCATATTGCTGGAGCCCCCCCACAACACCCCAGAATCCTTGCTTTAACCATAATTCTCAGCCTAAATTACACCTGTAAAAAAATATATTTTAATTAATTTATTTATGTATTTATTTAATGTTTTGGTTTTGTGGGATTATTTTGAGCACTTACCCCATTTTGGCTTCCGACACCTGTTAAAAAGTTATTTTCTTATTTTTATTTGTCTATTTAATTTTTTAGTTTTCTTTTATTTTGATTACTTTCCCTAGCCCATTTTGTACAAGGCAATTTCCCTGGCGTTGCCTTCAATTTGCAGACCTCCACCCCTTGCTACCTCTATTTTTACAGCAGAAAAATGTGCGAATGTGCATTTAGCATGATCAGAGCTCTTGCTGTTTATTTCTCCCCATCCATGGCATTTTCAACCTCCTTTCTATGTCAGTACTCCCATGGTACATTGGCATACCCAGGCTGCTCCTGGGTCAGGAAGCCTCTCAATGTTGCCTAAAGGGCAAGTCCACTTTCGATGGAATTTTTGAAAGTGAAAAATGATGTGCCCAGGGTGCTAAGCTGATCTAGTATTTTTTTTTTATGTCCTATGTTAATAAATGAGTGTTTTATGGAAGCAGTTTTTACTATCTGGAATCTGTTGCTATTGGCAACGTACACCAAGAAGAGAGGAGGGAGTCCTGTAAATACAAACACTGCTGCTATGGCCACTGCTGAGGTGAGGGAGCTCACTCAAGCTTACACACGCCCAGCAACAGTATTCTGTGCAACTATCTGCAATCTGTTGCTACTGGCAATGTATACCAAGTCTGCACTTAGTGTACATTGTCAATAGCAACAGATGAAAACTGCTTCCATATAACACGCATTTGCTAACATTAGATACAGTTAAAAAATTGCAGATATGTTTAACCCTCTCAGACATGGGTTCTACAGCGTGCACATGCTAAGGTATTCCTTGGGCGTTCACTCACCGTTTGCAAGCAAATTTGGAATCCACAAAACCTAAATGAGCCACATCACTCTGCTGTGTTAGCCAGCAACCAGTCCTAAAATTTGTCTCTAATATCTTTTCGGTTGGAGTCCCTCCAATCTATGAGAGACCCCTTTGAGTATTCTAGTATTCAGTCTAATTGTCCTGCTCACGTACACCTCTCAGATTAGTTATAAATTGGTCTGGGCGACCGCCACCCTTCCTTATTTATTGAAACTGTTTGCTCTTGTTATATCAAGTTATATAGCTTCTACAACTTTCCAGATCTAATGGTGCTCACAGCCATCTCATGGTGCTGCATGTGGAGTGTCATGGTAAGAAAGGTTGGGGATTCCTGCTCTAAAGACTAATGTGCTCTTTTTTGCTCTTGTAAAGAAAGTTTTACAGTCAGCTGATCTTTTCACATTCCTAAAAAAAAGTTACATGATACATGCACTGTATGCAGCCTGTATAAACCTCTGTGATGTTCTCTCTTTGTAGAATCACGCCCCTTGCTTTATCCTGAAATAAAGCATGAAATAGCCCATATTTTCAGGAGATATTTTAAGGAAAGTTTGTGGCTGTAACATTCAAAATTGTAGTATGATGAAGAAGACCAAAAGGTGTCAAAGATTTTACTTTTTTAATCCACTGAGTTATATAAAATAAATAGTATTATTTTTAATGGACAGTCCAGGCAAAATAAATGAGAAAGCAGCAGGGAGCTCACCTGAAATATGCCCTCTGTGTCTTCCCTGCAGTGTGCTGTAACTACTTCTTTTACATTCTATTATTCAAGGACCACAAGCAAATGAGGTTACACAGCTGCCAGATTTCCTTGAAATGCCGAGCATGAGAGAGATGGCAAGTGCGACCACTGTGGCTTGCCAGGTTCACTCATGCTGGGAGCATACAAGTGATAGGGGCTGCTGTACTACTACATTTGGTCTTGGAGGTATAAAATGGAAAGCAGAGCAAACACTGGAGACCTGTTACAGCATGCTGCAAGAGGAGAAGCACATGGGACAGACTTCAGGTGAGCTCATTGTTGCCCTCTTATTGCCATTGCTTGGAGGGTCTTCTTTCATGTTGACAAGAGGAGAATATCTTCCATTAACCTGCTTCATGTTTCCAGTAAGGATTATACAACATATAAATGATGTTCACTTATAAAATCTCATAATACAATAAACAATCAACCAGCCCAATGTGAAATCACAAAAAACATCAGAAACCAGAGATATCTGAATGGCATACTTACTCAGAATCTGCAGACATTTCTGAGATGCTGTGCGACGTGGCTGAATGAGGTGTTGATGAGCACAGCATAGACGGAGTTGAGGAGTTTTGGACTGGAGGGTTGGGAGTCTGCTGGACAGAATTTGTGGAGGAAAGGGCTGAGGTGTTAAATGAGGCAAGGATTGATGAGAGTATATCAAGTTGTTCTGTGGATGGATGACGGCTAGGAATGGTGTCTAAGTTTTCTCTGGAAGGCTGTCTTCTGGAAAGGGGCTGAAGATTATCCCTAGATGGAAGCCTTTTGGAAAGAGTCTCCAAATTATCTCTAGAGAGTTGCCTTCTAGTGTGAAGGTCTATATTATCTGTACTAGGCACTGTGTCCAGATGGTCTCTGGAATTAGATCTTCTTGATAAAAAGTCTAATTGTTCCCGTGAAGGTTGCCTAGCTGATGCTAGATGATCTCTTGAAGGCGGTCTCCTAGAAAAGTCATCTAATTGCTCCCTAGAAGTCTGTCGGTTTAATAAAGAGTCCATCGGCTCTCTAGAGATTTGCCGACCTGGCAGAGTGTTAACCCATTCTCGAGAGTGTTCTCTTACAGGCCCGGGGTCAAGCTGTTCTCTTGACCCATATATGTTATGTAATGCTTCTAGATGTTCTCTAGAAGCGTGCCTTCTAGGCGACAAATTTTGGTCCCATCTTTCATTTCTGAAGTCGGATTGGTCTAAATGTTCTCTAGATCCATGCCGACTGGGTATACTTTCCAAGTGTTCTCTTGAACCATGTCGGCTAGGGATCATTTCTAAATGCTCTCTGGAACCATGCCTGCTGGGTATGGTTTCCAAGTGGTCTCTGGAACCATGTCTGCTAGATACAGCTTCCAAAAGCTCCCGGGAATTATTCCTGCTCAGTTGCTCCTTAGACTGTTGCTTTCGCATCAGCATATCCAGTTGTTCTCGGGAAGAATATCGGCTGGTCGGTTGGGACAGGCTGCCAGCTCCAGAATACATTCTGCCATACGAGGCTGCTGGAACCGCCCTGTGGCCCAAAGTAGATGTTTTATACCATGACAATTCATTAGTCATCCTACCTACAGATGACAAGCCTGGCGGGTACTGAAGCCGATTCTTCAGGATGCCTAGAAGTAAAAACAAAGAAGTAGATTTGAGAAAGTAGATAAAGGTCCAAATTACTTAAAAAGTGGCTGTAAAGACTGAAGATGACCCGCTTCTATCCCTGCCCCTCTAACCTCTCTGACTGGTGGGATTCGAAAGAGAAAATAGAAAAAAGGCAACTATAGTCCCAGCTTTTGCATGCTACCTTGTCAGGAGCTCAACGCTGCAGTCCTAGTTTCTGGTCTTCTGGGCTGCTGGAGATTGTGAGTAAGCAGCTGTGCTGCAGTGAATGGGTGAGGAGATGGTCATTCACAATCTTTGGCAGCATCAGCCGCTACGAGTTCCCTGCTTCCATCGGAAGAGAGTGGGCTAAGGAATGGGAACAGTATCACTACAACCCTGCCTGGGTTTCAACCTAGACAATGCCTATGCTGTATTCATCTGTACATAATATGCTCCTGTGGCATTAAAGTGGGTTCACACTCATACTAATAAGCCATTCCCTGCAAGGTACAAGGCTGTAAGCTCTGAGCTCTTTTTCTTCCCCCATTCTTCTTCTCCATACTTTTCTCCCTGGACCTCGACATCACTGCCATCGTACTCAGGGCCGGTTTTGACAAAGTATGGCCCTAGGCAAAACTAAAAGTGGGGGTTCTGAAATATTATAACAACCTAATGCCCAGGGTCTATAATACTGTCCTACATGCCTAGTCCCTATACAGCTTCCCCAAGTACCCAGTTTCAGGCTAAATGGGGCCCTGATTAAAATTAAAGGTGGGGTCCCAAATTCTGAAATATTTTATCAGCATTACAGTCCAATTGGTTAATATATTTAAATAAATTTTACCCCCTACTATCCTTCTTTCTTTGTGTGTCCATTCCCTGGAATCATAACCTTTGTGTCCAGTCCTTGACAACCCCCCATGTGTTTAGTCCCCGACATCCTCCTTTCCTCATGTGTCCAGTCCCTGGCATGCTCAACCATGTGTCTAGGCTCCCCCATGTGTCCAGTTACATTCCAGTCCGCAGCGTGCCCTGGCTGTGGGTATCTGTGCAGATGGAGGGGGAAGTTTGGTATAGTGATACATTTTTATGTTGGGGGCGGGGGGGGGTGTAGTCTGTGCACACCCTGAGGTGGCAGGCAGGAAATGTTTTGGGTATGTTTCTTTATACTTGCGGACCATGACCTAAGGCAGCACAAGGGGATACAAACAGTGGATCCCAGTTGCTCCCCTCTGCTACTGGGCCTGACCCCTAACCACAAAACACTCCACACACTGCGTGCCTTGAGTGGACCAATCACCAAGATTTCAACTATCCTGGCAATTGGTCCCTGCCTGGGGGGGGCATCCCGAGACCCCCCCAGATCGCCTACTTTCACTCACTTTTCCCTGTCACTAAGCTGCTTTATGTCACACTAATGCATGGCATAAAGCATCTCATTTAAACTTCACGCTGACATAGGTGCTGTAGGTCACATACCCGGCTCCCCTGTATAGTGCAGGTTTTCTTTGTTTTAACCTCTTTTGCAGAAGCCCTCAACTGCGTAGGGAACATATGACTGCACAAAGAGTGTGTGCTTGCCAGGAGAGGGTTAACAGTCCAGCTCAGAGTGAGGATGCTGTTCACTGCCAGTGTAGCCCCCATCTCTCCTCCATGGCTGCAGCTCTGACAGCGGCTCCCATGTGTGTAAGCCGACAACAGGCTCTAAAGCAGCAGCATACACGTGTGGCTGCACTCTAATCAGCCCAGGCAGCGAGTGGTGCTGGGAGTAACACTCCAATACTCCAATGGCCATTTATTTTTCTTTTGATAGTATTAACTCCATGCTTGAGAATCTCAGGATCTATGCTGCCAACATTAAGAAGACCTTTGCATGCACTGAGCAGCTCTAGCACCCTAATAAGTTCATCAGCTTAGGCTATAGTATTAAAGGGAAAGATCATGGGTAAGAGTGGATTTGCCACTCACATATACTTCCCTCTGAGTATAGGTGCACTATAAATCTATAATACTAAGGCTTTAGTGTTGTAGGGGCAGATACTGTAGGTGCACTATAAATCTATAATACTAAAGCTTTAGTGTTGTAGGGGCAGATACTGTAGGTGCACTATAAATCTATAATACTAAAGCTTTAGTGTTGTAGGGGCAGATAC
This sequence comes from Gastrophryne carolinensis, assembly GCA_027917425.1. Classification (NCBI taxonomy): domain Eukaryota; kingdom Metazoa; phylum Chordata; class Amphibia; order Anura; family Microhylidae; genus Gastrophryne; species Gastrophryne carolinensis. Next base: position 239,137,410 of record CM051235.1, on the reverse strand, counting down.
TGTAGCATAAGTAAATATGGCCCACATACCAGCATGATGCAGGGACAGATGGTGGGCAGTGGTGTCTTGTCTTGGGGGGATGGTTACAGCAGGGCTGGGTACAGGAAGAATGCTTGAGGAGACACTTAACATGCAAGGAGTGGAGGAATGTGTGAATTCCAGCACAGGGTCTAAGCAGCGATGCCCAATGGGAAGTCCCCCTGTGCTCTGCCTAGCTGCCTAGTTGAAATAATACAATTCTGTGAGTACTCACCTGTAGAATTGATTTTGTAGTATACAGCACATCCTGTTTCACTAAATTCTTTACGCTTGGGATATCCCGCCACAAGGTGACGCAGTGGACTGCAGAAAGACTTGTGGCATCTCCCGGCCCTATAAAAGGACAGGAACCTCCCACAAATTCCCAGTGTTACAAAGCAGTTAGACCAGAAGCCGGGAGAATAAAAATGAAGGAACCCCAACCAAACATTTGAACAAATCACCATAGAGAGGTAACCAAGAATAATGATAACAAGGGAGGGGTGAAACAGGACGTGCTGTATACTACAAAATCAATTCTACAGGTGAGTACTCACGGAATTGTATTTTTCCAAGTATACAGCACGTCCTGTTTCACTAAATTCTTTACGCTTGGGACGTCCAAAAGCAGTGCCCGTAAAGTAGGGTGGGATCCCCAAGAACAACAGCGGGCAGTTTAAACCACAGCCGCCTGAAGAACTTTGCGGCCAAAAGCAGCATCAGCTGAGGCCCTAACATCAACCTTGCAAAACTTAGAAAAAGTATGAACAGAAGACCAAGTTGCGGCCTTACAAACTTGTTCAACAGAAGCCTGGTGCTGAAAAGCCCAGGAGGCACCAATAGCACGAGTGGAATGAGCAGTAAGGTTCCTTCTCCTTAGCAGAATAGGCTTGCACCACCGCCTGACGGATCCACTTGCTGATAGTGGACTTAGTCGGAGACAAACCCTTCCTAGGTCCAGAAGGAAGAACAAAAAGAGCATCAGTCTTCCTGAATGATTCAGTAGCAAGTAAAACTTCAGAACCCTGACCACATCTAAAGAATGCAGCATCCGCTCCTTGGAATTAGCAGGATTAGGACACAAGGAAGGCAAAACAATGTCCTGATTGAGATGAAAAGCAGACACAACCTTAGGCAAGAAATCAGGCTTAAACCGAAACACCACCTTGTCCTGGTGTCTCTCAAAATAAGGAGGTTTGATGGAAAGCGCCGCCAACTCAGAAACACGCCTGACAGAAGTGATAGCCACCAAAAAGGCTACCTTAAGAGTCAAAATGGGCAAAGCGGCCTCACGGAGAGGCTCAAAGGGGCGACCCTGCAAAGCAGATAACACCAGATTCAAATCCCAAACTGGTAACATAGGCTTACGTGGCGGACGCACGTGAGAAACCCCCTGGAAAAAAGTCTTAACCAAATGGTGACTGGCAAAAGATTTTTGGAAAAAAATTGCCAGAGCTGAAACATGACCCTTGAAGGTACTAAGCTGAAGGCCCAAATCCAAACCATGTTGCAAGAACTCCAGAATCCTGGGAATAGAAAACACCCGACAGGGAACAGATCTGGACTCACACCAGGCAATGTAAGCATGCCAGACCCTGTAGTAGATAAAGGACGAGGACTTCTTCCTAGCCCTAATCATGGTATCAACAACAGAGGCAGGCAAACCCTTTTTCATCAAGATGGAGGTTTCAGCAGCCAAGCCGTAAAAAGCAAGTGTTTGTAAATTGGGATGGCACAGCTGCCCCTGAGTGAGCAGGTCTGGATCCTTGGGCAGGACGTACTGATCTACTGCCAGCTGTCTGTGAACCATACCCTTTTTGGCCAACAGGGGGCCACCAGATTGGCTGGCACCCCTTCCTGGGCTAACTTGCGCAGCACCCTGCCCAGCAGAGGAAACGGAGGGAACACAAAGAGGAGCCAAAACCCCTTCCGTGGCAAAGGCCGAGGATCCTGAGACAGAGAGACAAAGAATGGAAGTCTGTGATTGTGACGTGAAGCAAACAGGTCCACATCCGGCAGACCCCAGCGGTGGCACAGAGAGTGAAACACCCTGTCGCTGAGGGACCACTCCCCCAGCCGAGACATCCCCCTGCTCAGAGAGTCTGCCTCCAGGTTCTCCACTCCCGGGATGTAAACTGCCGATATGCAGGGAACATTCTCCTCCGCCCAGGACAGTATCAGAGACACTTCCTTGAGGGCTCGCTTGCTCCGAGTCCCTCCCTGATGATTGATGTAGGCAACCGCCGTCTGGTTGTCCGAGCGGATCTGAACAGCCCGACCCCGAAGGTGCGGAGTAACTGGAAAAGAACCAACCTTATCCCCGCAGTTCCAGAATGTTGATGGGAGCATGGGCCTGCTGAGGGCCCCACTGACCCTGGTATTTCAGAGACTTCCAAACCCCCCCCAACCTGTCAGACTGGCATCTGCGGTGACAGTCTCCAAGCACGGGGGCAGAAAGGTCCCGCCCAGTAGGAGATTCCTTGAGTCCAGCCACCACGAGAGGGACTGACTGACCAGAGGGGACAGAACAAATATCTGATCCAGGGACACAGGGTCCCGATCCCAAACTGACAAGAGGTGCAACTGAAGAGTTATGTGAAACTGAGCATAGGGAACCGCCTCGAAGCATGACACCATCAGGCCCACCAGCTGCATCCCCTGCCGAATGGAGGGGTGAGGGCAAGAAAGTAGAGACTCTGCCGGCTCTCCACCTTTTGATGTGGCAGAAAAATCTTGACCGGAGATGTATCCAGAATCATGCCCAGAAAGGACCTCACCAAGGACAGAGACAGAGAAGACTTGGGATAGTTGATCACCCAACCGAAGGACTCGAGTGTGGAGATCACCATCTGGGTATCCAGCTTGGCTTGATGGAAGAACTGAGATGCAATCAGAATGTCGTCCAGATAAGGAAGGATGCGAATGCCCTGAGATCTCAACAGAGCCATCACCCCCACCAGCACCTTGGTGAAGACCCGAGGAGCCGAGGTAAGACCAAACGGTAGAGCCACAAATTGGTAGTGCTGATCCTCCAGAGTGAACCTGAGAAATCTCTGATGACCTGGGAAGATTGGAACATGAAGGTAAGCATCTTTGATGTCCACAGAAGTCATGAAATCGCTCGGGCGCAAGGTACTGACCACCGAGCACAGAGTCTCCATGTGAAAATGCTTGAACCTGACAACTTTGTTGAGGTGCTTCAAATCCAGGATGGGCCTCAGGGACCCATCCTTTTTGGGACCCGTGAACAGATTTGAGTAGAAGCCTCTGCCTCTTTCCTGGGAAGGCACAGGACAGATGACACCCAAATCCAAAAGGCTTTGGACCGTAAGCCGCAAGCCCTGAGCTGACGGGGCTTTGAACCATCCGGGATCTGATGAATCTTGGGAGCGGCCAGGCTGCAAACTCTATCTTGTACCTGGAGGACACCACCTCCTGAATCCACCGGTCTGAGACGTGCAGTCTCCAAACGTGAGTAAAGAGCCGCAACCGTCCACCCACCCGAATGGGTGAGGGCGCCTCCTCATGCCTGAGGGGGCTTGGGGGAAGATTTGGACTTGGGACCCTATGAGAGACCGGGGCGACCACGCCCTCTACCCTGGCCCCATGGGTCTCTACGTGCCCCCGCAAATGGTGCACCCCGACCGGACCTGGGAGCACGGAAGGAGGGGAGGGAAGAACCAGCCCCCCGAAAGGGCCGCGGCTGCCTCCTGCGTTGAGGCAGCCTACCATCCTTGACAAACAGATCCAGACGCTCCCCAAAGAGCCGTAGCCCAGTAAAGGGGAAGCCAGTGAGAGCCTTCTTAGCAGCATTATCAGCCGCCCACTGACGCAGCCAAACAGAGCGGCGTATAGCCACCAAAAGGGCAGAAGTCCTACCACACATCCTGACCGCATCATCCATAGCAGAAAGAATAAATGCCACAAATTCATAGCAAAGCAGGAAGGATCTATACTCCTCCCCCCTATTGGCATCCGAGGCATTATCCAGAAGGCACTTGAGTAGCCCTTTAATAGCAAGAGCCGTGATGGCAGAAGCGCACACAGGGCGCAGCGCAGTCCCTGCACAAGCAAATGCGTGACAGGCCAGCTGATCAACACTCCGGTCCTCACCATCCCTCAGAGTAGAAGTGTCAGGGGAATGCATGACCGAGGTATTGGACAACCCAAGCACGGGAGCATCCACCTCGGGGGGACACGACCAGCGCTTAACCACATCAGCAGGAAATGGATACCTCCTGTCCCAACTCTTAGGCACCGCGGGCAATCTGCTGGGATGTTCCCACTCCTTGAGCACCAAATTATTGAAGTGGATCTGCTTAGGGAACTCCAAGTGTTGTTTAACAGTGTGAAAAAACTCACCCTGCTGCCTTTTAGCCGGAGGTGTAATACACAGTACTTCAAAAATGTGAGCCAACAGCCTGTCAGTAAGGAGACCCAGCACCATCATAAATCTCCTGCTGCTCCTCAGAGGAATCAGAGAAAAGTTTCCCCCTCTTCTAGGGGGTACAGGCCAGGGAAAGAAAACTGTCCCTCATCCTCCTCAGGAAAAAGGAAAACAGCAGGAGTTAAATGCTGCTTGCCAGAAGCCTTACGGGGGACCGGCCCAGCCATATGCTCTTCCAGGCTGGCCACCCGCAAGGCCAGGTCATAATGTGATTCCCCACTAGCATGTCCCTCACTAGGGGTCAAATGCAGGCGCGGGGGGGGGGTAGGTGATGTAGAAGGGGGCGCAGAGCTGAGCAGCTTAGCAGGTAACCCAGACTGCAGCGCAAGTACCTTCTGGGCGCAGGGCACACATACCCTGACACCGTCACTCACAGGGGATACCCCACACGCGGCACACAGCTGGGCTTGTCCCGAAGGAAACCCAAGCACATTATCCCCGGAAGCCTCCATATGGCGATTAGAGTGGGCACACAGGCCAGTATAGGTTTAAGGCTAGCAAGAGCCACCCGGGATGCCCCAAACCACGCTAGGGAAGGTGGGAGATGAAAGGGAAGAGGGCCAGGAAAAACCACAGTCACATGTATCCCGCCTGAAAGACATAAGAAAACCACACATAACAATCCCATAATGTGGCGAGAGTAGCGAAATACAACCCCGAAGGGAACTCACGGACCAATAAGCCGAACACCAGGCCAGCAGCGCACCGCAGTACCGCAGGACAAGAGGAGAAGTCTCAAACCAAAATGGCGCCCACACGGACCTTGAGGGGCAGGCCGCGGAGGAATGACGTGGGACCTGCCCCCCGAAGAGCGCAAATCACGCTCCACGTGACCCCCCAGCACCAATGACAGCGTAGTAAGACACAATGAGAATGTCGCCGCCAGCCGCGGAGCGTCGTACAAGCGGCGTGGCGGCGAGAGCGCACAAACAAGTAAAAAACAGACAAAAAAAAAAATGCGGACACCACCGCCTACCCCCTCCCCCCCGGGGAGCTCCCCAGGGAGAGAGTGGGGCGGCGAGGAACAGCGGCAGACGCACCCAGGCATGTCTTAGCTAGGGGGGAGGGGGGGCAGTGGAGGGAGGGGGGAAGGGGAGGGCCCACAATAATAAGGCAGGAAGGGGCATCCCACAAGGCTGCAGGGATTGCGGTGGGAGCAGCGCTCCTCAAGCACCTGACCCTGGTGCTATCCTACCTTCACCCGAACCAGGCAGCCGAGGCTGGGAGGCAGTGGGTCCAGAATGGGTGGAAATAGTCCTGCAGGGCCGCAGGCTGGTAAGCCCCACTCGCCTGCGTAAAATAGAGAGCCATCTTCTATCTTCGCAGTCCTGACTGCAGAAGGAAACAGGAGGCAGTCCACTGCGCCACCATGTGGCGGGATATCCCAAGCAAAAAGAATTTAGTGAAACAGGACGTGCTGTATACTTGGAAAAAGCATCTAATCAAAGTAAAAAGAGCACATCTGTCTTCAAGTATTATGGTCCCCTCTTACCTTTCCTTTGTCTCTGCGAGGTGAGGGAGTGTTCATCACCACTAGTCAGGTCAGGCTGGTTATTGTTTGCTGCGTCCTTGCTGATGTCAAAACCCAGCTTCCTTTCAGATCCCCATTTCTGCAAAGAGTTGGCCTGACTCTCTGTCTCACCTAGAGCTGGCCAGTAGGACATTAAGTCATTGCCATCCATGTCTGGAAAAAAAGCAAGACATCTAGTCAGATGGAGTATTTTGCTTGAAAGTTATTGTACTCATCTAGTGTTGTTTAGTTCTTAGTCCCAATGAAATCCCAATGAAATCCAAATTGTATGCTCAACTAACTCCTAGCCATTTAGAGGGCTTTCACTGACTGCTGGAGGTAAAAGGAGTACACTAGGAGTAAATGCATGCTGATATGATGAAACTTATTGATTGCCAGGAGTGAACTGAGCTAGCGTTTGTTGTTCCAGCTGTCAAGACTTTAGGAGTAAGTATTATTATTATTATAGTATTATATTATTGTGGATATTTCTTTGTATCAAAAAACACATAGCTCTCCTCAATCAGGATGCATAGTAGGTCAAACCTACGGTACTTTAAGGTAACCTTAAAGTACCTCACCCTTTGTGGAGAAATACAAATGCCTAGACCCATTTTTCCTTTTAGTCAGTGCATCAGTCCTCAGGCCCAACAGCAGCTCTGTGATGGTGTCAGATTTTTTTACCTACCTTAGCAATATGACAATAAGAATATTATCCCTTAAGGGTGTCTAAGGTGGCTAAAAACACCAAATACAGCCCAGTGTACAGAGATACAGTGAACCCTACAAAACACCACATAGTTAAGGGAGTCCTTCTAGTGGTACATGCCCTACATGTTCTGTTACTTCTGTAACACAATTAAAAACATAAACATTGAGAAAGAGAACATATGTAATGTTAGACCTTTGGGGCTGTTATTAGATGGGTTGGTCAGGAGCCTCTCGCTGTGAGCTGCCCGCTTGAATTGGCGCTGGAACCTGCCGCGAGGGCGTACGTTCTCTTCACTCTCTGATGAGGGGATGGAAAGGCTGCGCTCTTCATCCAGGGACAGATCACTGTCTGAATCCGAATCTTGCTCTGTTTGAACATAATCACAAATGCACATAGGCATACTAACATACTAAAAATCTTTCCAGATACAGTCATTCTGTAGAAGCAAATGCTAATGTGGTGGCCACTGCAATGCATTCCAAGACCATAATTATGGGAACTGCTGTAAAGAGAAAATGGACTTGTATGTTCATCTCTGAGGTTACTGCAATGACCCCTCAATGCTCCTCCCCCAGCAGAAACAAGAACTGATTGCTCCAGCTTGTGGAGGAAGCTGATTTCCACAAATAAGACAGTTAGATACCAAGCTATGAACCAAGTGCACCCTCAATATACCACTCAAGCAGATCTTGTGCTTGGAAGGGTGCTATGGTGTCTTGAGCCAAGAATACAGAAAATGAAAGAGGAGTCCAGCAAGAAAGTCAGCATGCTTTAGGGGTCAAGCGCCCTTATTTAGCATTACTAAGGGGGCTTGACCCCTAAAATTGGGTAGCCTTTTTCAGAACACCACCAGGTACCGGATCATCAATTTTAATGCTACAGGGTTAAAGTTTGAATCTTTTTGCCTTGGGCAGATGCACCTGTGTGACTTTTTGCTGGACCCCTCTTTTAGATACCTAGCTACATGCATCTCTGTATGTGAATGGCCAGCAAATACATGGCCTGCCACTAGCAGCAAATCCAATTTCACAGAACTGCTCTGCTGGGCCCTGTGGAAGACTATGATCCATTTGTCCTTACCTCCCCCTGCGTCTCGGTGGAACATTGCTACATCCAGATCAGTGGGGCCGGACGGATGACTAAGCAGACTGTGATCTTTGGCTGATCCCTTGCGAACAGCTTTGTTTTCTCTTCAGGGCAAGCAAGACAAAAATATATAATTGTATTAGTATGTTTGACATCATGAAATAAAGAAAAGTTAAACTAAAAGAAAAACAATATTTCTGAGATGAAACAGCCACAGAAAAGTCCTATTCTATCACCGTTATACCCACAGAGTACAGCGCAAGCACAAATACTGATGTTTATAGGTAGTAAGAGCCAATGAGCATCGACATTTAGTGCGGGCAAATAAGTAATAGGTTAAAGTGGGCCAATCACCAGCATTTTGACTATCCCAGTGATTGGACCTCTTACCTGGGGCATCCGGATTCAGGATGCCCCGCTGTGTGCAATCCCAAAGTTTGCCCACACCACATACCTTTCCACCGATCCCATGGCGTATGCACAGACCCGCATCCAATCAGTGCTTTAAAGCCCTGCATACTAATGGCAGTGGAGTCTTTTAACAAAGGCTATATCCACAGGTGGTCACTGCTAGTATAGTGCTGAGTCACTTAAAGGAACGCCTGCCACCACCATCTTTAAGCTGCCTGCGTCCATTTAACACCTGATGGATTGCCCCATGCTTTCATCAGAGGAACTATGACATGCTCCCCATCCACTGCAATGGGGGGTGTGGGGCATGCCATAGTTACTGTGATGAATGGCATGGGCCAGCCAATTAAATGTTCAATGGGTGACAGCCGATTGTCGATGATGCTGGCGGTGCAAGTCTGGATCAGGCAAAATGGTAAGTGTCTCAGCACCGGACTAGGTAGGGGAGTATAGCCTTTGTTATGTTCCTGCCTGCAGGACGTCTTCAATTTTATGGGTTTAAGTACAGTCATTCTTTACTGAAGGTGCATTTAAAGTGGACCTACACTATACATAAAGCTGAGGGATAGATTGAGCCAATGAGACAACAGTGTGGGGGTCTAAACAATCTGACTTTCTGATTTCTTTCAGGCTGCTGGGGGATGAGAAGAGTCTAGGGAACAATCCCATTTACAAGTTTGAATGCTATGACTTCTGCTCTGCCAATAGTGATGGGTTCCACCTCCTTAGATGGAATAAACATGGCTGCCCTTTTGACAAGGCTCACCTCAGATAGGGTCTGTGGCTGGAGTGGGTACGTGCTGTGCGGACGCTACTGACAGAAGACACGGTGGATGCTCCTAAGGTAATTCGGATCAACCCACTCTCCTCAAATAGCGCTGTGTTGTTGTAAGCGTTCGGCCCCTGGAATTAAGCACAAAAATAATTTAAATTATATATTCATAACACATACAAGTTAGAGTTTCATAAGTTTGGTATTTCTAGGTTGAGCATCTTAAAGAGGAACAAAACCCAAGAATGTTACTTTCTTGGGTTCGGTCCCTCTCTGGTTAGGCATCCCAATTTGAGAGGCCTTAATGTGTGTATCCCCTCAGTATCATCAAAAAACTCACCCCTACCTGGTTCCCATGTGGGCCGCTCAGCCAATCAGCGGTGCTCGTTCGATTTAGATTTCCTTTGCCACATAGAGCTCAGTGTGACAAGGAAATCAGCATAGAGTGAGAGCCGCTGGCCACATCCTGCTCATCTTCCGTGTGTAGTGCCCATGCTGGCCATTCAGAAATGACTAGTGTGGGGAAACATCCTATATAGAGGTATGACAGGGATGCGGCAACGAGGGCTCCGGTAAGAGTTCAGTAAAATGGGGCGATCCGTGTGGTTTTTACATAGTGGGGTTCCCAATTTAAGATGCCCCATAAAGAGGTTGATCACTGCGGGTGTTTGCTCCTCTTTAAAGCCCAGCAGGCTTTAACCCCACATTGTCAATGTAAAAATGGAATTACCTTGTCCTCGCTAGGAGCCTTTCCCTCATGGTTAAAGCTCTCAGGACCACAGCAGCCAGCCCTGGGGCCATTTTAAATAAAATGGCATTAACTGTGCCCCACTCACCTGTACAATGGTGCATTTAGCATCTGCACCTCTTTGTACGTGCTAATGTCAGTAACTGTATATAAGCCTCAGTAGCCGAGACCATCTGGCCCCTGCCTAAGCACAGATCATGTAACATTCACTCAGTAAATGTAATTACCCCCATTGGAGCTTGTCTCGCAGCCTCCTCTCCTTGACCCTTCTTGCCAAAGCAGACAATCTTCCAGGCTTCCTGGACTTCTTCATTAAGGACACAAAAAAGCACCAGCATAACCAATCCCTGTGAGGTGTGACAGGAACAACCAATCATTCAAAGTCTTGGCTTTAAACATAGAATATGACTAAACAATATTTCAGCTAGAAACACAACTTAGAGGGTAAGGGTGGGACTACAGATCATGAAAACACTTGCTTCTTGAAAGGAATCCTACTCTTCACCCCAGCTCTGAGGGTGTCCTGGCATATTCAGTTTGATCAGATTAACTAATGTCTGACTAAAGCATAATGTGTGTATGTGTGTGATAGGAACATTAGACTGTGAGCTCCTGTAAATGCTTCCTTGAACTGTCGGTAGACATTAAAGGGACATGCAGGCAATGACAATAATAAGGCAGCAAGAAGCTCAGCTGAAGGCCGTCCCATGGGCCTGTTTCCTGAAGAGTACTGTAGATACTGTAGCAGGTCTCCAAAGTTTGACCCCCCCCATTTCCTTTCCATTTTTTCTTGATCAGGCTCCCTCGGCACTCCCAATGTGAGGGAGTCTGGCGGGTACAACCAATGTAGCCTGCCAGGCTTGCGCACATTGAGAGCACTGAGGGACAGGGATAGCTGTGCAACCACATTTGTGCATTGTAGTGGAGAGCTACTCACTAAAAATACTTACTGTTCACCCATACCGGGGATCTGCCATGGCTGCTACCAGTAAGGATGACGGAGTGCTAATAAACTGACCAAAACAGGAATCCCCCCCCCCCCCCCCAGATTTTGGTCCTCTTAAGATGGGAATCCCGAGTTTGGAAGTTATTTACCTAGAATCAGCTATGTGCATTCTCCAATCATCAGTCATTGCCTTGTACCTCTCGATGGCCATTCTAGCTACTGCTATTCATATATGCCAGGTGTTGGTGCACACATGCAAGGAATTAAGGGGTGCAGGAGATGCCAAAGCAGGTCTGCATATGTGCCATGGGATTGTCTCTATTTTACATTTGTGCTGTTCCATTATTCAATACACAAAATACATTGACCTGCAGATACAGGAACCTGGTGAAGGACCTGATTCACATCAAACTAAAACATTAGTTACAAATGAAATCATCATGTAAAAGAACTCATTTTGTCTCTTGCCTTCAGAAAAAGGAAGTGGCATTACCTGCAGGCTGCAGAGGAGAATATAGAGGTAGTGAAAGGCCAGAATGCTGTTATTAACAGCCAGCAGACCGAACAACCAGGTAGTGCTGATTAACAGGAGGAGAATGAAGGAACTTCGCAAGGTCATGCTACAGGGAGACAGGAAAAAGGGGAGCAGAGAGCACAGACATACAGATTACACCAGGAAAGAGAAAAGCGCTACAACATATATTCTGTATTTCCAGCAATGGGGAACAAGTTTTGCAGCATGGCAGACATGGGACACCTTCCACCTCCAAGTGACACTATTCTTCTGGCTTAAAGCAAGCAAAATCAACAATTTTGGTTATCCTGCCCCAGGGGCATCCTGATTTGGGATTCCCCACTGTGTGAAACCCCAACGATCACCCAATTCACCTTTCCCCAGTCCTATGGTGAGTGCACAGGCTCTCGTCCAATCAGAGCGGCTTGCTGTGCATTTTTAATGTTCGTCAAACGGCCCTGTTTATGGCAATTGGGAGCATGAGCAGGCACACCCCAAGCAGCGGACACGCTCCTGCCTCCAGTCTATCTGAATGCCCAGAGATGCTGGGGAGGCCAGGGGCTTGGGCTCACACAGTGGGACATCCTGATCTGATGCTCCAGTTGAAATTCAGCGACCTTCTTTTTTGGCTGGCCCCATTGGGTTCTGTTTCGCTTTAAGTGCGCCTTCTTTTCCTCCTTCTGTTGATGTATAGCAGGTTCACTGACTCTCAGCGTGAGTGAGCCCTGCAAGCCCCAGTGGTCCCACAGCTGGGCTGTGTCATGATACCACAACACAGAATTGACAGCAATGAAAGTGACTTGGTTTAGAATACATAAGGTGATTACATATGATTGGAGATTTTGAAATGCTTTGGAATTGCTCATTTTACACATTGGTGGGCGCCTGGACTGGGACTTTCTAACCATTTGTAAATTGATGATAAGATGTAATCGAGAACCTTTCACCCCCAATTTACAAATAGGGGGAGGGGAGCTGGCATGCCACCTGATGACCCAGCAGGTGGCATGCCGATTTCCCACTGTTCTATTACCCACACCCAATCAATGAGGGTCTTGTATGAACCCTGCAGAGCCCTGCTCCTATGCTCACCGCTGAGGTGAGGCAGTTCACCCCTATACATGCCCAGCAGCAGTGTTCTGTGTGTACAGGGCTCACTTCTCTCTTCTTGTAAATCTTGGTGTATAGACTTGGGGTACAGTTGCCAATAGCAACAGATTGCAGGTAGAGAAAACTGCTTCCACGCATTAGCTGACATAAAAATGTTCAGAAATTCCATCAAATGTGAACTTTCCCTTTAAAGTGTGTGGTTAATGAGTGAAGGAACAGGATGGAGCAGTTGAGCAATGCAGTTTAAAAATCCTGCAAATGCAATCTTAAAGGAGAGTTTCAAGGTAACCCCCGCCTTGTCACACTCCCCTGGAGCTGAGGCAGGACAGGGGGGTTCCAAAGAAAAAAAAAGCCTTACATTGCCCGTGGACCAATGGCATTCTCCTGGCACTCCAGGTCCTGGGGGTACTGGGGGTGCCGCTTTGTACTGTGCGGACCATGGACGAGGGAAGGGTTTTTGAAGCAGCTATATTGCAAAAACAGACTAATAACAAAGAGGCCTAGTAGCAAAATTACAAGAAAATGGGTTTCTTGTAGTCCCTATTCCTTTTTGCTGGAAGAAAGTTAAATCAGAATTGACAGAAAATTTTTGAGTGTACCATTATGATTTTACAGGAGAGTATGACTCTAATGGCCTGAGTCAACTTGTGTTAGAGTAATAGTTTATTATTACTGAATGGGTATATGCTTTTACCCATCATGCAATGTTTTTAATAGAAATTAGAGTAGTTAATTCTACTGTTTCCCACAGGCCAGCTCTGGGAAGGCGGTTCCATTCTCTAGTTTAGCAGTGCTGATGCACAGCAGGGGCGTAAATCACGCAACATTCTAGGAAAAGGAGAAAGGAAGCACTTCTACTACTAGAATAGCATCATCTGGAGGTGGAGCGTACCTTTAACATGAGAACAAATGAATAAGGTTTCCATTTACCTGCATGCATGTATGACATCACAGAATATATGTAGAATATTTACTTTGCAATGATACAATGTATCATTTACAAAACACACAACAGATACATAAGGAATCCAGCATGAAGTGCCAACAAAAAAAGTATACGCACAGTTTTGTCACATTACAGATACACTTACATACCATATATATAAAAACAAATACACCCACTTAGGTAGATAGAATACCAAGATGCATACAGTTAACATATACATAGATATATTTAACCACGTGCTGTATATACACATGATGAGGGCATTCAGAAATCTAATGTATAACAACTCCTATGCCAATAACATGCTTGCTTTTTGTTTAACCAACACAGGATTGGGGGCAAGAGATTGGCTACAATAGACACTATGTTTTTCTGAAAGCCACACCTTAATTCCACCTCACCCTGAAATAGAATTTAATGATACCATGGGTTGAAGAGGTATCTTTTTTTTGCAGGGCTTACCATTGGAGTATCTCTGTTTAGGGTTGGTTCAGAACAAACGTGTAAGGCTCCTTTTACACCCCTGCGCAGTGCTGAATTGAGTTGTACTTGCATTGCGTTACCATAGATGTCTAGGGAGCTGTAATTGCGTTGCGTTGAAAACGCAGCATGAAGAACTTTTCCAACGTAAAACGCTAGGTGTGAAAGGAGCCCGACAGGGAGGATTTGGTCAATTTTTAGGCTTTTTGATACTGTATAAAGAGTAGATATTTATATTGGGACTGTCTTTGTGGATTGTGATGGTGAGTTTACGGTTTTATTTAAAGTGGCCCTCACTCTCAATTGAAACTCTTTGCCAGGATGGGGCCCGGTTCATAGGGGTACTAAACTAACCTACCCTACACTCACCTTCAATAGGCTACATGCTTTACTGGAGTGTGTAGCTATTTCTGGTCTCCCATCATAGAGAGTTTTAGGACTGATTTTGCTAACTAACGATTTTAAACTGTAGAGGCATCCCAAATCAGGATGCCCCCACTACAGTGGATTTATATGCATTTATGCATTATTACAATATGAACAGGATCTGAAAAATAAGTCCCACAATGGCTATTTTATGGTCTCTTTTACATCTCTGTGTTGCAGGCAAACAAACTATGCCCATAAAAAGTCCTGCTTGCTGAAGCACCATATAGTCTATGCAAAGCAAATGCATGACAAATGCAGATTTTACATGTATTTGAATTACATTTAAGTAAACAAAAATGTAGGGTCCTCCTTCCTGGGATATCTGGGCTTGGAGTCTGAATGGCACTGGCAAGACACCAGCCCCTATATGTCCAGTGGGCATCAGGCACTTTGACACACCAGTGTGGGTAATAGACCAGGGTATATCTGTAGGTCACCCACTGCCAAGCGACTTGCTGACCCCCCTAAACGGTTTGAACTGGTCCTTTAACTCTTAATCAGTTCACAAAAAAGTGAAAAAAGGACCCATATACCAGTTCAAAGGATAGAGGGACCAGCAAGTTACTTGGCGGCATGGTAGTGACTTACTGATACCCTTGGTATGATTACCCACACCCCCATGTTCGGACACCAACCATTCGACTTCCGAGCTATGGAGAGCTGAACCCCTATGCCTGGTACAATGGCCTTGAGAGGGGGACTTCAAAAAGCATAATGCAAATGCTCAAAAAACACATGCAAATGTTTGCCTGCTAAGCACCAAAACGGAATACAAAATGCAAGCCCAAAACATGTAAAGCCTACTTGGACATTGCCTTAGCATTTTCAATTAGCTTCAGAGATAAATTGTATTCCTAGTATGTTGAGAATCCGGTAACATGCCCTCAGCTGATAGGGCAGCATTAGGGGGAAGCAAGCTTAGCTAAGAAGGAAGCCTCTCTCGGGAAAAGGAATCACAGTCCAACTACTGGCCTAGATAAAAAGCTATATATACAGAATAAAACCTCAGAATATAGATGTTGTTTGTCTAGTGTAGGCTAGGACATAAAGGCAAGCATCTGATTGGAAACAATGGACAACACAACCATTAATAATTCATGCCATACATGTTCCATTAAGAGACTTACAGTAGAGACTTCTTCTTGGCGTCCTTTTGTACTGGGGAACAGGAGATCTTGGCAACCATAAGGCACATGGCCCCGTTCAGCTAAAGGAACACAAAGAAAAAACATATATAGCTTTGAATTGATGGCGTACAAAAAGGCATTTGCATCTGTCCCTGATGCCTAGAAGAGCTTAAAATCTAATATCACACACACTGAATTGAACAAACTGTCCCAATTTAATTTAATTAATTTAAACTGGTATAACCAGTCCATGTTTAGTCATGCAACTGAAACCCCTCATCTGCCTCCAGCTTCCTGACCCTGCATACACCAAGTAGATTAATCCTAGGAAATGCTAATCAAGCCAGCTGAAGGTTCAGCACATAACATCATATAAATTGTACATCTACATCTACTCGATCAATGAACAACAAATACTAGACCAAGTCATGTTTGGTGTTCATTCAATTAAAATGTCATAAATCCATAAATATTGGTTGATTTCAAAATAATTACTTTTAAGCATAATAGAACACCTAGCCCATCTCATTCTAAAACTAGGTGGGAAATATGTATTTAACCTTTTTTGTTAGAGGACTGTAAAAAATGGAGTTGGCTCAGACTTGGAGCTATTAAGAAGATGTCCTCCCCTAATAAAGAAATCTACCCATCCCTCTAAAGGATTATTAAATAGCTTTCTTTAACAATATGATTAGGCCACATAAATGGTAATTAACCTACCAAAGTATAACCAAAATTTTTTTTTATCATTTTTGAATGGGAAGACTACTCACCACAATTACGACGACGATGGGTCCAGCAAAGCTCCACACGAGTTTATCATAAATTGAGATCCAACAGAAATCTGGATTTCCATAGCCTTCTGGGTCCAAACCAACTGCTAGACCTGCAAGAAAGGTAAAAAAAAAGGTATGAGAAAGTGAGGGGCCCCAGGGATACAGACATTAGAGTTGTTAGAAGCCCCAAAAACTCTAATGGCAGCCCTGAAACACAATACTGATCTTCTCATGATAACCCCTTTTAGTCATATAAGCATATATTGGTAGGTAGAATGGTCTATGTGTGTATGAGAAATGAGTGTCAGTCTCTGTCTTTAGCTGGACTCCAGAAGTCCATCTAAAGAAGAAATACCCCCATCCTAATCACCCCTTAACAGGCAGCAAGCAGATGCCCCCCAATAACACTATAACAGGCAGTGTGCAGGATCCCCCCAATCCCCCTATAACAGGCAGTGTGTAGAATCCCTTCCAAGCTCCCCATAACCATCAGTGTGCAGAATCCCCCCAATGACAGGCAGTGTGTAGGATTCCCCCAAATCCCCCTATAACAGGCAGTGTGTAGAATCCCTTCCACGCTCCCCTTAACCGTCAGTATGTAGAATCTCCCCAATCACCCCATAACAGGCAGCTTGCAGAACCCCCCCAATCACCCCACAAAAGGCAGTGCTCAGAATCCCCCCAAGCTCCCCATAACAGACAGGGTGGCAGAATCCGCCCCCCCATCCCTATATAATAGGCAGTATGTAGAATCTCCCCAATCACCCCATAACAGGCAGCGTGCAGAACCCCCCCAATCACCCCACAAAAGGCAGTGCTCAGAATCCCCCCATAACCGGTATCATACAGAACCCCCAAATCATCCCATAACAGGAAATGTGCAAAATCCCCCCAATCCCCCTATAACAGACAGTTTGCAGAAACTCCCCAATAACAGGCAGTGTGGCAGAGTCCGCCCCCCAGTCCCTATATAACAGGGAGTGTGCAGATCCCCTCCCAATCTCCAGATTACAGGCAATGTGAACCCCCCCAATCACCCTATAAAAGGCAGTGTCCTGAATCCCCCCAATCACGCTATACCAGGCAGTGTACAGAATCCCCCCCCCCACCCAAATCAGAGCAATGTATGCTGGCCCCAGGTCACGCCCACCCACCCACCATCTGGACTCGAGTGTGTGCGTGTGTCTTATGGAGCGACAAATACAGTAACTATTCTACAGATCACCATTGAAGAGGCTTCCATCAGCCATCTGTCTTTCATGCATCTTGACTGTGTGACTTTTTAGCTATTCCCTTTGTAGTCTGTCTTATGCCCACACACTCACTGGATTATTGCATCAGCATATGCACCCTGCAACACATCCAGCCCCTGATATCTCTGTTGGCTCTCCTGCTGTTGGGCCCTAGGTATTATCCCTTATCTAGTCCCAGTTATACAGCGTTCACCTTAAGTCAACCCATTGTGGTGTCCTGTTGCCTATTTACCCTCTGTTTCCCCTTCCTGAAGTCTGCGACCACCACAGGACTGCCTGGGGCCTTGTGTAACCTCAACCATTGGTGGTTGGCGGTGGTTCTTGTGTGTCTATGTTCTCAGGCCATAACTCAGCCTTCCTGCTCTAGGTCCGTAACTCTGCCTGCCTGTACCTAGCCTGTGTGCTATCTTCCCTGCCCACTCTGCTTATGGTCTCCCTGAGACATTTAGTGATACCAGTGCTGAGGATCGATTTCTTTTCCTGTGTCCCAATACTAAAAACAGGAAATTCACAATCATGAGCAATGTTTTTTTTACTTGGACCTGACAACACTTTTTGGGGGTTTATCAGTCACTAGTAACCATCTGTGGCTAAATGTTTGGAACAGGCTCTTTCTAATCAACCTTTTTATTAGTTATGTGTGAAGTACCTGTAATAATGGCTGGGACACCCCAACCAATGGCGTGGTAAAACCTCATAGGGCCAAAGTTGACGTTCCTGACCTCGGTCTGCATGCGGTACATATGTAGCTCATCGACAAAGAGCCAGGCGAAGGTGGCAAGGAAGAAATAATGAAGCAGGATGGCGATCACAGTGCAGAGGAACTGAGGACAGAACATTAATTTACTTACAAACTTTGGTTACACATATATAAATATATATCCAATAAGTTTTACCAAGGAACGTGAAAGGGGGTAAACATCCAGGGCTCTTCCTTTTTGTCTTAGAGCTTACAAACAAGCCATCTGGAGCCAAAGGAAACGCTCCAGACATCAGCAGTGAATGAAACCACATTGTGTGCCACTGATAGGTAGTTCTATGTAGACTTAGACTGGTATTAACTATTACCTCACTTTCTGTGCTGTTGATGCCCAGCAGAAAAACCAGCTCAGAAAAAAAAAGTGCCATTGCGATGTTGGAGTGGATCCCTCGAGTGTTGGTTTTCAGCCCTTTAAGGGAGGTCAGAATGGCAAAGGTGGTCAGTAGAGCCACCAGAGAGATGGTCAGACATGTGTATGTGACAACGGCCAGGGTCTCCAGATCTCCTTCCAATTGCTATTTAAAAAAAACAATACAGATATATATTATAATAACCAAAAAAGAAAAAAACATTCCATAATGATAATTCACTGTTGTTAAAGCAGACCTATAACCCACAAAAGACCTGACCCCCTCAGGTACCCCTGTCCACTGCTAACTGCCATAAAAAGACCATAAAGACCACATGTTCTGAATGTCTCTTGGCCATGTAAGTGGCCAGCAGCTGATATGCTACTCTGGCAGAACGTGCATGAAGCTATGAACATCTGTCGCATCCCAGGTATATTTGGTAGGCAATGCAACGAGTCTCTAAAAGGTCTTATAAGGTGTATTAGTTACATACGTATAATTTCTAATAAAGGAATGTTGTTATTGTATAAAATCCAAAGAGCTACATTTGGGGAGCCTTCCCATGTGACATTTATCCACAGAACTGACTATATGTAAAGATTGTGAGCATGGATAAGCAACTGCATCAGTGCAGTTACCAATCATGCTTTTATCCTTTGCCAGCTTTATGTACAGAAGTTGATAAGTAGTAATAAAATTCAATAAATCAATTCACCCCTGCTTCCTCTGCCAGCCCTTTGTCTGTTGGTGTGTCACAAGGTTCTATCCTTGGGCCTCTAATCTTCTCAGTTTATACCTACTGTATGCAACACAAACCTCTCTTCCCATCTATCTTGTGTTACAGACCGCCAAACAGCTCTCTCCCTCATGTCACGCCCTCAAACAGAACACAGACAATTCTGCTCCTTTCACCAATATAACAATATCTCTCAATTGTCTCACTATCACTGCAGTGCTCCAAGTACTATCTCTTGGTTTTTTACTGGACTCCTCTCTCTTTCACACCATATGTTCAGTCATTTGCCGCTTTCCTGTCATCTATAATTCGAAAATATCTCCCTCATCTTCCTCACAGCTGACACCACTAAAATTCTAGTGCATGCCCTGATCATACCGACTAGACTACTGCAACACTATAGGGTCTAGCTGCAAACAGACTGGCACCTCTCCAATCTATTCTGAACTCTACTGCTCACCTCATCCACCTTTTCTCTTGTTTCTCCAGCGCTGCTCATTTACTTCAGTATCTCCACTGGCTGCCAGAATTTCAGAGAATTCCGTTTAAAACTCTAACCTTAACCCACAAATCTTGGTGCAAATAGGCCCCTTCATACATGTTTTAGCTTATCAAAAAATACTAACCCAGGTGCATCTTCCACTCTGCCCAGGACCTTCTCCTGATCACCTACTCAGATTATGGCTCTTTTCAGAAATAGACATATCCTATTAAGCCCATAACCAGCCCAAGAGGAAGTCTTGGGACCCCCTAGCTCACTAGCACAGAGCCTTCAGTATGTTTTGGACCAATCTTTTGGTGAGATAACTAAATAGGCAGACATATGCAAGGTTAAGTAGAAAATGTGCCAATGTCTTGATTTTTAATGATGGCAGTCAGCATAACTAGCTTGGGCCCTCTACCTAGTTAGCATCTTTACTGTTGCTAAAAATGAACATTCTCTTTGGTATCTGTAACATACAGAGATTCCAGCTGTACACATTTTTGAAATTCTTTGAACCATAGGCCCAGATAAGGGGGGTTTGGGCTGCCCCCATCTTTGAGGGATACATTTTTGCTGCAAATAAAGCAAGGTTTAATAATATATATTTATTATTCAAAACAATTTGGGAGAGATCCCTGATCGTTGTGCAGTATTACTATATTTTGCAGGTCTCTAGCCAAATGTATTAACTCCTTCCAAATGCTAGCCACAAAGGGACAATTTGGCTAAAGATGACGGATACCAGGGATTCATTACACCACCACCATTTATACAGCCTAATTCTTTTGTTATAGTCTGTCGTTTTAAAGGCCCTTACAATGAACTTGTATGGAAAGAGTTTGAAAGCGGATTCTGAGGTTCGGGTTTGTGGAGAATTCAGGATGTAGTTATATGTTTTATCTTACTCTTGCCTTAAGGACTTCACATGCAGTGAGCAGAGTTGGATAGAGTTAGGCAGGGCTAAGGTGGGTAGAGGTAAGCAGAAGTAAGGTTGGCTGTGGGGAGCCAGAAAGAGGCGAGGCTGGAAGGTGAGGTGAGGTGGAAAGAAGTGGGCAGAGCAGAAGATTGTTAGGTTGGCTGAGGTGTGGTGGGAAAACATGAGGAAAGCAGAGGTTAAGTGGGCAAGGGTGAGGAGGGAGAGGTGAAGGGAGCAGAAGTGGTAAGAGTTAAGCAGGGGTGGTAAGAAAGGTAGGTAAAGGTAGGCAGAGTGGAAAGTGTTGAGGTGAACAGCTGAAGATAAAGCTGGCTGAGGTGAAGAGAGGTGAGGCCGGAATAAGGTGGGAAGATGTGAGATGAGTATAGGTGAGGTGGGAAGAAGTGAGGTGCACTGAGGGGAGGCAGGATAAGGTGAGGTGGGCTAAGGTGAAACAGGAACAGGTGAGGTGGGAAGAAGTGAGGTGCACTGAGGTGAGGCAAGGACAGGTGAGCTCAGGTGAGACAAGAACCGAGGTTAGCCAACAGATGAGGTGGGAAAAAGTGGGCAGGGGTCAGATGGGGAAAGGTGTGATGCAGGAAAATGTGAGATAAGTGGAGGTGAGGCAGAGGTAAGCGAAGGTGAGGTCAACATAGGTGCCGGAGGCCCCAACTAAGGACGCAGGTGGTATATCCCTGCTTTAGGGTGTAAGCTCGCAAGGTTCAGGGCCTATTGTATTTCAGTAATAAATGTGTATTGTACTTTTCTTTCACATCTCATTTTAAGTACCTGTGTATTTTAATTATGTATATCACTTATTTTTCCCTGTCTGTAATTTCTACATTGTACCATGCCACAGAAAATGGTTATCTTTAAATAAACAATAATAATGGACTCTCTGTTGGTCAATAAAGGAAGCATTTAAATTACCTCTCGATATGATCCATCCATGAGAACCCCAAAACTTCCGAACTGGGAGCACTGGCAGCGCACATGGGTGGTGTTCCTGAAGATCAGCTCGCAGTCCTTCACTGTCCAACTACCCGGGGAATCTAATCTGAAAGCAGAGAGACATGTAAAAGTGACAGCACTGCAGGAGACACATCACTGTGTCAACCAAATGCTTACAGTAAAGATCAGGCCAATAAATATATTAAACTATTTTCTGTAGCATCCCTATTGAAACAGATTGTACTTCATTTAATCAATTTCTTTATCTTGTTAGATCCTTATAGATTGTTAAGTCTTCTGTTTTCTGTATCCTCATTGTCATACCACTAATAGATTGCTTTTATAAACTGGAAGCTTGCCTGATCACCTCAAGCCCCCGTTTCATGTTGGGCACATGCCCTGGGCTTTCGGTCACAGTGAAACAGCACGATGGCGCTAGACTGGATCAAGCAACCAGATACCTTTCCAGGTGCTGGAATAGCTGACCCATCAGCTGCAGGGGATAACAGGTGATCATAGCTTTTTTTGTTTAAATGCCTGGACAATCCCTTTAATAATCAAATAGACTGTAAACCTTTCTACTTTGTGTATGCTTTCCTCATAGATTACAGATTTTCTTCCCCTTTTAGGTAGAGGCAGAAGGAGAACAACACATACTGGCTTGTCTGGTTCCACTGCACACAGACGGGCTTGCTTCTGTTCACTGTCTCCAGCAGCTGGAAGTCTATGATCAGTGCCCCCTGCAGGTCTCTGTGGATAAAGGAATGGTCTCTGAGTGCAGACACACTCACAATTGGCGAATTCATCACTGGGTTCTTTGGCAGCCTGAGAGAAAAACAGAAAAACCTTTATATTCCACTAGCAGAATTAGCATAACTGATTAACATCATAAAGGTCTAGTGATACCTAAACTTAATATATATTTCAAATGTATTTTGTATATAACCTCCCTTTGCCCTGGCCTTTCACTTGGGTTTGGGTATTCTATTTAAAGCAAACCAAAACCTGGGTACCTGGCCCTAGCACGTGAAAGTTTGCACTAGGAACATCCCAATTCCCGATCCTGGGATTCCCTGCTGTGTAAAACCTCAGGAAATTTCCATTTACACACTGTGACCCTTGATACCACAGCGCACGCGTAAACATTCAGTGTCACTCCAGCTTTTCATGCTTGCCGCCCCAGGCAGACATAAATGTCTGGAATCCTTGGAAGTGGTGGCCCGTGAAGCGTATACTTTTGTCATACCTATCTGCTGGATTATTTTATTACATTTGCGGTAAGGTTCCTTTTGCTATGCCATATACTTGTTATTTGTTGAGGTATCTGCACAATTTGAATTTGTGATGAATGATATACTCAACTATGGGCTTTACCTGTAATGATTTAAAGTGGACCTATCATCAGGATTTTCACTTGGTAATAGGTTCTTGTGCCTGGGCCATCCCGATTTGGGATCATATGCAAGGGCAGGGGAGGGGGTAGGGTGCTGATGGGAGGGAGCAGTGCTGCTTTTGAGTGCTTGTGTACTTGCCACAACACCCAGTGGCATCCCAACTCTCTCCTCAATGCATGCACCCACCAGTAGTGATACACGTGTTCCTGGCAAAGCGAGTGTGCATTCTCCATAAGATAGAACAAATGCAAGAAAAATGTAAGTATTCCCTTAATACAGAGGTCATAGGCAGCAGAGGGAGTTAGGGTCCTAGCAGATTAAGACCCTCCCTGACACAGTGAGGGATGGTTTAGGTCTACTTTAAACCCCTAACTATTGCCCTTTTGTTGTGCTCCTTTTTTAACCATTCAAGCACGATTCAAGCACGACATTCAAGCATGTTAGGTGTTTAAGCAGGCTTCCAATCAAAAATGACTAAAAAGCATAATTTAACAAGGAGCCTAAGACCAGGCAAAGCTAAGTATCACTCCTGCAATTCCCTCGCTGCCGGCAGCCGATCTGGAGCCCCACCTGACCAATGGTGATCAGTTTGCTGGGCTGGCACACAGCGCTGTGCAAACCTGCTTCGCAAACACAACTCATTCTATATTATGTGTGGTGGAGCATCCAGATATGGCTGTGGAGGGCAAGCAGTGGACCCACTTTAAGCCCAAATTCTTTGACTATACAGAGTAGATATGCTTATTTATTTCAATGGCTCCACTTGCCTGTAACCTCAGACACTCTCACCTGAGGTTCCTCTTGTCTGTGCTGTATCGGGCCGGCAGGAGATTCCCCAGTGTCCGGTAGACAAGAAGGATGAGTATGGTAGCAGTCGAATCTGGTTCAGGAGGTATTCGCTTTGGTAAAGGTAGGCCCGTTGTTAGGTTGATCCCAGAGCTGGTTGGAGTTGGCACAACTGTAGGGAGAACTTTAAAAAGAAAAGCAAAAAAAATACAATTCTGTGAGTACTCACCTGTAGAATTGATTTTATAGTATACAGCACGTCCTGTTCCAGTAAATTCCTTACACTTGGATTATTCCGCCACAAGCGCAGTGGACTGCAGAAAGACTTGTGGCCACTCCCGGCCCCATAAATAGCCAGGTACCTCCCACCAATTTCCAGTGTTGACAAGCAGTTATACAAGATGCCGGGAGAATCAAAAAATGAATAAGAACCCAAAATGAACTTTTTAACAATCACCATACAGAGGTAACCAAGAAAAATGATAACAAGGGAGGGATGGAACAGGACGTGCTGTATACTATACTATAAAATCAATTCTATTGAGTACTCACAGAATTGTATTTTTCCAAGTATACAGCACGTCCTGTTCCAGTAAATTCCTTACACTTGGGACATCCAAAAGCAGTGTCCGTAAGGTAGGGTGGGATCCCCAAAGAGCAACGGCAGGCAGTTTAAACCACTGCCGCCTGAAGAACTTTGCGGCCAAAAACAGCATCAGCTGAGGCCCTAACATCAAGCTTGTAAAACTTAGAAAAAGTATGAACAGAAGACCAAGTAGCGGCCTTACAAACTTGTTCAACAGAAGCCTGGTGCTGGAAGGCCCAGGAGGCACCAATAGCACGAGTGGAATGAGCAGTAAGGCGGAAGGGAGGTTCCTTCCCCTTAGCAGAATAGGCTTGCACCACCGCCTGACGGATCCACTTGCTGATAGTGGACTTAGCTGGAGGCAAACCCTTCCTAGGTCCAGAAAGGAGAACAAAAAGAGCATAAGTCTTCCTGAAAGATTCAGTAGCAACCAAATAAAACTTCAGAACCCTGACCACATCCAAAGAATGCATCCTTGGAATTAGCAGGATTAGGACACAATGAAGGCAAAACAATGTCTTGATTGAGATGAAATGCAGACACAACCTTAGGCAAGAAATCTGGCTTATACCGAAACACCACCTTGTCCTGGTGCCGCTCGAAGTAGGGAGGTTTAATGGAAAGCGCCGCCAACTCAGAAACACGCCTGACAGAAGTGATAGCCACCAAAAAGGCTACCTTAAGCGTCAAAATAGGCAAAGCAGCCTCACGTAGAGGCTCAAAACGAGGACCCTGCAAGGCAGAAAAAAACAAATTCAAATCCCAGACTGGTAGGCTTACGTGGCGGGAGCACGTGAGTAACCCCCTGGAAAAAAGTCTTAACCAAAGGGTGGTTGGCAAAAGATCTTTGGAAGAAAATAGCCAAGGCTGAAACATGTCCCTTGAGAGTACTAAGTTGAAGGCCCAAATCCAAACCATGCTGCAAGAATTCCAGGATGCTGGGAATAGAAAACACCCGAGAGGGAAGAGACTTAGACTCACACCAGGCAATGTAAGCATGCCTATAGTAGATAAAGGACGAGGACTTCTTCCTAGCCCGAATCATGGTAGTAACAACAGAGGCAGCCAGCCCCTTCAAGATGGAGGTCTCAGCAGCCAGGCCGTTAAAGCCAGCGTTTGTAAATTGGGATGGCGTAGCTGCCCCTGAGTGAGCAGGACGTATTGATCTACTGCCAACTGCACAATGTCTGCAAACCACACCCTTCTTGGCCAACAGGGGGCAACCAGGATGGCTGGCACCCCTTCCTGGGCTATCTTGCGCAGCACCCTGCCCAGCAGAGGAAACGGAGGGAACACAGAGGAGCCGAAAGCTCTTCCAAGACATCGCTAGTGCATCCATGGCTAAGGCCAGAGGGTCCTGGGACAAAGACTGGAAGCTTGTGATTGGGACGGGACACAGATCCACATCTGGCTGACCCCTGTGGTGGCACAAGGAGCGAAACACCCTGCTGCTGAGGGACCATTCTCCCAGACGAGAAGTCCCCCTGCTCAGAGAGTCCGCCTCCAGATTTTCCACCCCCCGGGATGTACACTGCAGAAATGCAGGGAAAATTCTCCTCTGCCCATGACAGTATCAGAGACACTTCCTTGAGGGCCCTTTTGCTCCGGGTACCTACCTTGATGATTGATGTAGGCAACCGTCGTCTGGTTGTCCGAGCGGATCTGAACAGCCCGGCCCCGAAGGTGTGGGGTCAATTGGGCGAGAACCAACCTTACCACCCTCAGTTCCAGATTATTGATAGGGGCATGGGCCTCCTGGGGGCACCACTGACCCTGGAATTTCAAGGATTCCAGAAGCCCCCCCAACCCGTCAGACTGGCATCTGTGGTGACAGTCTCCCAGCAAGCGGACAGAAAGGTTCTGCCCACCAAGAGGTTCCTTGAGTCCAGCCACCACGAGAGGGATCGTCTGGCCAGGGGGGACAGAGCAAACACCTGATCCAGGGACACAGGGTCCCGATCCCACACTGATAAGAGGTGTAGCTGCAGAGGTCTCATGTGAAACTGAGCATAGGGTACCGCTTCGAAGCAAGACACCATCAGGCCCACCAGCTGCATCCCCTGCCGGATAGAGGGATGAGGACAAGAAAGAAGGAACTGGGCCTGAGCTTGAAGACTCTTCACCTTCTTTTGAGGGAGGAAAACCTTGACCTGAGATGTATCCAGAGTCATGCCCAGAAAGGACCTCACCAGTGACGGGGACAGATAAGACTTGGGATGGTTGATCACCCAGCTGAAGGACTCTACTGTGGACACCACCATCTGGGTATCCAGTTCTGCCTGATGGAAGGACTGAGACGAGATCCGAATGTCGTCCAAATAAGGAAGGATGCGAACGCCCTAAGATCTGAACAGAGCCATCACACCCGCCAGCACCTTGGTGAATACCCTGGGAGCTGAGGTGATACCGAAAGGTAAGGCCACAAATTGGTAGCGCTGATCCTCCAGAGCGAACCTGAGAAATTTCTGATGACCTGGAAAGATTGGTACATGAAGGTAAGCGTCCTTGATGTCTACGGATGTCATGAAGTCGCCCGGGCGCAGAGTATTGACTGCTGAGCGTAGGGTCCCCATGCGAAAATGCTTGAATCTGACAAACTTGTTGAGGCGCTTTAAATCCAGGATGGGCCTGAGGGACTCATCCTTTTTGGGAACCGTGAATAGATTGGAGTAGAAGCCTCTGCCCCTTTCCCCGAGAGGCACAGGGCAGATGACCCCCAACTCCAGAAGGTTTCAGACTGCAAGCTGCAAGCCCTAAGCTGACAGGGGGTTTTGAGCCATCCGGGATCTGATAAATCTTGGGGGTGGCCAGGCTGCAAACTCTATCTTGTATCCGGAGGACACCATCTCCTGAATCCATCTGTCTGCTACACGTAGCCTCCAGACGTGAGCAAAGACCCGAAGCCGCCTCCCCACCCGGATGGATGAGGGCAGCTCCTGAGGGGGCTTGGGAAAGGATTAGGGCTCGGGACCCCATGAGAGCCCGGGACGGCCTCGTCCTCTACCCCTGCCCCAATAGTCTCCGCGTGCCCCAGCAAAGGAAACTCCTCGATCAGCCCTGGAAGCGCGTAAGGAGGGGAGAGAAGCACCGGTCCCCCGAAAGGGCCGTGACGGCCTCCTACGTTGAGGCAACCTACCACCCCTGGCAAATAGGTCCAAGTGTTCACCAAAGAGCCGCAGCCCCTTAAAGGGAAAACCAGTGAGGGCCTTTTTAGCAGCATTATCAGCCACCCACTGACGTAGCCCGTCGTATAGCCACCAAAAGGGCAGTAGTCCTACCTCACATTCTAATGGCATCATCCATGGCAGAAAGAATATATGCAACAAATTCATGGCAAAGTAGGAGAGATCTATAATCCTCACCTCCAGCGTCATCAGAGGCCCCGTCTAAGAGACACTTAAGCAGCCCCTTAATAGCAATAGCCGTTATGGCAGAGGCACAAACCGTGCGCAGTGCAGTCCCCACACAGGCAAAGGCATGACAGGACAGCTGGTCCATGCGCCGGTCCTCACCATCCCGCAGGGTAGTAGTGTCAGGTGAATGCATGACTGATGTATTAGACAACCCTAGGACGGGCACGTCCACCTCGGGAGGACATGACCAACACTTAATCACATCAGCAGGAAAAGGATACCTCCTGTCCCAACTCTTGGGCACCCCAGGAATCTTACTAGGCCGTTCCCACTCTTTGAGCACTAGATTATTAAAGTGATTCTGCTCAGGGAACTACAAGCGTGGTTTAACAGAATGGAAAAGCTCACCCCGCTGCTGCGGAGCCACGGCAGGAGGGGAAATACAAATCACTTCAAAAATGTGAGTCAATAACCTGTCAGTGTCATCTGAGGACCATGGGTCTTCTCCAAAGGGAGACCCGGTACCACCATATAACTTAGACTGTTCCTCAGAGGATTCTGAATCAGAGGGGGTTAAAAAGCCAGAAAATGATTAAATTCCCTCATCCACCACATTTACTACCAAACAAAAAATCACACAAAAAAAGAAAACATTTCACATAAACATTCTTGCAGTAAAAAAGGCTTTGCTGAATCAGATGACGTGGAAAAATGGACGAGAAGAGAAATTTTCACACAAAAAAATTATGAGAAAGGGGCTCTGAATCAACCCTATTGTCCCCGGAAGCCTCCACATGGTGATTTTAGATACAGGCCAGTACAGGGACACAGCTAGCAACAGCCACCCTTCTTGCGATGCCCCCCCAAAGCCCGCTAGGGAAGGTGGGAGATTGGTAAGGGGCAGGGCCGGGAGAAATGGCGCCGGCAGCAGTACCTAGAGGGGCGGACCGCGAGAGCGTCAAACCGCGGTCCCCCCCCCCCCCCCCCGAAGAGCGTGAAACTGTGATCACGTGGGACGCCAGCACCATGACAGTAACAAAATACCATTTTGTGAGTACTCACCTGAAAAATGGATATTGTCAGTGTGCCACACACCCCGCTTCCCCTTTAATTCTTACGATTGGGTTACTCCACCAGCAGGTGGCGACGTTGCAGGGAGAAGTCTTGAAAACGAGCCCCTTCCGGCCTATATATACCTGGGACCTCCCACTTAATACCAGTGATTTAAAAAGCAGAAAGACAAGGTACCAGGAAATCCAATGGTAACCTCAAAATAAAGAAAAGCTTCACCATATAAAGGATCCAGGATACCAAAAAGGGCGGGTGAAGCGGGGTGTGTGGCACACTGACAATATCCATTTTTCAGGTGAGAACTCACAAAATGGTATTATTCTCAGTGTGTCACACACCCCGCTTCCCCTTTAATTCTTACGATCGGGACATCCAAAAGCAGTGTCCACAAGGGATGGGTATCCGACAGCAAAATGAAGCACAACTTAAACGACTGCAGTCTGCAGAACCTTGCGGCCAAACACAGCATCCGCTGAGGCCCGCACATCAACCTTGTAAAACTTAGAAAAAGCCTAAGTTACGTACCGGTAACATCCTTTTTAGGAATCCTTCAGCTTGACCACGTGGAGATATCATGCTCCACCCCCTGGGAGGAAACATAAAACAGGAACAGAGGTTAAAAGGCCCACCCCTTCCTCCCCACCTCAGTTCTAGTAAATCAACCGTACTCCAAACCTTAACTAATGGGCGGGTTATCAGTGGTCAAGCTGAAGGATTCCTAAAAAGGATGTTACCGGTACGTAACTTAGGCTTTTCCCAGTCATCCTTCAGCTTGACCACGTGGAGAGGATTAGCAAAGAAATATTACCTAGGGATGGGATGCTGCAAGGAGTACACTCCTTCCAAAGGACTGATGTTTTGCAGAAAGTAAATCCAACCTATAATGTTTAAGGAAGGCGTGATGAGAAGACCACATTGCAGCTTTACAAATTTCCTCAATAGCTGCTCCCGATCTCTCTGCCCAAGAAGCGGCCATAGCTCTAGTAGAATGCGGTAACACTTCTGGCGGCGAAACCCCCTTAATCTTGTAAGCTTTCACAATAGTCTGTTTAATCCACCTTGCCAAGGTGGCCTTAGAAGCTGCTGCGCCTTTATTTTTTCCACTAAATGTTACTAACAGTTGTTCTGCTAGGCGCCAGTCCTTGGATCTCTCTAGATATATGATAAGGGCTCTTCTTACATCAAGCAGCGAAAGATCTTCCTCCTGTCCGGCCGTATTTGGCAGTGTTGGAAGAATTATCTCTTGCGACCTGTTGTTTGAAGATACCACCTTAGGCAAAAACATAGGATTGGGCCTAAGAATAACCTTATCAGGAAGTATTGAACAGTAGGGCTCTTTTATGGACAAAGCCTGAATTTCACTCACCCTTCTTGCAGATGTTATTGCTATTAAAAAGCATACTTTCAAGGATAACCATTTTTCTGGAACTTCATCCAGCGGTTCAAACGGAGGTTCCAACAAGCTTGACTCTTCAGGGTACTTACTGCCAGTCCCTTTTCAAATCCTTCTTGCAAAAATTCTAAAACGGTAGAAATATCCTTTTCCCTCAGATTGTTAACCTCACAATAAGAAGAGAATTTTTTCCATACTTTTGCATAAATTTTCCTTGTAGTTAACTTACGGCTCTGTAGCAGTGTCTCTATAACTCTGTCTGAACAACCTTTTTCTCTCAGAAGTTCCCTTTCAAGATCCATGCTGTCATCTGCAAACGTCTCCAGCTTGGATGCAGAATGGATTGTTGTTGTAGAATGTTGGGTATTTCGGGTAATCTCCAAGGCCCCCTTACCGTCATTCTGATCAATTCTGCAAACCAGGTTCTTTTCGGCCAATAGGGTGCTATGAATATCACTTTTACTTTTTCTTGAGCCACCTTCCGGATCACTTGTGGCAGGATTCTGAAGGGTGGGAAAGCATAGGCAAGCTGAAAATTCCACTCTTGAGCAAGAGCATCTATTGCTACTGCACCCTCCCCCGGTATTAGGGAGAAAAACCTCTGACACTTGGTATTTTCTTTTGTTGCAAAAAGATCTATTTGAGGTTGACCCCAAACACTGGTGATCAAATCGAAAATGTCCTGATTCAGTGACCATTCCGTTTGACTCACTCTCCCGCGACTTAGAGAATCTGCCAGTGTGTTTAGAGTCCCCTTCAAATGAATTGCCATTATCGATTTTACCTGACTCTGCAACGGAACCAGTAGGTCTAATGCCAGAGCCGTCAGAGACCTTGATCTTGTTCCTCCCTGATGGTTCAGGTACGCTACTGCCGCTACATTGTCCGATCTTACCTGTACGTCCCTTCCCTGAATTTCCTTCTGGAAATGGATCAGAGCTAACTTTATTGCTAAGAGCTCCCTGAAATTTGACGACCTTACTGAAACTTCTTTTGACCATTTTCCCTGGGCTAGGAGACCTCCTAAGTGAGCTCCCCAACCCCAGCTGCTTGCATCCGTGGTAACAATCACTGGGTCGGTCTGCCTCCAATTTCTTCCCTTTGATAGATTTGTTCTGTCTGTCCACCAGAGCAGGCTCCTTAGGACTGATGCATTTAAAACTGTTAGTCTGTCTAGTGAACTTTGCTTTCTGTCCCATCTTTGTAGCAGAAAATTCTGTAGAGGTCTCGTTTGCAACTGTGCCCAGTCTACAGCTGGAATTGTTGCTGACATCAATCCCAGTACTCTCATAATCTCCCTTAGGGATGCTCTTGGTTGATTCACCAAAGACATCACACTGCTTATCAATTTTACTGTCTTGTCTTCTGGTAGGAACATCTTCCCCTGACTGCTGTCTATCAGAAATCCCAGAAATCTGCATTCTCTGGATGGTATCAGACTGGATTTTTCCTTGTTACCAGCCAACCCAGAAGTCTCAGGACTTCTAATGATTTTTCCAAATGTACAAGCAGAGTATGCCTGGACCTGTTCAGGATCAGCAAGTCGTCCAGATAGGGAATGATGTTGATCCCCAACTGCCTTAGAAAGGCCATAGGTTCCGCTAGTATTTTTGTAAAAATCCTGGGAGAGGCTGAAAGGCCGAAGGGCAGCACTTTGTACTGGAAAAAATGAATTTCGTGGCCTAGCTGCACTGCAAACCTTAGGAACTTGCGGTGAGCCCTCCAAACTGGAATGTGTAAATAGGCATCCTGAAGATCTAGGTTGACCATAAAAGCATCCAGGATCAGGGCTTGACGTACTGAGTAAACAGACTCCATTTTGAACCTTTTGTAACGAATGAATCTGTTCACATACTTCAGGTTCAAAATCATTCTGTATTTCCCTGATGCTTTCATCACTAGAAAAACGTGAGAGTAATAGCCCTCCATCGCCTGGTCCGGAGGAACTACTTCTATCACTCTTTTCTGTAAAAGTTCCTGTAGCACTAAAGGGAAGGCACTTTTTTGCTTGGGTTCGATTGGTATCTTTGTGATTCTGAACGCAAATGGGGGCTGGGAAGAAAATTCTAACCGATACCCGTTCTCCAGCGTTCTTAATACAAACCGATTTGTTGTAATTTCCTTCCAAGCAGGTAGAAACTCGGACAGCCTTCCCCCCACCTGAAGGAAATCGTCAGGATTGTTGTCTAGGCCCCTCCGGAGCCCTGCTCACTAAGGAATACTTCCTTTGAGGTTTAGTCTGCCCCCAGCGTCTCTTGGCATCTGGTTTCTTGTGAGCCTGAAAATTAAAAGGTCTGCCCTTATTTCCTGGCCTAAACGGAACATTTTTCTTCTTAGTAGGGAACTTTTTTCCTACCTCCGTGGATCTTGCAAGGATATTATCTAGATCCTCACCAAATAATCGTTCACCCCGAAATGGTATTGAGCAAAGTCTATTTTTAGAACTAGTGTCTCCCGACCATGTTTTCAGCCAAACCGTACGACGAGCACAAGCTACTAAGGCCGCTGACTTGGCTGATGCTCTGATGATTTCCTGACAAGCATGCGTAAGGAAGGACATTGCTCTGTATAAAGTGGGAAGCGTAGCCAGGATATCCTGGGGCTGAACCCTATTTTCAATATGAGCTTTAAGATTGTCAATCCATTTCGCCATACTTCTCAAGACTACATCTGAAGCCATAGCTGGTCTGAACTGAAAAACAGCAGCCTCCCAAGCTCTCCTTAGAATATGTTCTCCCCTGCGATCCATAGGATCACGCAAGGAACCCATGTCTTCGAAGCTCAGATCCGAGGCCTTAGACATCTGACTGACTGGCGCGTCCACTTTAGGACATTTAGTCCATAAATCCATTATGGGATCTTTGAAAGGAAATTTCCTTTTTAGGGTTCTAGGTAAAAAAAGTTTTTTTCTCTGGATTATCCCACTCTGACTTAACCATATCTTTTAACACAGAGTGGATTGGGAACGCTCTTTCAGATTTCTTAATTAGCACCTCCCTATACATCTCATCCTGTTGTGACAGAGTGGTTTCTTCATGCGGGATGCCCCAAGTATCATGTATGTCTTTTAACAATAACTCTAAGTCTTCAGAAAGTGAGCCAACAGGCTCCTTTTCTGACAGACTTTCTTCATCCAGAGAATCCTGTAAGGAATCTGGATCTTCCCCTTCTTCCCCCTGTTCGGAAGCAACATCAATTTGAATAGGGGGAACCGAATTAGTTTCATTATTGAGCTTCACTAAAGAAACACCTGACAATTGGTTCTCTGTATAGACCTTGGGAATGGGTGTAGTAGCAAGAGACCATTGGTCATGGGTAACAAAATCCTTCTGGGCATTTTCCATTGAAGCTAATTGTTGCTTCAAAGAGAAAATTTCCCTAAGGATAGCAGCCGAATCGCTTTCTCTTTTAGCCTTATCACACCCCATACACAGAGACCACTGCCAGGAATCCGGAAGTGTGCTATTGCAAACTTCGCATCTTCTGGATTTTTTGGTAGATTTAACATGCTTTTTATCTTCAGATTTAGACTCTTTCTAAAATATAAGATAAAAATAGCAGACTTTAGAAGGACCCCATTGATAATCTGCCCTATGTATAAATAAATAAATACATATATCCATATATATATATACCCATTACCTAAAAAATATAAGGCAAGGTATAATCCTATATACATATACATACACATACATACATATATATATACACATACATACAGCATATACATATACATATATATACATATATATACATATATATACATAAAACACACATATATATATACACATATATATACCCATTTACATACACAAGATAATCAATAAAAGACATGATTGCAGTGCTGTAGTAGTCCACAAAGGGAAAACAGTAAAACCGTTTTCTCCCGGGCCAAACCGCTTGAAAAGCGCTCTAACAACTACTACAGCACTGCCATGAACACGGCAAACATTCTCCTACCGCGTGCTGGCTTCCGTCGGGTACCTCCGACATGATTGCTGCAGCGCAGAATCCACCTCAGCCTTGGTGGGGTCCTTGGGAGCTCGATGCCGCCGCTACTGCCGCCGAAGTCCCCGCAGAGCTGAGCCGGCGCCCTCGCCGGTCAGCTTAACCACGCTGGCTGTGTATCCGGCTTCCGGCTTCCTGCCGCACACCGGAAGCTGACGCTGCGCTCGTCACCGACACACCCCCAACTTTAAACGGATGGAGGGAATCGCTATACAGTGAACAGCCAGCGTACCTGTTTCAAGCAGGTTTTAAAATAGGCGGGATTTTGCACTATCTGTGCTGCTCCCAAAAAACTATGTGGGAATTTAGCCCCAGGTGCTACCCATTTCCACCAGGATCTCCTGTGGGACTATCTAATAGGCGCAGCCGGCTAACTCCAAACAATGGAGGGAAATAAAATAACAAACTAAAATAATAAACTGGCCGTTGTCTACCACATAGCAACTCTGTTCCAAGGTTTCCCCAGGGAGGAAACACAAAGAACTGAGGTGGGGAGGAAGGGGTGGGCCTTTTAACCTCTGTTCCTGTTTTGTGTTTCCTCCCAGGGGGTGGAGCATGATATCTCCACGTGGTCAAGCTGAAGGATGACTGGGAAAAGTATGAACAGAAGACCAAGTAGCAGCCTTACAAACTTGTTCAACAGAAGCCTGGTGCTGAAAAGCCCAAGACGCTCCAACGGCGCGAGTAGAATGAGCAGTGATACGAAAAGGGGGAACTAGGAAAATCCCAATTTAGAGACTAAGACTAGCCAGGTATAACAGACCGGGAGAGCCACTGCAGTGAGGGGATCCCAGAATCTGTGGGGGAAAAGAGACCACAGTCAGTCCCCCAACTAGTATGCACCACATTCATACATAACCAACAAGGCAAACATATATGAATAGTTTAAACATCATGAATAAAATATACATGACACATGCTATTTCAAGGCAAAGCCAGAGAGTGCATCAATAAAAAATAAGAGTATATACCTGCATAAATATATGCACATATATATATATATATATATATATATATATATATATATATACATAAATATATATATATACATATAACCACACATACACACACACATACCCAAATACAGGCATTTGACCCATACATAAGCAGAAGTGCCCCAGGAAAAAACGCTATACATGGCAGGCAATAACAAAGTACAAGGAAGGGCCCACGTGCGCGATGGTGGGGACCGTTTACCTCTACAGCTCAAGCCGCACTGGACCTCTTCCCCCACCGGCTTCAGCACACCTGTCTCTAATGAGACAGAGGAAGTGAAGGGCGGGCCCGGACACAGCAAAAAAAGGGGGGAAATTTGAAAGTGCAACACAAACAAAGGCCCCAGCAGCCCAAGCCACGCGCCGCCACCGCAGCGCTGCCCTGCCAAAGCACTTCCACACATAACACTAAGTAAAGCACCTCATGCAACACGCACCCCCCCCCCCCATTTAGCGAAGGGACCGAGCGGGAGAAGGTGACCTAAAGGGAACATCGGGGCAGGGGCATCCCAAATCCGGATCACCATGCCGGATAGCCGCATTGCCCCACAAGTGGGGTCGAGCGGAGGAGATAAGCTCCTAGGCACCTAAAGTGCCATCTACCTTTGCCCAGCCAGCAGCCTAGGCTGGGAGGCTTCCGTTTAACTAGGCATAAACAACACAATAGAACTGGGCAGAAATAGACCAAAAGGGGATGCCGGGTTTGACCAGGAGACTTCTTTCTTCTGTATTGTCGCTTCATGCAGAGAGAAAAAGTGGTATTAAGTGGGAGGTCCCAGGTATATATATATATATATATATATATATATATATATATATGCCGGAAGGGGCTCGTTTTCAAGACTTCTCCCTGCAACGTCGCCACCTGCTGGTGGAGTAACCCGATCGTAAGAATTAAAGGGGAAGCGGGGTGTGTGGCACACTGAGAATAAAATACATCGCGCCAACCACCGCGGAGCGCCGTACAACGGCCCACACACACACCAATCACAGACCTGCCAGCCGAGCGGGCCACAACAAAAGGGGTCACATACAACCTTCTAGACGGAAGGGGAGAAGGGTGAGGGGAACAAGGACCCAAGATTTGAGGCTGGGGCATCCCAATGAGGCTCACCATAAAAAGCCTGTCGCCGACTATCCTTTGGTACAGGGTCTTGCGGCCCGGAGCAATGCTCCTTCAGCACCTGACCCTAGTGCTGTCCTACCTTCACCCGAACCGTCAGCCGAGGCTGGGAGGCAGTGGGTCCAGAACGGGTGGAAATAAGCCTGCAGGGCCCTAGGCTTGAAAAGCCCCACTCCCTGCGCAATAGAGAGCCATCTTCTATCTTCGCAGTCCAGACTGCAGAGAAAACACTGGGAAATTGGTGGGAGGTACCTGGCTATTTATGGGGCCGGGAGTGGCCACAAGTCTTTCTGCAGTCCACTGCGCCACCTTGTGGCGGAATAATCCAAGTGTAAGGAATTTACTGGAACAGGACATGCTGTATACTTGGAAAATGGTAACTATTATAGGTTACTAAATTATATTATGCTATTATGAATACTTTTTAAGGTGGCCACGGGCATAGGATAAGCTTACATGATCTGACAGCAGTCCTGTATAGGCTAAATTGTGCACTCCCACATATCCATGGGTAATGTAAATGCTTCTATGTACTCCATAAATTCACTCAATAACGTATGTTTTATACATTGGCCACTGCTGTTAGTCAATACACAATACAATTCCTACCCCCCAATGCCTGGTCACTCAAAGCGCCAGTGTGTGAGTGCACAAGGACATGGCAATGTCACCTGATCCAGCCTGATCTGATTATGTCTCCCTATGTTTATTCACGTTCAGTTGATACTAAGACACTAACCGACCGCATATGGCATTACCTTCAGGTTTCGTTGATTTTAGGACAGAGGAGGGCAGCACCACATGAGTATGGGGATCCCAGGATGTCTGACCACGAAACAGGCTGCTGTGATATCTGGGGAAATGTCTTCTGGGAGGAATCTGATTATCCACACGCTCGATATTTACAACTGGAAAGCAAAGGGAAGAGGAAAAAGTTATGTGTCTCTCTGACCCGGAGACCATAGGGTTGTTTCTGATACAGCATCCCCCATAATAGGAGCAGGTCACAGGTTTCTCGATTCTGATCACATCCACAGAATTTAGATGAACCCCCTATTGTGCCACTTTAGGTCAAAAACAAGAGTTATAAGCAAGAGTTACAATTTGCCAGCATTTCTGGCACTGGCTTAATAAAGTCTTATCACAGACAGTTCTCTGCCTCTCAGCTAATACATTCCTTCAATTCTCCTGCTGCTAAGAATGGTAGAATGGTACCACACCATGCTCCGTAGATTTCAGTAGAATGATTTATAGGCTATAACTTAAAGCCGAAGCCTTAAAGCCTGCATCCCTAACCCAGGGTGTCGAGTGACCTCCAGGACCTACCATTGGACCTACCTGAATCCTTCCTCTCTTCCACCAAGACTTCTCCACCCGCCCCTATCCCTATGTTCCACTGTGCTGTCCCCAGTGTTTGCCAGTAAAGTTCGTAGTGTTAGTGATTTGGGGTACATTACAAAGCCCCTATACACTTACTTATATTTGGAGTGACCAATCCTACAGGGTTCAGGTAGGTGAGCTTCATGTTCTGGGCCAGAGTGCCAGTATACTCTTGAAACAGTTCCATGAGTCCAGCGCTTCCTCGGTCACTGTGTATTAAAGTCTCCCAGTGCTCCTTATTTGAGAGCATGAGGAGGGAGCTCCCGGACCGGAGCAGGTTCTACAACACAAAACAAACCTTCATTGGTGACAAAATAATACATCATTACCAATGATCACATATACTATGAAACTAAAATAATTTGCTTGTGTAAAGGAAAGTGCCCATCTCACCATAACTGAAAACACAAAAAATCGATCACCAATTGGGGAACAGTCCTTACATAAATTCAGGGGTGATCAAATCCTACACTTAATGCCAACACATGCACCGATTCCGCAGAGGAAAAGTATGCTGTGTCATCAACATCCTATTTCTCTGGCTATCTGAGCCTGCATTAAAGTGTTAGTCCAGTCTTTCAAAGTTTTCCCACCTTTGCCCTTCCTCCCCTGCCACTGAGACAGGGCAGGGAGGTTACAACAGAAAAAAAACAGCTTACCTTGCTCGGAATACAGAGCATTTACCCATGGCTCCCACGGCAGCCTCACAGAAAGTGCATAGAGCGCCCGGCACCCCCCTCACGCGCTCTGATCGAGCTCTCATATGCACACTCAAGTGAAAGAGTTGATGCTCAGTGCAGCCTGTCTAAGATGGCTGAGCCCAGGACCTGAAGTGCCAGGAGGTAAGCTGTTTCTTTTGTTGTGGTACCTCTCCCCCCCATGCCTCAGCACCAGGAAAAGAATGCAGCATAAGAGAGCTAAAGACCCAGTGTGAAAACATGGCGAGACGATATCTCCCTTGAGCTAGAAATGGTGTAAATAGACGTCAAAGCAGAGTGTGAATCCATGTATCAAAGCCGGCAATAACTAACTAAAATATGATTTATTATAAAAGTTGCTGATACATGCGACTGATCCATGCAGGAGGCCTGTGGGCTTTTACCCATCTTACCTCCGTGAACTGGGCATCTTGGGTAGCCGTTAATCGAAACCCTTTTTGTTTGCTTTCGAATTGCATGATGTGCAACAGCAGACGGTATGTTATGTGGACATCATTTCCAAAGTACTGCTCCATATTTTCGGTCACTGAGCGCAAGCGGAAGGACAGCTTCTTGGCTTCAATTGTGTTGAGCTTGGTCTCGTTTTTCTCCAAGCTCTCAAGCTAGCAGGAGAAAAAAAATACAATTCTGTGATTACTCACCTGTAGAATTGTTATTATGAGTATACAGTACGTCCTGCTCCAGATAAGATTCATTACTCTTGGGTATTACTCCGCCAGATGGCGCTGGACTGCAGAGACCGCGAAATTGGCTCCTCCTTGCCCCTTAAATACCCAGGACCTCCCACAAATCCCCAGTATTGAAAAGCAGTTAACGAGAAGCCGGGAGAATGATAAAAGAACCAACCAGTAACTATAAAACAATGATAACAATCACCATACAGGGGATTCAAGGATAATGCAAACCAAGGGTGGGGCAGAGCAGGACGTACTCTTTACTCATAATAACAATTCTACAGGTGAGTAATCACAGAATTATATTATTCTTAGTATACAGTACGTCCTGCTCCAGATAAGATTCATTACTCTTGGGACATCCAATAGCAGTGTCCATAAAGTAGGGTGGGATCCCCAAAAGCAACACGCAGATTAAACCACTGCCGCCTGCATAACCTTGCGGCAAAAAGCAGCATCAGCTGAGGCCCTAACATCAACCTTGTAAAACTTTGAAAAAGTATGAACAGAAGACCAAGTAGCGGCCTTGCAAACTTGTTCAACAGAAGTTAGAAACCCAAAAGAGTGAAAGAGGTGGCACCAACCAATCCTGATATCCGTGGTGCAAAACTTTGGCAGTTCCAACAATTTATGTATAGAAAATGGGGGTGCCCCACAGCCCCTATAGGAAGTACTACCAAAGATTTACTATTGCACACACCCAGTATAAAAATATATCTATTTTTATTATTGCAAAATCACTGCACAATTAGAACACCAAACACACAATTTTAAAAAACACATAACACAACTTAATCTGCCACCAGGGGGCGCTGTTGTACCGTGCTGATATAAGCCCAGTAGAAAAATACATATCCCCAATAATATTGCATAAAGGTAAAATATAAGATATTTATTTACATCAAAAAAAGAAAGTGCTAAGTGCATTGTGCATCAATCCCAAGTAAACAACTGTGCCAGTAAGAAACCTATTCAATCTAAACCACAAGGAGACATAAGTCAAAGTAAGAAGGTGCTACTTATCTTAAAACTGGGTAATAAGAGCAGAAGCGCGACCCCCCACAAAGCCCACGCGTTCCGAGACCAATTGTCTCTTCCGCAAGGCAGAGTGTGCAGCGGACAATGCTGTGGGTTGCCCGGGTTATATACCCACCTAATCACGCTCCCCCGCCGCCATAGATGGATGGCTGGTGTGCCGCAGACGCACCCCGGCTGGAAGTGCATCATGCGGCCACCGCTGGAAGTGATGTCAACTGCGCTCCAGCTGTTCAACAGAAGCCTGGTGCTGAAAAGCCCAAGAGGCACCAATAGCACGAGTGGAATGAGCAGTAAGGCGGAAGGGAGGATTCTTCCCCTTAGCAGAGTAGGCCTGAATCACAGCCTGACAGATTCATTTGCTGATAGTAGATTTAGCAGGAGCCAAACCCTTCCTAGGCCCAGAAGGGACCACAAAAAGAGCATCAGTTTTTCTGAAAGGTGCAGTAGCCACCAGATAGTACTTCAGACACCTAACCACATTCAAGGAATGCAAAACCCTCTCCTTAGAGTTACTAGGATTAGGACACAAGGAGGGAAGAACAACGTCCTGATTCAGATGAAAGGCAGACACAACCTTAGGCAGAAAATCTGGCTTGAAGCGAAAAACCACCTTGTCCTGGTGTCTCTCAAAGTAGGGGGGCTGGATGGAAAGCGCCGCCAACTCAGAAACACGCCTAACAGAAGTGATAGCCACCAAAAAGACAACCTTGAGAGTAAGAATGGCCAGGGCAGCCTCCTGCACAGGTTCAAAGGGAGCACCCTGCAAGGCAGACAAGACCAAGTTAAAATCCCAAACAGGCAACATGGGCTTACGTGGGGGATGCACATGAGTAACCCCCTGAAAAAAAGTCCTGATCAGAGAATGCTGGGCAAAGGACCTCTGGAAGAAAACAGCCAGGGCAGAGACATGACCCTTCAGAGTACTGAGTTTAAGTCCCAGCTCCAACCCATGCTGCAGGAACTCCAGGATCCTGGGAATAGAGAACACGCGACAGGGAAGAGACCTAGACTCACACCAGTCAATGTAGGCACGCCAAACCCTATAGTAAATAGAAGAAGAAGACTTCTTCCTAGCCTTTATCATGGTATCAACAACAGAGGCAGACAGCCCCTTCTCCATCAAGATGGAGGTTTCAGCAGCCAGGCCGTCAAAGCCAGAGTTTGTAAATTGGGATGGCGTAAATGACCCTGAGTGAGCAGGTCTGGAACCCTGGGCAGAGCGTACTGATCTACCGCCAGCTGCACCACGTCTGCGAAACACACTCTTCTTGGCCACCTGGGAGCCACCAGGACAGCTGGCACCCGCTCCTGAGCTATCTTGCGCAGCACCCTGACCAACAGGGGGAATGGGGGAAAGACATACAGGAGCGGATGTCCTGCCATGACATTGCTAGAGCATCTGTGGCCAAGGCCAGAGGGTCCTGGGACAGGGAGACAAAGGCCAGGAGCTTGTGATTGTGCCGGGACGCAAACAGATCCACATCTGATTGGCCACACCGGTGACATAGAGAGTGAAACACCCTGTCGCAGAGGGACCATTCTCCCAGGCGAGAGGTCCCCCTGCTCAGAGAGTCTGCCTGCAGATTCTCCACCCCCGGAATGTACACAGCTGATATGCAGGGAACATTGTCCTCCGCCCAGGACAGGATCAGAGACACTTCCTTGAGGGCCCCTTTGCTCCGGGTCCCTCCCTGATGTTTGATGTAGGCAACCGCCGTCTGG
The DNA here is from genome assembly GCA_027917425.1 of Gastrophryne carolinensis. Classification (NCBI taxonomy): domain Eukaryota; kingdom Metazoa; phylum Chordata; class Amphibia; order Anura; family Microhylidae; genus Gastrophryne; species Gastrophryne carolinensis. Next base: position 239,095,689 of record CM051235.1, on the reverse strand, counting down.
TTGTCCGAGCGTACCTGCACAGGCCGGCCCCGAAAGTGTTGGGTCAAGTGAGCCAGGACCAACCTGATCGCCCTCAGTTCCAGAATGTTGATAGGTGTGTGGGCCTCCTGGGGGCCCCACCGCCCTTGGAACTGTAGGGACTTCCAGAAGCCCCCTCATTCTGTCAGACTGGCATCCGTGGTGACCGTCTCCCAGCAGAGGACCAGAAAGGATCTGCCCGCCAACAGGTTCCTGGAGTCCAGCCACCACGACAGGGACCGCCTGGCTAGGGGGCACAGAACAAGGACCTGGTCTAGGGACGCAGGATCCTTGTCCCATACTGACAAGAGGTGGAGTTGCAGAGGCCTCATGTGAAACTGGGCATAAGGAACCACCTCGAAGCACGACACCATCAGGCCCACCAGCTGCATTCCATGCCTGATGGAGGGATGAGGGCAAGAGAGCAGGGACTGAATCTGCACCAGCAGACTGCCCACCTTCTGCTGAGGAAGAAAAACCCTTGCCTGAACTGTATCCAGACTCATTCCCAGGAAGGGTGTCACCAAGGAGGGGGAGAAGGAAGACTTGGGATGGTTGAACACCCAGCCAAATGACTCCAGAGTGGACACTACTCGCTGAGTATCCAGCTCTGCCTGATGGAGGGACTGAGAAGTGATGAGGATGTCGTCCAAATATGGCAGCACGCGAATGCCCTGAGCTGAGCCATCACTCCTGCCAGCACCTTGGTGAACACTCTGGGAGCTGAAGTGAGACCGAAGGGCAATGCCACAAATTGGTAGTGCTGATCCTTCAGAGCGAACCTGAGGAATCTTTGATGACCTGGAAAAACAGGAATATGAAGGTAAGCATCCTTGATGTCCACGGAGGTCATGAAGTCCCCTGAACGCAGGGAACTGATAGCAGAGCGCAAAGTTTCCATGCGAAAGCGCCTGCACCTGACAAATTTTTTGAGGATCTTCAAGTGACAGAAGACTTTGCACCGCCAGAATTAGAGCCTGAGCTGACATGAGATCCTGAGACATCCAGGATCTGATGAATCTTGGGGGCGGTCAGGCAGCAAACTCTATCTTGTAACCGGAGGACACTACCTCCTGAATCCACCGGTCTGAGACATGAAGCCTCCAGACGTGAGCAAAATGCTAAAGCCGTCCCCCCACCCGGATGGGTGAGGGCGCCCCTTCATGCCTGGGGGAGTTTGGGAGAGGACCTAGGCTTGGAGCCCCAGGATGAGCCAGGGCGTCCACGTCCTCTGCCCCTACCCCAGAAATCTCCTCGGGCCCCAGTAAAGGAGACCCCCCCCTCCCCTGTCTGGATCCACGGTAGGGGGAGGAAAAGGAGCCTTGGACCCGAAAGGGCCAAGACTGCCTCCTGCGCTGAGTTAACCTGCCTCCCTTGGCAAACAGGTCCAGGAGGTCCCAAACAGGCGTAGTCCTTTGAAGGGAAAACCAGTGAGAGCCTTCTTGGCAGCGGTGTCAGCTGCCCACTGGCGCAGCCAAACTGAGCGGCGTATAACCACTAGGGCAGAGGCTCTGCCACACATCCTAATGGTATCATCCAAGGCAGAGAGGACATAAGTCACAAAAACCTCACAATGAGAGAGTGCATTAAACTCCTCACTAGACACATCATCAGGAGCACCATCTAGGACATTCCTAAGCAGGGTCCTAATAGCCACCGCTGTAATGGCAGAGGCACAAACCTGGCGCAGCGCTGTCCCCACACAGGCAAAGGCATGGGACGCCAGCTGAACAATACGCCGGTCCTCACTATCTCGTATCGTAGTAGAGTCAGGGGAATGCATGACAGAGGTGTTAGCTAACCCTAGGACCGGGGCATCCACCTCTGGAGGGGATGACCAATGCTTCACCACATCAGCAGGAAAGGGATACCTCTTATCCCAACTCTTAGGGACTCTGGGGAGCCTGCTAGGACGCTTCCATTCCTTGAGCACAAGGTTACTAAAATGGGCTTGCTCAGGAAAGTCTAAACGTGGCTTAGCAGTATGAAACAATTCCCCCTGCTGCCTGGGGGCCGCAACCGGGGGAGAGATAGACAGTACCTCAAAAATCTGAGCCAACAGCCTATCAATATCATCTGGGGCCCAGGGGTCAGAGCCAGAATCATCATGACCCCTGGGCCTCTCATCAGATGACTCCGAGTCAGAGAATAACTCCCCTTCTTCCAAGAGGGTATAACCGGACAGTTCAAAGAACTCTTCAGCCTCCATAGGGAAAAGAGTGACATCAGGTGTCAAGTGCCGCTTCTTAGCAGAGGCCTTACGCGCCATGGTATTAGCAAGCAACTTCTCAACACTAGCCAGTCAGGCTGAGAATCCCCACTGGTATGCAACTCAATGTCAGTCACATTCAAGCTAGGGGGAGTTGGTGAAGCCATACGTGGCGCAGGCCCAGCCGCTGGTAAACCAGGCTTCAGCGCAAGCACCTGCTGGGCACAACTATACAGACCCACACATTGTCAGCACTAGTAGGGGACACCCCACAAGCTACACACAGCCAAGCTTGTCCCGAAGGAACCCCAAGCACATTATCCTGAGACGCCTCCATATGGTGATTATAGCGGCACAATAGGCCGATAGGGATTCACGCTATAAAAGCAACCCGGGATGCCCCAATAGCCCACTAGGGAAGTAGGAGTAATTAACACACTAGGCCTCACAAAGTTTAATAACTAAAAAGAGGGACAGGGCTGGGAGAAACCAATGGAGTTCGACCCGCCTGAAAGACATAAGCAAAGAGAACCCCATAAGCGACATGTATAATGACATAGGGTAAATAAACCGCCCACGAGGGCACTCACGGACCGCAGTAGGTAGATGCCAGCCACGCAGCAGAATCCAGAGAAAAATGGCGCCGACTGTACCTCGAGGGGCGGGCCGCGGAGATGGGGACGCGGAACGCGCCATCCGCAGGCCCTGCCCCCCCGAAGAGCGCGAAGCAGCACACGTGACAAGCAGCCAAATAAGGCGCATCAGCGCCTGAGGTAATGCCGCCGCCAACCGCGGAAACGCAGTGGAAGCGCGTGCGGCGGCATATTCAAAACGCAAACAGTGCAACCAAGTCAGCGCGAAGACTGAACAAAAGTCACATGCATACCATCCAAGTGAAAGCACCAAGACATACACCCCCCCCCCCCCCCCCCCGAGAGCTACAAGGGAGAGCGAGAGAGGGCAGCGGCCACTTAACGATGGGCCCACCGATAGACAGGGGCAAGGGGCAATAGTGCGGGAGGGGCATCCCATAGAGGCTCACCATATGCCTAAACCGGCTACCCTTTGGTGGGGGATTGCGGTGGAGCAGCGCTCCTAAGCACCTGACAGCGGTGCTGCCTACCATCACCCAGACCAGCGCAGCCAAGGCTGGGAGGCACATTAATAATGGAAAGGGTGGGAACAGTCCTAAAAGGGCCGCAGGCTAATAGCCCCGCTCACCTGCGAGAAGAGGGAGCCATCTTCTAGTCCTTTGCAGTCCAGACTGCAGAGAAAATCTGGGGATTTGTGGGAGGTCCCGGGTATTTGAGGGGCCGGGAGGAGCCAATTTAGCGGTCTCTGCAGTCCAGCGCCATCTGGCGGAGTAATACCCAAGAGTAATGAATCTTATCTGGAGCAGGACGTACTGTATAGTAAGAATAGAAGCATCTGCTTTATTAAACAGATATTATTTAAGACATGTTCAAAAAAGAGCTGCAAAACAGGTTGTAGAAAGTGTTATGGTTTAGGCTCAATACCAGCAGATTACAGCAGCTTAAAATGTTGGAGAAAGCATAATGAAAGTTAGATGGGTTCCCCTATAGGTTAAACAATGAAACATCATCTTCAGTTAGACAAGATCTTCTTTGACTTAGATGAGACCCCCCTTTTAGTTGAGAGAGATCATATGTGGGTTAAAAGAAATCTTGGGCGAGATCTTTCTTGAGTTACAGGATATTTCCTGTGGGTTAAAATAGATCTCCCTTAGAGATCCCCTGTGATTTAATGCAGATCTCACAAGGGCAATAACACAATTCTGTGAGGTACTCACCTGTAGAATTGGTTTTTCTGGGAATCCATTCCAGGCACTCCTTAAGCTTGGGATCTCCAAAAGCAGTGCCATCTATGGGTGGGATCCCCTAACGCAGAACAGCAGGTAGTTCATTTCACTACTGCCTGAAGAATCTTTCGACCAACCACAGCGTCAGCTGAGGCTCTAACATCCACCTTGTAAAATTTGGCAAATGTATGAACTGAAGACCAGGTGGCAGTTTTGCAACCTGATCCACCGAAGCCTGATGCTGAAAAGCCCAAGAAGCACCAATGGCCCTAGTGGAATGGGCCGTGACCTGAAAAGGGGGTTCCTTCCCCTTGGCCGAGTAGGCTCTTCCTACTGCCTGCCTAATCCACTTACTGACAGTGGCTTTAGCTGGCGGAAGCCCCTTTCTCTGCACTTCCGATATAACAAAAAAGGAAATCCGTTTTGCGGAAGGAATCTGTAGCTGGCAAGTAATATCTTACGGCTCTGACTACATCTAAAGAATGAAGCGCCCTTTCCTTAGCATTAGCCGGAACTGGGCATAAAGAAGGTAAGTTACCTCTTGATTAAGGTGAAAGGGAGAGACGACTTTAGGTAAAAAATCAGACTTAAACCGAAAAACTACTTTGTCTCTGTGTAACTCAAAATAAGGAGACTTCATACATAAGGCGGCTAACTCAGAAACACGCCGCACAGAGGTGATTGCCACCAAAAATAACACTTTAAGCGTCAAAATGCTCAATGGAGCGTCAATCATAGGATCAAGGGGAGCACCCTGCAGAGCCGTCAACACCAGATTCAACACCAGATTAGGGGGCAGTTGTGGTCTAGAGGCAAGGGGAGCGCACTTGCGACCGGAGGGCTGCAGGTTCGAATCCCGGTCCTGGGTCAAATGCGGAGGATGAATTCCTATGTGTGCGCAAGCATACAATGGCCATCTATGCATTAAAATTGAAAAATTAAAAATTAAGTCCTACACTGGTAAAATAGACTTGCTCGGTGGTCGGACATGAGTGACACCCTGAAAAAAAGTCTTAATGAGCCTATTACTAGCGATAGACTTCTGGAAAAAAATAGACAAGGCCAATACATGCCCTTTTAGGGTGCTTAACTGTAGGCCCATTTCTAAGCTTGTAGGAATTCTAGAATTCGAATACTTTCTGCACAAAAAATTCCTAGCACCAGGATATGAACGCCGCCAGACCCTGTAGTAAATCATGGAAGAAGACTTCTTCCGGGCCTGAATCATGGTATGAATAACCTTGGCCGATAAACCCTTCTCTGCTAAGCTAGAGGTTTCAATAGCCAAGCCGTTAAAGCCAGCATCTGTAAATTCGGGCGCCAAAGCGCCCCCTGAGTGAGAAAATCTGGCTCGACCGGTAGGCGCCGATGGTCTACCGACATCCTTGTTATGTCTGAAAACCAACTTCTTCTTGGCCAATGAGGAGCTACTAGAATGGTAGGTACCCACTCCTGAGCTATCTTTCCTAATACACGGCTCAGGAGCGGAAGCGGGGGAAAAATGTACAGAAGCTTGAACCTTGCCCAAGAGACTGACAGGGCATCCGTTGCTATGACCAGAGGGTCCCTTGATATGGACATGAAATTCATCCGTTTGTGATTGTGTCTGGATGTAAAAGATCCACTTCCAGACACCCCCAGCGAAGACAAGGGCTTGAAAGACCTTCCGACTGAGGGACCATTGTCCCCAACACAGAACCTTCCTGCTCAGAGCGTCGGCCTCATGGTTTTCTACCCCGGGATGTAAACTGCTGAGATGCAGGGAACATTCTTCTCTGCCCAAATCAGAATCCGGCTTACTTCCTCTAGAGCACTCTTGCTCCGGGTACCTCCCTGATGATTGATATAGGCTACTGCCGTCCGATTGTCCGACTGGACCTGGACTGCCTGCCCCTTTAAGCTGGGGGTCAGATACTGAAGCACTAGTCGGATTGCTCTTAATTCCAATATATTTATGAGAAGCTGATACTCCTTCGGCCCCCATTGTCCCTGGATCTTCTGTGTCTGCCAGATGCCCCCCCCCCCACCTGTGAGACTGGCATCCGGGGCAACGATCTGCCACTGTGGTGTCAGAAAGGACCTGCCTACAGACAGATGAAGAGGGTCCATCCACCACAGAAGAGATTGCCTGGCCGAGGGCGTCAGAACAAAAAACTTGATCCAGCGACTGTGGGGCCCGATCCCAGTTTGCCAACAGATTCCACTGAAGAAGCCTCATGTGAAACTGGAAAAAAGGTACGGCCTCGAAGCAGGCTACTATAAGGTCTACTAGCTTCATCCCTAGCCGAATGGTCGGCTGCCGGCAAGCAAGTAAGTACTCTTATTTGATTTCGAATTAGCAGAGCTTTCTGCTCTGGTAGAAACACTTTGACTTGAACCGTGTCCAGAATCATTCCTAAGAAGTTCCTTACTGGCGCCGGAGTGATATGGGACTTCGGGTAATTGATCACCCAGCCGAACTCTTCCAGACTTGATAGGACCATCTGTGTATCTTTCATGATCCGCTGAAGAGACCCGCTGAAATTAAAAGATCGTCCAAATATGGAATGATGCATATCCCCTGGTTCCTGAAAATGGCCATGAGACCCGCCAAAACTTTGGTGAACACTCTTGGAGCCGAGGATATCCCGAATGGGAGTGCCACAAACTGGAGGTGCTGGTCTTCCAGGGCAAACCTCAGGAACTTCTGATGCCCTGCAAAAATTGGAACATGCAGATACGCGTCCCCTTAAGTCTATAGTAGTCATAAGATCCGTGGGCCGAACTACTATTACCGCTGACCCGTCCTTTTTGGGGATTGTGAACAGGTTGGAGTAAAACCCCTGACCTTCCTCCTGAAAGGGTACCCGACAAATTACCCCTTTTTGAAGGAGATGCCACATAATGTTTATACTACAGCTGGTTTGACCCCGATAACTCACCAATGCAGAGAGCTCCATGAACGCTGGGGAAGTGCAGTTAAACAGGTCGGGCTCCATCCACCCCTTGACATCATCACAGTGTCGGATGGCGGCCCCTGGAAGACACAGAAACAGTGTTACACCGATCTCTCATTTCAGCCCTGGATACAGCAGCAGAAACAAAGGCACATTCCTAGCACCAGCCTCAGCAAGTACAGTATGGCAGGCAACAATGAAAGCACAAGCTTCCATTAGAAGAGGGAAAAGATTTCTAGAGATTTTAGAAACTACATATTTTAGGAGCTACTCCCATCCTGGCATTTAAGCAGCAATTGTGTGGAAAATTAAGGTCATTCTGCAGGCATGGAAAAAAATGCTATACTCACCTTTAATCCCCAGTAGGTAATCGCTGATAGTCCATAGCTGGGATGCTTACCAGATCACCTTATTCCAGTACCACGCTGCCTGCAAAGCTGCTGCCATTGTCCAGCCACTCTTGTCCATTCAATGCCCGATGGACTGCCCCACACCATACGTCAAAGGCACTATGGCACACCCTCCCATTGCTGTAAATGGAGGCGTATGTGTCGTAGTTGAATGGACGTGATCTGTTTGAAAATGGCAGCAGCTGTTTGGGCAGCGTGGAACTGGATCAAGCGTTCCCTGTAAGAGTCTCAGTGCCAGACTAGCAGTGATCGCATGTGGATTATTAAAGGTCAGTATAGCGCTTGTTAAAGTGGACCAACACCCTGAGGTGATCGGCCCGGGAATCTAGAAGATTCCCGGGCCGATCACCTCACACACCGCGGGACATCCGAGATCAGGATGTCCCGCGGGGTGTAAACCCCCCAAAACCCCCGAAAAGCCTTACCTCTCCAGCCGCTGCTTCCGCCGCCGCCGCCTCACTAGCGCTCCTCTAGACGTGCGCGCGCCCGCGCCGGCCGTCTCTGAATGGCCGGCGCGGGCGCGCACACGTCAAGAGTGACGCGTGGGAGGCGCCGACGGGCAAGCAGCTTGTACGTCGGCGCCGATTGGACGGCGCGGCCACGTGGGAGCGGGGAGAGGTGAGTTTTGGGGGCTTTCTGGGGGGTTTCACACAGCCCCGGGGAAGTGGACCAATACCCAGGATAGTCAAAATCCTGGGTGTTGGTCCACTTTAAGAGTCACTGTTCATTTTCCTGCTTGGGAAACACAGTCTTATTCTTGGTTTTTGAAAATCATTTCATAACATCCAAAAGGTTGGGTTTAGCTTGAACTTGTCTGTCTAGTCATTAACAATAGCAATAGCATGGGTTCTCAATCACCCAGGTCAAGGCTTGTATATTTCCTGAATACTAGGAATAGTAGGTTTTAGCAACAAGAAAGCCAGTCAGTTGAAAAGTACCTTCAAAAAATTACAGCTGAAAGGTCAAATCAAACTGTGTGCTCACATGCGGCACCTTCTACCAGATGGGGTCTACTACAGAGTAGGGAAGCATAGGGAGGCAAGTAATACAAGATTCTGTCCATGGATGCAGTCATTTACAGATGATGCAATGACAAAATATGTTTAGTGACTCAGAGTTATTCAAGCTTCTTCTTCGGGCGTAATACAGATCTGTAACCTAGACACACATTTATATAGAAAACTACTACAGAGTCACAATTGTTTTTCTACTGACACACGTAAAAAATAGCAAAGTTGTAAAATCGTAAGCTGTGAGATAAGAATCAGGGGGATTATGACAATGGTGGGTTGATAACAATGGGTGGGGGAGACAGAGTGTGGAATTTATATTGCTTACATAATCCCCCCTGATTCTCATCTCACAGTTTACAACTTTACGGCTTTGCTATTTTTCATGTGTATCAGTAGCAAAACATTTGTGCCTCTTTTGTAGTTTTCTGTATTTCTTGTGTCTAAGTTACAGATCTGTATTATGCCTGAAAAAGGCAATCTTATTGAGTTAGCTAATAAATGGTAATACCTTAGCCTTGGACTTCCTGCTAACACGGTACAACAACTTACTGACACTGTAGTCAACCCAAAAATCTTAATTTTCCAATCAAGTGCACTTTTTGGCTTCGGTGGGAGTAGAGCTTAGGCATTAGTTTGGTAAAGTCATACACATGTCAAGCTTTAGCCATAAGGAAGGGTGGCAAGCAGCAGCAGGTAGGTCAGTAGGTAGGTCAAGTTGGATGCAGGGGGGTTTAAGCAAAGGTTTTGGTAAAACCAAAAAGCCACATCCAAAGTCCTCACCTGAACCTCTCAGACCTGAAAATATGAAAGAAGAACAAAAAGGACGAGACGGGAGTGGGGTAGAAAAATAAAAAGCATAGTAATTAAGATCACACTTTGAGAACTGATCACAAGTTACTTAGAGGATGTGAAATATATATAATGTATATATAATAAATTAGAAACAGCATTAAAATGGACCAAAACCCACAGCCCGAAGACTAGCCATAGACGGACACTGGTGTAGGGAAGTATTGCTTTGCAATAAATAAGATTGTTTTAAAGTGAGTTTAGGAGCTTTTTGCGAGTTCTGGTTGTATTATTATTATTATTGTTATTATAATTATTATAATTAATTAAGGAGACTTTACACTTCAGGAGCAGTAGTTCCCAGGGTGAATACCGCTGTGTTAAATGTGAGCATATTGCAATGGAAATGTGGATAGTAAAGGTTAACGAACTCATGCGGTTCGAGAATGTGATTCTCTCCCGGGAAAATAGATTCGATAGTTTCACAATCACATGGTTCAGTTGGTTGAAATACTCGGAATCTGCAGAATGCAGGGCCTTACTTGGCGGCGCCCGGGGGTCCACAACCCCCCCCCACTGATCCCCCCCCTTTTATCCCTCCTCCCCTCCCCCCCCCCCTTTTTTTTGTTTCTTCTTATTTTCCTAAAGGATCACGCGGAAGCAGGAAGCAATTGGTAGACACAAATATATTGTATCATCTTGAATAACCCCAATTGTGTGTTGCAACTCCGGACAAAGTTGTGAGCTGATCCAAATGTTCTGTTTCTTGAACCCAACAATTGTATTGTATCAGTTTCAATCTCTTTGAAAAATATAAATAAAGAATTTAAAAAAAAAAAAAAAAAAATGTGAGCATATTGCAACCTTGGAAGCTCGGGTTTGAGATCTGGAGGCACAAAATGCAACAGGGAGACTTACAATATGGAAAAGGTCATTCTGCTCACTGAGCAGGCATTAAGTGGGGTGGAAACAAAGGGTGGAGTAATGGGTCAGGAGGAGCAGATAAGTAGCTGGGTAAATGTAAAAAGAGGGAGTACAGAAAAGGAAGGCCATACCTGTGTCTGTGCACCATAGCAAATTTGACAAGTTGGGTAATGATGCAAGAGTGCCAGTCTCATAAACGGCAGCCCTAGCGGATACTGCTCTCCCTAACAGCCGGGAGGACAGCCCAGCTAGTGAGCAGGTGGTTGGGACTGCAGGTAGAACTAGACAGTTAGTGGTAACAGGGGATTCTATTATCAGGTGTCTTTGTCACCAAGACCGCCTCAACTGAATAGTTTGCTGTTTCATGGTGCCAGGGTTCGCATGTGGTGAAAAGGGTGGATAAATTAGTGGGAGAGCTTAGGGTGACCCAGCTGCTGTGGTCCACGTGGGGACCAATGACAAGATTAATGGGAGATGGAGGTTTCTTAAGAATATATTTAAAGAATTAGGCACCAAGTTAAGAGAAGGACCTCCAAGGTTGTATTCTCTGGAATACTGCCTGTGCCATGCGACAGCTGGAGCTTAGAGAGTTAAACGCATGGCTAAGTCCTGGTGCAGGGCAAAAATATTTGGGTTCCTAGAGCACTGGGCTGACTTTTGGGCCCGTCTCAACTATTTAGTTTAGGTCATCTTTAATTAGCTTCTTTCTTTCAATCCTGAGGATTAAAACAGATGCTCTTAACCATATAATCAGTTATTTTCCGTTTCTTATTTGATAATCAAACATAGAGGGGAAATAAAACCAGCAATAATGTAATACTGCTAAAAACGCACACAGCTTAGCCCTTAGTTAAAAGCCTCTTACCAAATGGCAGTAAAAACGAACACATAATCCAGTAAGCTCAGTGAGAAGAGAATGGGCTCAGCCTTTCATCCTCTGATCTCTGTTTAGGCCAACAATATGTCACCTTCATCCGCGTCCCTGGCCGTGGGATTCGGAAGTTTTCAAAAAAACAGACTACAAAGTCACGTGTTGCATTAGCTCTGCCGAACAGGTTTCGTCAATAGAACTTATTCAATGGGCTGAGCCCAATCTCTTCTCACTGAGCGATAAGGAAAGGTAAGAGGAAATAAATATGAGGGTATGAAAAGGAAATAGAAAGGAAAAAGTGGTGTTAGGTACATATGAATAGGACAGTAATTGAACGTGGTAGGGGACAACAAATTGAAACACTTCAACTTGACAGGAGGGGCATCACCTGTTCCCTTGCACAATGGAGCAGTAACATGCCACAGGGCTTTCCTCCATCTCTCTGATCATAAACTGACAGAACAACATAAACAAGGTGGTCAGCAGTCAGCATAAGTTAGCAATGTTCTGCTCAGAGTCTGGCATGTGCTGCTGGAAATATTTGCAGCACAAAATACATTCTGAGCAAGCTGTTGAGCCTGAAGACAGATATCATGCAGGATATTCGTCTGGAGCATGGAGGACATGGTAGGCTGTGATACATGTATTCATTTATTTACTTACCCTGAGAGCCTTTGGGGCAGGGAACTGCTGCAGGGAGTCCAAATTTGGTTCTTGGCCACCAAACTCCTAAGGTTAGTGTTTTCGGACATCCATCATATATCACTGCAAGACAGACAAGCAAACATGAACACCATACATATTGCTCTATAACTAACAAAAACTCAAGCGGATTAGATCTACATTGCAAAGCGCTTGAAAACCCTAAAGTTGTGGATATAGAGCTTACAGACTTTCTATTCTACAAAATGATTAGGAACAGCCTGTCAATTGGATGGGGAACCATGAAAGCAATCCTACATTGCAGATATACTCAAAAACTATGAAATGGCTGGATGATTTTCAAGAATTATCTTCTAAATTCCTGAAGGGATGTTTTTTAAACCATCCCTTGGACTTACACTGCCAAACCAACTTTACCATTTGTTCCCGAAATGCTTCTGGTCCTGGCTTCCATGTCCAGATCTAATGAGGAGTGCCTACTCACCTCTGTAATGTTAGTTCCAGTGGAATAGATATACAAACTACAAACCAAGCAAGCAGGCTGTCTACCATTGTAAACCCAACATCTAACCTAATTTCTAAATCTGACCAAGCCATCAGGCATAACCCTTCCACTGTCCAAACCAACCTCAGACCTGTCTAACGTAAATCTTTCTTGGATGTCACCTTCTACTTCTGGTGTCTGATGCTTCCCAATCTCCGTTTACAGCCTCCACATCCACAAGATTTAAAGTGGATTAACTATTCACCTTCACCTCATGTCAGTGGAACAAATCTGGGGACTACCAGCCAGACAAGCAAGCAAATCCCCCCTACCGGGCTTGTGCATAGACTCTACATCTACCTGATGCCAGGTATTTAGTATTGACATTCTAGCGCCCAACCTAACCAAACAAAATAACCACTAGCATCTAAAATAACCTTTAAACCTGACCCCAACACCCAACCTACATTTTAAAATCTGACCCAAACATCCAACCTAATCCTTCCACTGGCCAAACCAACCTCAGACTACCTACTTTTGCTGTCTGATGCTTGTGGTCTTTATGGCCTCCATGTAAATATATGCTGTGGATCATCTACTACACTTACCTCTGTATGATGCCAGTGAAACAAATCTGAGAACCACAAACCAGACCAGCAGCAAAACAATTCCCTGACAGTTTACACGCCACACCAATGAGCTCACATCTTGCACTGAGACCGCATTACAGCGTGGCATTCTAGCACACAATTTAAAGCTAAGTGTTAGGATCTAATGTAACCTAACCTCAGCATCTAACCACACCCAAACATATAATCTAAAACTTAGGTTATATAACCTAATCCTGTATAAACCTTTGTTTGCTGTCACTGTCCAAATCTGCTAACGCTCCATGGTCTCTCTTCACATCAATTTTTAAAGTGGATTAGCCAATCACGTCCACCTTGTGCCAATAGAACAAAATCTAATAGCCTTAAACCAGAGACAAATCCTTCTTCACCGGGTCTGTCCATAGATTCCAAACCTCAGGAGAGCTTACACCTCTTACTGGCACCAGAGAATTACAGCATAATGGTCCATTTCCACGAACAGATACATTGATTGTTAGTTCAGCCAGCGAACTACCATAAAACTGTATGCGCTTGAGCGACTTGTGTTCAGACGCAGAATATTTGTCGCCTAATCGTTTGTCCTGTACGCTCCATGTCCTATTTGTGGAAAATTTCTGTCTCCACTTGCCGACAGTCAGTGGACAAATGAGAACTTTTATGCCTGTCAAAATGATGTGATGCTCCTCGGATGATTCTCGTTCATCCCGAAAAATTGCTCCTTGGAAATGGCCTAGAACACTCTATTGCCTAACCTGACCATGATTACATAAATCTGGCACCAAACGTTAAATTTAACCCTTTTACTTCCTGCTCACTCACCAACCTTCATCTGATACAAAGCAGACAAGCAACCAAATCCTCATCCACCAGGTTGGTTCACAGACTCCACACCTGTGGTGAGCCCACATCTTCTAATGAAATCAATACTATTCAAACTCTAAACTCAATTCTAAACTGACCCCAATAGCCAACCTAACCTGACAACCACATTTAACCTAATCTCTTAATAGGACTTTAAAATCTAACCATGTCCTGTCAAAAAGCCACCTGGGATAAACATAATTTCACTCAAAATCCTTGTGACCTATCAACCAACTGAAATGATCTACCCCCACCAAACCTCACCTTCACAGCCACTGGGTGAAACCTCAGCAAACGGATTGTCGCAGCTGTTACACTGACGTCCAATCACTCCAGGTCGGCAAAAACATTGGCCAGTGTCTAGATCACATGACCTCGAAGAGGAGCCAATAGGATAACAGTCACAAGGCAAGCAGGTGTCACTACCTTTAGGACGGTAATGGAATTCCTGAAACAAAAAAAATACAAATTTATGATATGAAGCCCCAGCCTCTGTGACAGGGTTCGGAAGCAGCTCTAATATTACAAATTATTATTTTACAGTCAAACTCCATCCAATGCTACAATGTAACCCTTACCTTGCACTGACACTGGCCATTGGATTTATTACAGTTTGAGTCAAAACCTTTATTAACATCACAGTTGCATGGTCCGCATGTTCGATTCCCCCACCAGCCTTTCGGACACTGATGATCAATTCTAATGGAGAAATCACAGCATATACAATAGTTATCTAACAGAGTAAATGATAATGTGTTATATAATGGTTCCAAAGCTTACCTGTAATATAAAACACAGCATATACTTTCACCTTACCCCCCCCCCCCCGACCACTCCCCCACTGGCCGGCTAATTTGGGACGTAGTAAAATCTTAGTGGTTAGTAGGGAATGAATGGGGCGTGACCCGTTGATTGGCCAGAGAATGCACCTTAGGATCGGCAGAAGGTAAAATTACACCAGCAGGGGTTTGACAAAGCGGGGGGGGGGGGGGGGGGGAGTTTGCCCCGCTGGAGAGGAACAACATCTGGGAGAGTAAAAAACACTGGAGGTGTTACTCTTCAAACTCACATAAGCCTCCAAGCACCAGACATTATTACATCAAGATAAATATAAATAAGGCTTTGAGTTTGCTAAATAGCCTCCCCTGGTCTGCTGCTTTAACTCCTATAAAGTCTGAAAACAAGCTTCTAATACTGACCCTTTCAGGACCCTTCCAGATCCAGGGATCTGTAGCCTTTTCTCTGGGAACCAATCAGGTTTGTGTGGCAAGCATGAACACACACCTCCTCGCATGGTGAGCCTGATTGGCCAGCCAGCCTTCATTCACTTATTTTAAAGCCTGACTCCAGGCAAAGCATTTACCCTGATTTTGCACAAAGTAGGCAAGAACTGCCCCACACAAAAGGAGGAATATTGCCACCTGAGCCACATTTGTTGTGCTGAACGCCCCCCCCCCCCCTTTTTGTCCTGATGACTATGTGCATTTGCCCACCAAAGAGGAAGTGAGGCAACAACCAAAATGTTCCAAATTATGTGATAGACACTAAAAAATGAAATTGTTCCTCCACCCTATTTTGTCCATGGAAATGGGCATCAACAAACCTCAAGGCATGCTTATTGATAAAAATATCTAAATCATAAAACTTGGCCTCAAAAATGTCTCATTGTGTTAACCCAACAATCATATTGGAGGCCTCTCTTGCCTTGCATCTTACCTGTGCTCGCAGTATCTTCCATAGTGGTTCCCGCTGCATTCACAGGCATAACCATGCGGGGAGGTTGGCTGATGATGGCACGTCCCTTTGTTCTCACATGGATTAAGCTGACATACATCCACACACCTCTCCCCAAAATAACCTACACAGACAAATCATCAACATTATCAATCAACAGTAATACCCATACAACCTCCAGGTTTGGTATAGCAATAATTATTATTATGCACATAGAGTTGTGTTGTACAGTATTTCAAATGATCTTCTATGCTCTGTGTGGTTAAACCCCTGCATGACCAAGGGTGACCTAGGTTTGAAGTCAATTTTGCAGTCCTGACTTTTGCATTTGCACACATGGATGGCAATCGCTTTGTAACTGTTTGCTTCCTGGAACATTTAAAGGAGACCTACACCCGAAAGTAAATCATCCCCCAGCAGCTTCCCTACACCTGTGGCAGATCACCTTTACAGATGATAATGGTCAGATGGCAGAGGGTGGTGCACAGATTCTTATTTTACCACCCCCACAGTATCATAAGGACATGCACAGGCACTTCTCAGAGGGTTCGCAGACCCAGAGATTGTAATATTAACCAGGACAAGGGGAGTTTTTTCATGCAAGATGGGCTTATTTGGGTGAATAGAGAAATTTAAGGGGTTATTTAAATGTACATTAAACTAAAATAATATCTTTGTTATTCTACGCGATTTACACAACTTTTAAAGATGTAAGCTTAATGATAATCTAATAATAATCGCTAAATTAAAGCAATTTTGTAATTACCAGTTATTAAACTAAAGACAAATTATGTAATAATGTTATAATTCTGGTAACTATTAAATTAAGCTGAATAGTAATTCCTCCATCATACTCATTAATCTAAATCGTATGCTACCTGCCAAATTGTCTCAAAGGAGAACGAAGTTTCAAACAGAATTTCATTTTTTATTCTATTTACGTTAGTAACTTTTTGAAACACAGGGGAAATGTAACTTATGGTGTAGGGAAAAGAGACTCGCACAGCACCAAGAGAGACAGCCTGGTCATTTCTCTGAATGTAGCTGTCAATTGCTCGGGCTATTTAGCAAAGCAGTCAGACATAAACTAAATGAAAGAAATCTTGGTAAAGCCCCGTCAGAAACCATATTTATATACATATTGCAAATTAAAAAAAAAAACAGGACTGGGTGCTACTCTGATTTTGTCTAAAATCTTCATTGAATGGGAACGGTTTTTAGGTATAGAGATATCGGAGCCCCCACCGGCAGTATTATAACACCTTCCCAAGAAACAGTTCCCAAATGCTGAGTACAGAAAAAAAGTTTGAGCTAAAATTGGCAGGTGAGTAGTGCTTGTTTGGGGTGCCTAAGGTGGGTTTGAACTATGGTCTTTTGGAGTGTTTTTTTTTCTGTAAGGCACATTAAGAGCATTGGGTCACTGACCTGGGTGGCAGACACAAGTGTGGCTCAGCCACATTTCCACACAGGAACTGTTGCCGTGGCATGGGTTGGGATTGCACATGGAAGAAACGCTGCAGCCGGATTTAACGTTCAGAATGTTGCTGGGTTTCGGTAAGGTGATACCACTAGATGTCTCACCGAGACGGAGACCCTAAAAGGCAAAAAAGAAAGCATTGTCAGAAGAACATTCCACATTTGTGAAGCTATCAGAAGAACATTCCTCATATAAACACAAATATTTCCTGTATGCAGATATATTTACCTGTATGCAACCCTCCAGACCATTCTGCACCTCTCTAGCTCCCATGATCCCTCCAACGTAGAGATGCTTCACCCTCAGTCCATGCAGCTCATTGCCAACAGTGACTGTGTCCTAAAGAATAACAAAACAAATAGCAACAACTGTATTAACCACTCCTGCACATCCAACAGCCACAGACCTAAAAGCATTAGGCTACAGCTAGTCTATGAATGAACAGTGATTATAACAAGCAACCATTAAAGTGGACCTTCAGTCAAAAAAATCAAAGCATATGTTAAACCAGAACAATACCTGCAAAATAAGTTTTGTGCATCTGGATTGCGCACCCACACTATACAGATTGCTGTCAATAAAAATGTGTGCACCATGTCCATTTCTCCTCTAGTATCGGTGGCCCCTGAAGGCTCTGAAAGTGCTAACTGCACATTCCCGCATGCCTTCTCAATCGGGCAATCGTAAGGGCGTCATGCCCCCTTTCAACTGGGCATACAAAGTTAGCGCTTTCAGTGCCAGTGGGAGCTTCTGGATTGCTGGCCACAGCGGCTTTCGTTTTGTCAGCCGCAGAGACATTTAAAGAAAAAATACAATTCTGTGATTCTCACCTGTAGAATTGGTATTATGAGTATACAGAATGTCCTGCTCCAAATCTAATACTTACAGTTGGGATATACTCCGCCAGATGGCGCTGGACTGCAGAGACATCGAAAATAGGCTCCTCCTGGACCCTCAAATACCCGGGGACCTCCCACAAATCCCCAGCATTGAAAAGCAGTTAAAGAGAAGCCGGGAGAATTGAACAATCCAAACTATCAACTAGTAACAATCACCATACAGGGGATCCAAGAAAATGCAACCAAGGGCGGGTTGGAGCAGGACGTACTGTATACTCATAATACCAATTCTACAAGTGAGAATCACAGAATTGTATTATTCTAAGTATACAGTACGTCCTGCTCCAAATCTAATACTTACAGTTGGGACATCCAATAGCAGTGTCCATAAAGTAGGGTGGGATCCCCAAGAAAAATCAGCAGCAGGCAGTTTAAACCACTGCCGCCTGCAAAACCTTGCGGCCAAAAGCAACATCAGCTGAGGCCCTAACATCAACCTTGTAATACTTTGAAAAGGTATGAACAGAAGACGAAGTAGCGGCCTTGCAAACTTGTTCAACAGAAGCCTAGTGCTGAAAAGCCCAAGAGGCACCAATAGCACGAGTGGAATGAGCAGTAA